>CM055404.1:88342061-88356692 GCA_029228625.1 Pseudolycoriella hygida
CGCAGTCATATACTTCCCACGATTCGTCAGGAACGTCTTTTCTTAGTGCTCGGACGTAGACAGGAGGGTGTCTACCTTTGCGTGGAGGCCAATAGCATTGCTTTTTGGTATCGTTTGTAAACCAAATATGCGGTATGCATTCGTATAATCGCAGACCATCTTCATTAAATTTTACGACAGCATAAAATTCACTTAAATCGTCCACAATCGCATTTAATTGCCCACAGTTCACAGTTTTCTTTTTTGTTTTCACCATGAATAAAATGATGAATTTTATGAACGCAACATAAAAATCACAAAAGTAACTAAACAAAGTTGTTCTGTCAATGGTTGCTTTGTTGTTTTGAAAAACTTGGCTTCGATTTTTCGCTCGCTTAAAACGAGAAACAAAGTATGCCGAGACTATCTACTTTTCGACAAAAAAAAAACGATAAAAATGTTTACTGCCAAGAAACGATCAGCCGATAGCCTTTTAAAGGCAGCAAAAAGGATGATGACTAATGAAAATGGTTTGTCGTCTCGTGACGTTACATCTGTTCCATCTGCTAACATAGATATCAAGATCATAGAAAATAAGCGGAATCGTGAAATTCGCGACTACGTTAAAATGTCACCCAAAGATTTTATGGCATGGTGGATTACCTCAACAGGAGCCAAGCGGAAAGCATCAAATATAATGCTTCATTATCAGCGGCATAAATTTAATGCGGATATACCAACTGACTATCGTATACTCGTCAGAACGCCCAAAAATCCAATACCGATGCTAATTTTTCCTGGATCCTACATGCATATCGGTCTAACAAATGCGCTGTCGCATTTGTTTTCCGAAGCTGCGGAAGAGCTAACATTGACACCAACAACCACTATTCTAATGCAAATCTTTGTTGACGGTGTAAAACTTTTCCATAGTGTAAAAACTGGACTTTGTGTAATTATGGTGAATATACGATGCGCATTACTAAAGAGACGTCTCACCCCGAAAGTCGTTGGTGTGTACTATGGTGAAAAAAAACCTGGAAATTTCAATGACTTTCTATGGCCACTTGTTACGGAATTGTTGACTCTAATTGATCATGGAATGGAATATGAAAATGTGCTAATCAAATTAAATATTTAAAATTTCGTGCTAGACGCACCTGCGCGAACATCATGTAAATGCGTCAAGCATATTAATGGATATAATGGTTGCGATATATGTCTGACAGAGGGTGATCATATTGATGGCAGAATGGCCTTCTTGAATCAGGATGCTCCTCTTCGCAATGACGAGGATTACCGTTCACGAAAATATGAAGAATACCACAAAATGGAATCGGTTTTGCAAGTTCTACCTCTGGATATGATAAAACAGTTTCCACCGGATTATCTTCATTGCCTGTTTTTAGGAGTCGTTAAGTGGCTTTTGAAATATTTTCTTGATAAACCAAAAATGTTAATTTCCTCAGACTATTCAGAAATCAAACGACGTGTACAAATATTCAACAAAGTACAGCCTGTTGAATTCCAACGCAAGTTAAGATCATTCGTTGAAGACCTCGGTTTTATGAAGGGAACAGAATTTCGACAGTATGTGCTGTTTGTTGGCCCGATTCTTTTAAAAGGAATTATAAGTGAAGAAAAGCTATCGAACTTCTTAAAACTGCAAATTGCATCCATAATTTTTACTCACAAACGATTCGCTAACTATTATGAAGAAGCAGATATACTGATGAGGATGTTGGTTAACGAATTTGCTGACATTTATCACCCATCTCATGTGACGTACGTTTTCCACGCACTTTGCCATATGAGAATATTTGTAGAAATTTATGGGCCATGGGACAATTTCTCTACTTTCGATTTCGAATCGTACAACTGCACCATAAAAAATCTGCTGAAAGGAAATGTAATGCCATTGACTCAAATAACGAACAGAATTGTAGAAGTATACAACTCGCCGAAAAGCACTTTAAATAGATCGTCAGCTCACATAGAAATAAAGAATCGACAACTAAATGGAACTTTTGTGGAGCTGAAGTATCACGATCTCAGTTTTAACACGCAACGTGAAGGGCAAAATTATGTTCTTATAAAATCAGGACTGGCAGTACAGATAGTTTCCATTGTTCAAGACCTAAAACGTAACAAAGTGATTGCCAAAGGAAAACCATTTAAAAAACGGTCATCGGCCTTCGAGCTAGTCGACACTACTCGCTTCAATATTTTTAAGAGTAAACCGGAATTCGACCATTCCATCTATTTTAACGTTGAGGATATTGCTGGTAAGTTCTGGAAATTAGACATTCCTGGCTCAACTCAAGCGGCTTATTATCCTATCTATGTGGAAGATGGAAAAAGTTGTAGTAATAAAATCATTTAAATAAACAAGCTTTAGTCAAATTTCCACCAAATTTTTCTTTTGAGGAATCGAAATATTCAGATATATTATTTTTCTGTAAGTAATTAATTTTCTGCAAAATCGATGTATATAAAATGAATAAGTACTGCAAACAGAGTATATTCAGAAATCGAGAAAAAAAAACGATTCTGTATCTACTCTGTATAAGTTATGACGACTATAAGTGCACTTTCTGTACATTTTCTGTGACAATGTCTGCGCACAGTAATCGAGAAAAGAACCGATTCTGTATCTACTCTGTATAAGTTATGACGACCATCGGTATATTTTGGGTACAACTTAGAAAATTATGTTTACATTATGTGAACAATGAAAAGACCTTAGGCTAGCGGGTATGGAGATGCACGAGCTCATCAAGCGCATCTGGAATGTCGAGGAGTTGCCGGGAGAGTGGAAGACTAGCATCATCTGCCCTTTGTACAAGAAAGGCGACAAATTGGAGTGTGGCAACTATCGCGGAATTTCGCTTTTGAATATCGCCTACAAGAGATTTGCGAATATTCTATACAAACGCCTTCTTCCATACATGGAATCTACTGTTGGTGAATATCAAGGTGGTTTTCGTGTAGGTCGTTCAACAACGGACCAGCTGTTTAGCATTAGACAGATCTTGGAGAAGTGTAAGGAGTACAACGTGGAAATACACCATCTGTTCGTAGACTTCAAAGCAGCATACGACAGTGTCAACAGGAGGAAGTTATGGAGAGTGATGGAGGAATTAGGGGTTCCCAAAAAACTAATCTCGCTAACAAAGTTGACAATGGATGGAGCTAACAGCCGAGTAAGAATCCGAAGCAAATTGTCAGACGCTTTCGACATTGAGGAAGGACTACGTCAAGGTGATCAAGGTGAAGCAGCAGTGAGAACCATGGACATCGACACCAGCAGCACCATTTTCACCGAATCCAGTCAATTGCTGGTGACTTGGATATCTTGGGCCGAAACATGGAAGCTGTTAAGTAAAAGTTCACGGCTTTGAACAGAAAAGGTACCGACCTCGGGTTAAAGGTTAATGACACAAAGACCGAATACATGATTGTCTCCCCATCGAATCGACAACACGACCAAAGCGTAACAATTGACACACACACATTTAAGGTGGTAGACAAGTTCGTATATCTTGGATCTCTGCTTAATTCTGACAACGTAACATGGACGAAATCAAAAGACGGATAATTCTTGGCAATCGGAGTTATTACAGCCTGATAAAAATTTTAAAGTCCAAATCAGTAAGCAGAAACTCTAAATGCGCACTGTACAAATCTGTGATAAGACCAATAGTTACGTATGGGTCGGAGTCGTGGTGCATGACTCAGAAAGACGAACAATCGCTGCTCACGTTCGAAAAAAAGGTACTGCGGACAATTTTCGGATCAGTATATGACGAAAATATGAACAGATGGCGCAGACGATTTAATCATGAGCTTATGCAGCTTTATGGAGAGCCGGACGTAGCTAGAACAACAAAAATTAACAGACTACGATGGCTTGGTCATGTACAGCGTATGGACGACAATCGTATCCCGAAGAAACTTTTTATCACCAAACCGGAAGGCAAAAGAAGTGCAGGCAGACCAAAATCCAGATGGTGCGATGCAGCTTTTGCCAACCTGAGAACTGCGGGAGTAACCAGCTGGAAGACGTTAGCTTAGGATAGGTCCGGTTGGAGAAGCATGTTGGAGAAGGCCAAGACCCTTAATGGGTTGTAGGGCCGGTTAAGTAAGTAAGTAAGTAATGTGATGTACTTGAAGTAACATCTTGTAATTCTTTATTTTTGTAATCCAACGACCAAGATTATTTCTTGATGTTCTTAGATAATATGGATGCTCATCAATTAGGGCAATTAATTGTTCAAAAAGACAATTTGATTGCAAATTTGCGGATGTGTCCGATCCGACATGAAGAGGAAATTAAAGAGCTTCAGAAGAAAACTAAGACGAAAATTGAACTAACGAATGACGAAATTCTTAATCTGACCGAAATTCTGTTTCCGATGCTCACTAAGAATCAAATTCGCAACATGACTCAAAAAAAGAGAAAAGTAAATTGGACATGCGACGAGATCTCTATCGATTTTACATTGAGTTTCTTCAGCCGACGAGGGTATACTTAAAGACCGTATCGAAATGTTTTCGAACAAGTTTGCAAGCCTATGATACTCAGTAATAATTGTTTATCCTCCAAACTGTAGAACTATGATTATGATTATGACGTTTATTATAAGGAGTATAAGTTAAAAGAGTATAATAATATTATTTACATGGATAAGGGTTTAGCCTAAGAGCGGCTTTTCAACTTAAGTTATGTTAGTGTGTTAGTTATTTTACAATTTACTTTACAAGACGATGGCTGAAGTGAAAGGAAAAGAATGCTACAAAAACCTTTACTGATCATAATAATAAACTTAAAACTAAGGGTATATATAACAAAGGGAAAACAGGAGGAGTAGAATGAGACTAGGAAAGTGGAAAGGAGAGGGAGCAAAACATTAATCCAGAATTTGGATCAGAATTTTAGTTAAGCAGACTGGAGATGAGAGGGTTGGAGGAAAAGAGACAACCGTTAATAAACTTTTCAGTTTGGACTTGGATCAAATCCTTAACATGAGCCACGCGTGTCTCATTGCGTAGCTTTTTTGTGTTGTAATAGAATGGCCTGCTCGATGCCATTTTCAAACACTTGTTTTGAGTAATCTGTAGTCCTCTTATGTGACTGTTTGCGCAACCCCCCCATACAGGTGCCGCATACAATAGTACCGGGCGGAATACGCTTTTAAAAATCAGCATTTTGTTACCAAGACTTAACCTCGATTTTTTGTTGATCAGCGGATATACTGACCTCAAACACTTTAACGCCCTGTTTCGAGTGAATTTCGCATGCTCTCCAAATGTCAGTCGAGCAATACACCCAGATACTTGACGAAACTGGACCAAGAAATAGCGCTCCCATTCAAAAAAACTCTACGATAAAAATCTTGAGCCAAGTCGTTTGGAGAAAAATATCGCACTAGTTTTCTGCTCGTTAATCTTAATTCTCCATTTGGAGTAAAACTTTGCTATATTTTTGAACGATCGCTCTAGGGTTCTTATTATCCTCTCGGGTTTTTTCCCACTACTCAGAATACCGGTGTCATCCGCAAATTGAGCTAGTTCACAATTTCGCGGGGTATTCAAGGCGGCTGTGAACAAACTGAACAAGCCCGGGCTCAGGACACTCCCCTGAGGAAGCCCTGCTGGGATAGGGAATCTCTCTGAATTTGCACCAAAGACGCTAACATAAAACTGCCTGCCAGTGAGAAATGATTGGATTATTTTAATTAGTGGCACAGGAAATTCCACAATCAAGAGCTTATGAAGGAGCCCATCATGCCACGTCGTGTCGAAAGCTTTCTCAATGTCCAGTAGAAGCATTCCAGTGGACCTCTTCGACGCGAAGTTTGTCCTGATTAACCTCACTACTCTGGCGAGCTGATGGACAGTGGAATGGGCATTTCGGAAACCAAATTGATGGTCGGGAATAAGAGAGCAACCTTCGGAATGAGCGTTGATTCTTTTGTGCAATATTCTCTCCAGAATTTTGCAAATGGAACTCAGTAAACTAATCGGACGGTAACTACTCGGCTCAATTGGATTTTTTGATGGCTTTAGAATAGGAACAATTTTGGCCACTTTCCAAGCACTGGGAAAATAGCCAAGAATCATGCAAGCGTTCATTATTTTTGTTAACAGCACTAGCGCCCTATGAGGAAGCTTTTTTTATCACCCTGTTTGGAATGAAATCATTACCAGGAGATTTCTTGACTTTTAAGGAACGAATGAGCTTTTTAATTTCGGATGGAGTAGTCAAGAATGCTGACGCATCAGTTGGTGTCACTTTACTGTCATTAATAGTTTTGATGGAATCATTTACTAGTTTGGTGGTCGGACGGTGATTCATATTCTCGGTCAATAAATGCGAATTCAGAATGGACTTCCCAATCTCATTAGCTTTCTCTTCATTAGTGTATACAAAAAGATTCGCGCTATTTTTTAATGGTGGCATGTTTGAAGATTTATTCTTGATGAGCTTGGAGAATTTCCAGAACTTGTTCGAGGCATAGCCGAGATCGCGAAGCACACCATTGAATTTATCATTTCTAAGGGCGGCAATTGCAGAATCAATTTTACGTGACAGTGCCTTAAGTGCAGCTATGTCGGCCGGATGTTGATTTCTCTGACACCCCCGTTTAAGAATTCGCCTCTCTTTGATCATAGACAATACTGGTTTAGGTAGCTTCAGATTACCAATTCTAACTGTTCGTTTTGGGATAGACGCATTCATGGAATCCAACAGCGATTTCGAAAATTTAGCAATTTGAATATCAATTTCCTCAGGAGTAGACAAACATATTCCGTTGAGATCGATTTGGGCGTCAACTCTAGCTTTAAAATTATCCCAGTCCGCCCGAGCAAAATCGAAGCGTTTTACTGATCCCGAAGCCCTTTCAAAAGTGCAGTTAACCGTGAACTCAATCGGACATAAGATCGTGATTTGGAATGACCTGGGTACTGTCGTGATGGTGATTTGTGAGAATAATATCGATATTGGATGGACTCCGACCTTTTTGAGATGGGAAGTATGTCGGAGTCGGCGAGTTGTGAATCATGAAAGGTCGATAGTTCAACTGCTCATATATCATACTGCCTGCAGCATTATTCCGCACATTATTCCAGAGTCTGTGTTTCGCATTCAGGTCTCCACACACGAAATAGCTTCCCTTTATCGATGTAAGAATTTTGATGTCAGCCTTAAAATCGCCCATGGCTGCAGCTGATAGGTCAGTTCCGGGAAAGTAAGCCGATACAAATACAATTGGACCTGTAGGGGTAGCAATAGTAATAGCCACTGTTTCGATGACCTTAGTGCCAAGTGTTGGTAATGGCGAATGTGTGATATTCTTATTAACCGCGATAGCCACACCCCCACCATCTCCCGTCTGCCTATCAATCCTGTAAAATTTATACGAAGGGAAAAACAACTTATGAGAATACTTCAGCCACGTTTCACTAAAACAAATCACATCGTAAATATTAGTTTCAAAGTAATCAATAATTTCGTGGGACTTCGGGAACAGACTTTGCGCATTCCAACTTATTATTCTTAAATTTTTTGTTAGTGTGTTAGTCATAATTAACATACTTGATAGCTAATTTGGTAATGACTTGAAATTGATCCAATTTGGTGCGACAAGCCTTCAAGTTAGATATGAGCTCAGTGGTCAAATCAAGCATTTGTTGAGAGGTGAAGAGTTCTCCTGCTACGTTAGGGTTTTCTACCGAAGATGAAGGGACGGATTGGTTTGTAGAGAACCAATCTGCAAACTTACGACCTTGATTTACCTTCAGTGGCGGAAAATCAGATTCATTGCCATGGAACTGATTATGATTCGGAGTTTGTTGACGATTTGGTTTTCTCGCTTGATGTGATTGAGTCAATTTGTCAGACGTCCGACCTAGCTTCATCTTTATGTAACCGATTCTTTTCGGGCAGTTACGGTCCCTTGAAGAGTGCGCGTTTCCGCAAAGGCAGCAAACGAAGGGTTTCTCAGGCAACGGAAATTGAAACCTTAAGCAGGCAGAAGTTTCGTGTTTCCCTGCACATTTTGCACATCTGGGTGTTACATTGTTTGGGGCCCTTTCTGGAAGCAATATACGGTTTCCATGACACAACAATATTGAGAATATATTTGAACGCTTTCAATTCGCTTAACTTGGTGCTTTTGTGGGCAAAATACACAAGATACAATGCATAGTTTTTGTTGTCTGTTTTAGTGTGCATTCTTTTAACATCTATGAATGCTACACTTGCCATTTGAAGACCTGTCTTTACGTCATCGATTTCTAATTCCGATAGTCCGCTGAGTACGAATTTTGTTGGTTGTTGTGATGCAATGTCGTGGGAATAAAATTCAACCTTAGCATCTTTGAGTCGTTGAACACATACGTTGTATACATCCACGGATTTGCATACGACCTTTATTCCCATGGAATTGTATTTGAGGTTATAATCAACTTCATGCAACAACGTGTTGATTTCGCTGTAATTCGCACTCAGAACAACAATTGGGGGAATTTTGACTTTAGTGAGTTTCGGTTGTACGACGACAACATCTTCCTCAATATCGGCCAGTTCAGCGTACCGATTGATAGTGGTTAAGGCTTTTGCAGTATTGGAATGCTTTGGATACAATACTTTTGCTGCTGTGTTAGTAAGTTTTTTCTTCCTTTTGTTACCGTTGACACGTGAATATTCTGCCGTTTCCAGTGTGGCTTTACGTTTATTTGATGAACTCATTTCGATATTTGGTCGCCCCAAAGGGCCAATAATGTATTTTAGGCCCTATCCAACAAGTTTAATAGACGATTGGATCCAACCAAATTGATTTGACGTATTCCGATGCAAAGGTGCAAGTGTGCAATGGAACAATTTATACAATTAATACAATTAACAAAAAGGAATGAATAGACTGTGCTTATGTAGACGACCGTTGCGGTTGACAACACAACAAGAACTGTCTGTAGAACTAAATTATTCTATGTTCCTTTAGATTTTAAACCTTAAATGGATTCGCTTTAAAGTATTGTATATTTGAAAATACCATCTAGTTTTGTATTGTACGTCCGAATTCAGTTTGTACAGTCATTTTTTTTTAGTGATTTTCACAGTAATTGCCATTATAATTTTTTTATTCAATAGTTTTAATGTAGTTGGCTTCTTTTCGACGTTTTCTAAGATATTTTGTTCAAAAAGGTTTCTTTCGGCTATTTTTGATGTAGCCCTTACACGCTTATTTATAGAGTTTTTGTAGAAAATTCACATTTTTTTAGTGTGAAACGTTACCTCCTGCTCATTGCCTACGAAAAGAAGAAAACCTACTCTGAAACTCACCAAAACGTAAAATTCATATAAGCATAAGTAGTAAAAAGCAATATCATTGAAAAACTGTTTCGAAATCTTTATGTCAGCGTCAGTGCGACTCGAAACATTTGTGTGGGCACCCCTTTTCTAGGCTTGAGTAAGGCATAAAGCTGACGCTGAACATTTCACTTTACTGATACAATCGGTGAATCATTCATTCACTACGGTTTAATAGACGAATGACGCTACAAAGGAGCAAGTTCAGATTATACGTTTTACGTAAAATTAGTATTGTCTATGTATTTCTTAGTTGACACCCTCGAAAAGGTGCCATTTTGTACAAACTGAATTCAGACATAACAACACAAAACGAGTAATATTTTAAAATATACAATACTTTGAAGCAAATCCATTGAGGGACTAAAAGCTTGAGAAACATAAACTAATATAGTTCTCTAGCTTCCAGAATTAAGAATTATTACTGAGTATCATAAGCTTGCAAACTTGTTCGAAAACATTTCGATACGGTCTTTATTTGATTCAGAAACTTCCATCTATTAGAACATTACAACTGTGGAGCCAGAACATAAATATTGCTCGAAATATTGAACGATAGCATGAGTTTTGTACTACTGTCTAAGACTTTGCCAAAGAAACCTATGGTCTACCTCCCATACATTCCATGATATTTTTAAAAATTGAGTTGGTCAAAATTTTTACAGTTTTGATAATTTTCCACTGATTCTACTAACAAAACTCTAAGACTTTTATTAGAAGTAAGCACAATCCATAATACTACTATCATATCTATTGTCGATGTTACGATAAGTTAATGCTCTTTATCCGTGCTCTTAAGTTAGTCTCACCGAGAACATTGTACGCTATAGTCTTTTAAGAGATTGTGCTCAATAAACTAATTTTATCACGGACTCTGCCTTTTAACAGGTTATGGGCTTTCAATACGAAATTTAAAAGTTACAAATTTAGCGAAGAAATTTCAAAGTTAACGAAATTTTTTATTTTTTTGTGAACTTTCTCGTTGTCGTGAAACTCTGAAAAGTGTGGATGTTCAGTGAACAAAGGACAGATTTGTCATTCAGTTCGGAGTTATCTGTAAAAGTTGTTCTCTAGTGAGACTCTGTGAATTGAACTACAGAAGGATTATTTTTTTACGTTTTTTTTTAATCGTTGGATGAAGAAAAAGAAAACGTGGTTAGATAAAGAAAAAGAGAACGTGGTTTTGAGCGGAAATTACAAGTTTTTTTTGCTGGGACGTAAATTTCGAGCAGTTGCAGTAAACGTCACTTCTCTATACGGGCAACACCGAATTGGAATTTATTCATTGTGTTTTAAACCCACAAAAATAACTCTCGAAAGACATAATTGTAAACTTTCGAGATTGGAAAGATTGTATAACTCAAGGCCGGCGACATGTAATTCACGGTCGACGACTTGCAATTCATTGCCGACGACCCATAATTTACGGCCGGCGACATGTAAATCACGGCCGGCTACTTTTAATTCATGGCCGACGGCTTTTAATTCATGGCCGACGGCTTATAATTCATGGCCGATGGCTTATTATTCATTGCCGACGGCTTATTATTCATGGTCGGTGAGTTCTAATTCACCGCTGACGACTTATAATTCGCTTTTGGTGACTTATAACTCAAGGCCGGCGACATGCAATTCACGGTCGGCGACATGTAATTCACGGCAGGCTACTTTTAATTCATGGCCGACAGCTTATATTTCTTGGCCGACGACTTATTATTCATGACCGACGGCTTATAGTTCATGGCGGACGGCTTATAATTCATGGCCGACGGCTTATAATTCATGGCCGTCGGCTTATTATTCATGGCCGACGGCTTATTATTCATGGTCGGTGACTTCTAATTCACCCCTGACGACTTATAATTCGCTTTCTGTGACTTATATTTCTTGGCCGACGACTTATTATTCATGGCCGACGGCTTATAATTCATGGCCGACGACTTATTATTCATGGCCGACGGCTTATAATTCATGGCCGACGGCTTATAATTCATGGCCGACGGCCTATTATTCATGGCCGACGGCTTATTATTCATGGCCGGTGACTTCTAATTCACCGCCGATGACTTAGAATTCACTTCCTGTGACTTATAGTTGATGGCGGCTGTTAATGGACTGTTGGAGACTTATAATTTACGGCCAGCGACTTGTAATCACTGCCTGTAACTTTTAATTACTGCCGGTGACATAATTGTCTTTGTCTTTTTGGCCAATGATCCATAATTCACAGGCGGCGACACTATCTGTCACTCAGAACAGCAGACAAAGAAATTGAAATTTGAAATTAAATTTTAAACAATGAATGATTTGAATAGGTCCTTGAATGTAATGTTGTTCGTATAAGTAAACATTTCTTACCTTTTGCAGATTTTCTCATATGGTGACTCATTGGAAACAGTGAGACAAGATCTAGGATGTGTGATACCTTAAATTTTTTAAGTACCATGGCGCTACACGAAGCGCTACAAAAATGCATTGGAAAAAGATAAAAAAAATATCCACAAAACACAGATTGACATGAAAAAGGGTTCATTAGAAAGGCCTCGTCAAAACCTATTCAACCATACGAAATTTGAGGAAATTAAACATCAAAATTCAAACAAACAGCAGAACAACAGAATTCAAAAGAAAGCGCTAAAATGGGTAAAATTATTGAACATTTTCTCAAGTTTAATTGAAAAGCAGTTCAATTTCAACACGAGAGGGCTCGTTGGGAAAATCTCTTCAAGACGTACCAAACTATATGATATTAGAAGTAAACAAACGCAAATGTTCGCAAAATAGCTGAAATTTTGGCCAAAATTACGATAAAACCGCTAATATTACACAGAAAAATTAACAGTTTTAAAAAACAGAAATATTAGCGAATTATCGCTAGCATTTCGATATGATTGCATATTGGATCTTTGCATGAAGCGTTAGATGCAATCATCATTGCAGACTAGCAAAGTGGATAAGAAAAAAATGTCTGTCATCATTGCACAGTATACTTGATCTTGTAAGGTCTTGATGACTAAGTTTTATTTATTTTTAACAACATTCCGGTACCGGCGCGTTATGTTATTCACTTCTTTACGAATAGGACACACCAGATATAGAATTTCTTTAGTTTATGATGAAATCGGCAATTAAAATTACAAAGAAATTTATAGTATTCACACGCGTAAACAAATTCGTGCGTAGATAACGATTGTAAGAGCGAACTGATCAGAGAATGAAATATTCTTTGACAGTACTTCTATTTATTCACTCTTAAAAAGGCGCGAAGTACTCACTCGAAATTCTAGAATGAACTGAACGAATGATTTTGTAATAGAATATAGTGTGGTCCTTAAAACTTATGTTCTAAATGATTATAATTGTTACATTCTTTTTCTTACTAACTAATTTGTTTTTGTGAGATGCGTTTGTTATTGAATTGAGGCAGGGGAAAGATACTAATGTGGGATTTTCTCACATCCGACATTTCGGTATCAGAAAACCCCTGCCTTTCTTTTCTTATGACGTTATAATAATTTATTTTGTTTGATACAATTTTATGAAGAACATGATCGCGAAATGCGTTCTTTCCGTGATATTTTTAGTTGTACTATATTGGCTATTCGTAATGTAAAAGAAAATGCGTGTTTCATTTATTTATCTCCGTCTCAAGCCTATGTACGGGAGGACCTCTTCAACAAGTAAACGAGTATTGAAGACAATTGAAGTTGAAGTTGAAGACGAGTATTGAAGACAAGTATTAAATTCAATTCCTTCGAGCAGGACTTTGTTTCACATAATTATTGATTGATGAATCAAATTATTTTACTTCACATTTAACCCATCATCTGCAAAATAATTTGTCAATTTTTAATTTAACTACGTGTCACTCCTAATCGAGGCTATTTGTCCCTAAACTATTATCCCTCCGAATTAGTGAACGACTATTTCCAAGTATCTATAAACTTCAAATCCTACAGCGAAATCATAAATATTGAGAGGGAAATCTCGACATTTCTTTTACAAAACTCTAATTCTCGGTTCCGAACAATGAAGGTTTCTCAGGCCTTCATCTGGACAATTTATCAGTTTATAAATAAATATTTTCATTCATTTGGTACAACATGAATGACAATTAATGGAATTACCGATCACGCCCATCCGCAATCGTGATGTGATTCGGAGCAATTAGGAAACTTAATAACTAAAATAAGATATGACTAAATGACTTGAAATGTCTATACTAAAAAAAATGCCTAATCCTAACCTAACTAAAATATACTAACCTAACTTAACCTAAAATAAATAAAAAAAAATTGTTATTGATGATTGAATAAATTGGAAATGCCCTCATACATCTCTTCGTCAAGTTCTGATTCAAGTTCTTAAGAGAAAAGATGTTTAATTGAAACAACTTTTGACGAACTTTTATCTGGACGCGAACATGAATTATTTAATGCTTGGAATCGTCTTAAATAATTATCACTAACTCGCTTGTGCCAACCGTATCGTTTCTTCAAGGACGGCGGATAAGTGTGTAATACTTTTTCTACTTCCGACATAACAAACTTCATTTCTTCTATATTTTTCGAATGATGGTCTATCACCGATGATCCTTCATCGATCCACTTCCAACAACACCTGACAGTTCGGAAATGTTCTTTCACCCATCCTGTGATCCCACCTTCTTCATCGTCAGTTTCAGAAAATCCGGAATATTCTTCTGTCCCCCCTTCTTCACTATCTACATCGGTATCGTCAGACAGAAGATCTTCTTCTGAATTCTCGTCACTCTCTTCTATGAAACTATCTAATTCCTCCCTCGCTCGACATATGATGCTCCCCGTCAATTCTTCACATTCTTCCCCATGACAACAATTCCTACTTTCTAATTGTTCTATCAAATCTTGTATTTCAATTTCCGTTTCTGTCAAGATGTCCCATCCTCTCTTGAAGTAAAGATTGTTTATTAAAATCATGATCTCACTTTCGATTTCTCTTGCCTTTTCCTGGCAAGATTTATTATCACTATTGTTCATTTTAATAACTTCTTTATTTGAATGATTGATATTAATTTGTTGACTCATATTGAGGCTTGAGCGTTGTTGAGAAAAAAAAGAATGCGCGAAATAAGAAAAAAATATTCGAAGATCTTATGTTTCATTCAAACTTATTATAAATCACCGCATAAATATGTTCGAATTCAAAAAAGTACGGCAACCAAATCAAAAAAAAAAAAAAGGGTTGAGATTCAAATAGAGAGAATTCAAAAAAAAAATTTGAAAGAAAAAAAAATT
>CM055404.1:88357192-88382809 GCA_029228625.1 Pseudolycoriella hygida
AAAAGGGTTGAGATTCAAATAGAGAGAATTCAAAAAAAAAATTTGAAAGAAAAAAAAATTCGATGAATAAAACTTTTCACCACTTAATTCCAAAAAAAATAATTATTGTCCTTAGAATCATTCACTTCCAAAAAAAACAGTCTTTAACGAATTATAATGTTAATCGAAAATAAGAAAAAAATTTGTTTTTCGCGTGAAGAAAAGAAAATGGCGGGCTTCTTAACGGAACTCTTTACCGCAAAAAAATTCGTATTATAAAAGAAAAATTGCTTTATGTTGACTTCCTTATTTTTTTTTTTGACCACTAAATAAATCACAAAGAAAAATATTTTTACGAACTTTGACTGAAACTCATGTCCAGGAATGTGAACAAAAAAATTATTTGTTTGTTTGAGAGTCAACTGGCGCGATAATATACTAAAAAAATTTCGATTCATAAAAAATTTCGTTATCCGACTCTTGCGATAATATACTTTCACCCGCAAAAAAAATAAGATATGCCAAAGACCATTAATTGTAGACGGTCTTGGGATATAATTAAAGGTAAAATTTTCAATAAAATTTAATTATATTCAATTCAATTTAATTTAATTATAATTTAAAGGTCTGCGTGCCTTTGGTGAACCAATAATGAAACCAAAAAAAAAAAAAATTAATTTAAGGTACGTGAAGGAGATTTCGGTGGCGGTTATAACGAAACCGAAACCGGATCATAAAAACTTATGCTAACTTAGCATTAAAATGAAAATCCCGTTTCAGGTTTTAACGGAACCTAAATCTGAGAAAAATAATATTAAATTAATCGCGAAAATCCCGATCGAGGTTAGAACGTGACCGAAACCGGTATTAATCAAATTAAATTAAATTATATTTAGATAGGAAAACCGAAGCGTCCGCGGGGAAATCCCGGTTGAGGTTATAACGGTTCCTCTTCCGTTGGCTCGACGCGGAAGAATGAATGTCCGTTAATCGGCGTCACGAATGAGACTTACCGTTAGTTATCAAAATCTTCAGAAAATACACAAAAAAAAACAAGACGAATTTCGCGATCTCACAGAATTTAGGTTTATTGAACAATGAATGAAATTTTTTATAAAATTATGTGAAACTTGGACTTAAAACTAGATCCGAATTGCCATCCTGCCTCGCAGATGATAATTTGGATTCTTAGATGGAATTCCAACACACGGTTGGACTTCCATTTATCTTATTCTATAAAATATATTGCGCAATATGAATAATTTAGTTAACGAACCGTTGGAGCTCTGTTCCTTAAGACTCAATATGTTCGATGAATGTAACGGCAAAATGGATGCAATGACCGACCAAGTTAATCTTAAATTAATAACACTTTTTGAACTTTTTTTGGATATTGTCCTTTGCGGACAATATCGGATCAGGTACGACGACCTATTGTATCACCACTTTTATGAATATTAAATCCAATCCGTTCTTGTTTCCTCAAGCGGACGCAAATTGGATGATGACTAAGTTTTATTTATTTTTAACAATATTCCGGTACCGGCGCGTTATGTTATTCACTTCTTTACGAATAGGACACACCAGATATAGAATTTCTTTAGTTTATGACGAGGTTTATGATGAAATCGGCAATTAAAATTACAAAGAAATTTATAGTATTCACACGCGTAAACAAATTCGTGCGTAGATAACGATTGTAAGAGCGAACTGATCAGAGAATGAAATATTCTTTGACAGTACTTCTATTTATTCACTCTTAAAAAGGCGCGAAGTACTCACTCGAAATTCTAGAATGAACTGAACGAATGATTTTGTAATAGAATATAGTGTGGTCCTTAAAACTTATGTTCTAAATGATTATAATTGTTACATTCTTTTTCTTACTAACTAATTTGTTTTTGTGAGATGCGTTTGTTATTGAATTGAGGTAGGGGAAAGATACTAATGTGGGATTTTCTCACATCCGACATTTCGGTATCAGAAAACCCCTGCCTTTCTTTTCTTATGACGTTATAATAATTTATTTTGTTTGATACAATTTTATGAAGAACATAATCGCGAAATGCGTTCTTTCCGTGATATTTTTAGTTGTACTATATTGGAACGAAGCCGCGTCCGCGGATTCGTTACATCTTCATAATCTCTTCTTTCTTCATTGAAGTTCTGTTCCCGCCAATTCTCGTGTGTGTATTTCACTGTGAATGTTATTCGTGTAGACTTGAAATAAACGTAACCTTTCATACTCATGGACTACACCGCACGCTTTTGGGGATGGTAGATTCTCAGATGCTCGATAATTACCATTAGCCTAACCGAGTAGTGTCTCAATCAACAACAACTGGTGATACAGGATTTAAGTGATCAAAATAAATTCTTGCAACACAACTTCGTTTCATATGGAATAATTTCTCATTTCACATTCGGGTTACATTTATTTACAATAAAAACAAGAACGACCTAACCGACGATTCATTCGATTTAAAGTTGGCACTAATTTGTAACTCACGAAAGCGTGAGGAACGGTAGCTCATCACATCCGAGATTGATCGTAAGTTCTTGAAATCACTCATACTCACAATCATATTTACTCGCCACGCATTTCCATTCTTCCTCATTTATCACCTGTCATCAACATATCCGATTTTCATTTCACTCGCATCGTGAGGAAACCATCATGGGATCAAGTTCTTTGAAGGTGAAGGTATCGTTGGGGATTCAGAATGTAGTACTGAAATCCGCGTTTCCTTCTGGAGACACTAGCTTAAACATTTGTCATATTAATCCTGATGGATTGCGCCCTAAATTAGATGAGTTTAAGACTGTTATTACGGGCGTCAACTTACACTGCATTGCTGTTTCGGAATGCCATTTTAAAAGCTACATGTCAGATAAATCCTGTGAAATTAATGGCTACAAGTTACATCGTAATGATAGGGAACTTAGGAGTTGTGGGGGCGTAGCATTTTATGTTAAGAAGGTAATTAATACGAGAGTCGTTGCAAAGTCCGTTAGTCGGATAGGCAAGCTCGAATACATGTTCGTTGAGCTGTGTGTCACTACTCACAAGATTCTCATAGGAGTCATGTACAAGCCGCCAAAGGTGGACGATATCGACGTATTCGATGAAGTAGTTCAGAAGTTTGGGACACTGTATAGTGAGGTGTTACTGGCGGGAGACTTCAATGAAGACGTAATTGCACGGTCGAGTAGTACGAAATATTTCATGACCATAGTGGATACCTTAACGCTTGAGTTCGTTTCCAGAGAACCAACACATTTTTCCTCGACTAACTCAACGTCTATTGACCATTTCTTAACGAATTCCGGTAGTAGGATTGTCAGGTTTTCTCAAATGAGCCTGTCAGGGATTTCGAAACACGACCTCATCTTCATGTCTCACCTCTGCGACATGTCGTTTGTTCATTCGCCTCGAATTTGGAGACGGAAAATACATGATAATGACAAGGAAAAACTATTGTCAGAGATAAAAGATGTAGACTGGAGTATATTTCTTTACATGAATGATGTCGATGGCTTGGTGGAAAGCTTTTCTAATAAACTGTTCGGTCTGGTGGATACTTATGCACCTTTGAAGCCCATTCGGGCAAAAGAGCATTCTGCTCTGGTTTACTGCAGAGGTTAACGTAGCAATGATTGATCGTGACATGGCTTATGCCAATTGGAAGAAGAACCGCACAGATGTGAATTTTTCTCGTTTCAAGTTGTTGAGAAATATAGCCAACCAATCCGTTCGGGTAGCTAAGCGCCGGTTTTATGCTCGTAAGTTCGGGCATCTGGGGCCGACTAGGAAACTGTGGAGTAGTTTGAGAAATTTAGGCCTCCTTCGGGACTCAAGTAGTGAGTTCCCTCCGTTTACACCAGATGAATTTAACGTGCATTTTACAAGAGGCGTATATCCTAGTTTCCCATCCTTCATAAATGTGACAACCTCACCTCAGTTGCCAGTCAGAAAACCTCACCTCAGTTGACCTACCAAGACGGATGAAGTTGCTACTAGTGAGATCCTTGCTGATGCCTCAGTTCAGTTACTGTTGCCAGATACTGGGGAATTTGCAGGTTGCGTCCAAAAAAGTCCTGGAGAAGGCCTTTAAAGCCTGTGTTTGGTTCGTTTGTGGCCTGTCTCGGTATGATTCCATTTCTGATAACGTGAATGTCTTGTTGGGGTGCGATTTATTCTCCTACTTTGACTATTTGTCTTGTGTCCTGATGCATAAAACGATATTGACAAAAGAGCCGAGGTACCTCTTTGACTTACTATCACAAACGGGAAACCGTAGGACATTCAATCTGCTGTTACCAGCGGTGAGGAGTGATGTGCAGTTGAGATCATTTTATGAGAAAAATTTTATGGTTTGACTTTTTATTTTCTATCGTTAACGCGTGTGCAGACAAAAAACATAAAGAATTTAATAATCGAATTTGCTGGATTCTACGCCCCCTGCACCTAACTTCCTTTAATATTTTAACAATAATAGTCATGACCATCATATACAATTCATTAGCCTATTCTAATTATAATCATCGAATGGTTCAAACGCTTTACCTTTCTCGGACCAGGGTGAGTTACACTCAAAATCGTGGTAATGTTGATATATTAGTAAGGTTGTCGTTCTTGTTTATATTTCTCTAGTATCTTATTATTTTATATGTTTAACAGTTTTTCCGATTATTTGTTGTCAACTCGTAGGAATAATTATATAATATTATGTGTGACTTAAAAGGCTTATGGCCTTATGCATATATTGTCCACTGCGCTCAACGTCTTCGGTGCTCATTTCGCCACGTTTGAACTTAGCGTACCACTTGCAGACGGTCGATTTTCCTGGTGCAGAGTCCGGAAACTCATTATCAAGCCAAGTTTTAGCTTCAACTGTACTTTTGCCTTTCAAAAAGCAATACTTTATCAACAAGCGAAATTCATTTTTCTCCATCTTTTTTTCAATAACAAAATTTGCTTCACTCAAAACGTTATATCTCACGAATCAGTCGTCCAATTGCTGTCAAATTTTGACACATATCATATGAAAGATGGATGAATAACGACATATTACAAATTTGTTCGCTGAATGGTGACTATCGTAGAAAAATGTTGACTGACCGTAGAAAAAGGGCAGGAAGTGGCTTTTTTGGACTATTTGTTTGAAGCCAATTTCAATCGCAACTCCTCACAAAGTATCCCACATCCTAAAAAAATACTATTTCTAGACCCCCTATAATGTTTGTGCAGTTGTTCGCACCAGCAGGGACACCGTTGAAGGAAATAAACGCTGGTGGAAAAAGCGACTGGCTTCCCGCGAGCAAAAAAATTCAAAAAAGTTCCCGATTGTCAATAAAACGAAAATTTCCCGATTTCGAAAATTCATTTTATTTGAAAGTTTATTCATACAACTAAAAGATTTGTTACAAATCATTTGTATGCTTTACATATTGAATTTACAAAAAGTGTATCTATTGAATTTTTGAAACAAAGAACAAATTTTATGTTAGGGTAATTATAATCCTAAAAAATGCGAGCGAAACGAGCCAAAAATTTTTTTAAAACTTAATTCATAGACTTTGTTTCTATTGACTCCCACTTTGAATTTTATATGCAACATTACCATGAATTCGACGATTTTAGATTGTAATTCAAACTTCTTTATTTGTATTTATAGCGCCGCAGGCAAAATTTTTAGGCTAAAGGGCCCGTTTTATGTAAGATTTGAAAAGAATTAGAATAGTAGTGCGGCAGACGAAATGTGTAAAGTAGAGGGCCCGCCGTATGTTGTATTTTGAATAGAAAAAGTATGAAATTGTTGCGCCGCAGGCAAAAATTTGAGAAATGCAAGCTTTAAATTTCGTTTTTTCCTTCATTTGCGCCCCTCAAAAATCGATCGGGCCGCTATAAAAATTGAATACTTTACTGATCCTGACTGTAACTTGTTTTCTTTTAATACTTCTCAGAGGCGTCGACTTTAAGTTTGGTCATTGGGTGCAAGTGCAAGACTTACACGTACGGGTGGTTCACCCTCACATATTACGTCACTCTTGGTAGGGATGGGGAAGGATTGTTTTCGTAACAGAGCTTGACGAAGTTGATTTTGTGGATTTATTTTTTACCGTTTTTGTGTGACAAGGGAAATGGGAGAGATTATGAATTATAATTCCTTCTGTTTACACTTCTTAATTTCTATTTAAAGCGCCGCAGGCGAAATTTTGAAGCTAATAGGCCCTTCGAATGTGAAATTTTGAGAGAATAAGTAAGGAATTTTAGCGCCGCAGGAAAAAATTTGGACAACAGAAGCTTTAAAATTCGTTTTCGTAGATTAACGTACCCTCAAAAATAGATCGTGCCCCCCAAAAAAATCCCGGGCCCGAGGATACCTGGTCAGTATGAGTAAATTTAGTCATTTTCATGTTAGTCAAAGAAGCATATTAAGCTTCACTGCAAATATAGCTTGGAATATCGACGAATCACGAAAATATCAGTTTTGTAATTATATAAAAACGCTCCGCTCGCTGTATTTTTTAATTTTTACTCTACAAAGCAAAATGCTTACACATGCTTAGAGATAGCATTTCATTATAGTAGTTTGTGTACCAAGTTACGTTCATACGAACCGAAGGCGAGAAGAAGAAAAGAAGATTGCCTAGGATGAAGTCGAAAAATCTGTCCATAAAGTTTTGAAGCGCCGCAGGCGAAAATTTTGTAGTTTTCTAGTGAAAATAGATTATCGGATTCAATTTTTGTATCACGAATTATTTTCTCAGAGAGCCATTATTGATAAATTTAGGTATATTGACCATAATTCTTTGCACCCAATGACCCCGTGAAGTCGGCGCGCCTGATACTTCTTGGATCTTACGTAAAGTTATTACAGTTTTCTTATTTACCCGCTTGATGCTTCGATTCTTTTCCGAATAAAACTCGTTGTTTTTATCTGCACTTACCGTTTTCTAATACAGAAATGCGGTTTGTTGTGATAACTTCCCATATTTAAAAAATATCATGGTTTACTTCCCTCTTCACGGCAGACCTTTCCCACTTTTCGTAAGTTTACCGTTTGTTGAAAACCATTTCCCGCGAGCTACGCTCGCGAAATATGTAGGTTTTTCCACCAGCGGAAATAAGGTGAGCACGTCAGTTCAAATCAAAATATAATTTGTATTGCCATGCTACAATATTCCGTAACAATAAATCCTTAAACTAATCGGCATTGGTAAGTATTTAAATTCAATCCGGAACTTATGTTTAGTCCTTCTCTTAACTACGGATATAATGTCCTCAATGGTACGGGATAATGGTTAGCGAATACAACAATTTTACGGCGTGTGTCCAGACTATGTTTAATTTATTTGAGTGGATCACTGATCTTTACAATTCCTATCGGTTGATCGTCCCGTAAATTTCTTTACAAATTAGATAAATAGGAATTTACTCACGATTATCGTAGAATTTATCGAATTAGAATGCAAACAATTCCGTCACACGTGGATCATACAATGAGAACAAATCTAATGTAATCGGCGAATTCGATTCGTCGAATATTTTGGTTCTGATGGTGAGTATTAATGTTGAAAATAGTGATCGAATTTTAATTATTAAATTACTAAATGGAAATGAATAAAATTAGTTGATCGAAATCACGTTCGGTAATAATTATTCTTCTTCATTTACGGAATAAGAGGAAAAGCAAAATTGACATACAGGAATGATGAAGTTGGTTGGTATTTGGATGATTTGCGACCAACACCCTCTAATTGTCTCTGGCAGTAATATTCCTATATTCCTATATGCTAAGTTCTTACGGGTGAGGGACTTAGCTTCTGGCTCCTTGAGATCTAATACTGCCAGCTTAGTAACTGGTCTCGTATACACTCCATTCACTGTACGAACGCTGACCCGACTGATCCGGCCGCTTGACTCGTTTCGCTTTGCTTCGACAACCACGCCTCGTTCCCATGTGTTTCGAGGAGCGTCTTCGTCAACGATGATGACCTGGTCGCTCACGTCGATCGGTTTAACATCGTCGAACCATTTTGTCCGCCGTGTTATCATCGGTAAGCACTCCTTTACCCATTTCTTCCAAAATTCGTTTGCGATTTGTTGTGTATATCGCCAGTTGCCACGAAGAGTCGCCGGAGACGATGGAAAAATTCCTGGTGGTTTGATTCCGTTTGACGATCCTTTAAGAAAGTGGTTGGGTGTCAGAGCTTCTTGATCTCCTGATTCGATGGAAACAAACGTCAGAGGGCGGGAGTTTATTACATTTTCGACTTCTGCTAGGGCGGTTACTAAAGTTTCGTGGTTCGTATAATGCGATTCTGGCAATATCTTGTCTAACGTCGTTTTCATTGAACGGATTAACCTTTCCCATGCAGCACCCATGTGTTGTGCGTATGGTGGATTGAAATTCCACTGGGTGTAACAACTGGTGAATTTCTCGTGTAGACGGTCGTGATCTATTTTATCCATTTCTCGCATCAATTCGTTTTGTGCGCCGACGAAATTGGTTCCCCGGTCACTAAATATCTCTCGGGGTGTTCCATTTTTGGCGATGAATCGGGTTATTGCCATTATGCAGGAATCGGTCGATAAAGATTCGGCTATGTCGATCCACACGGCCCGGATGGTGAGGCAAGTAAACAGCACTATCCAACGTTTGACGGTTCTTCGGTTTAATGTGATTATCAGCGATCCCGCGTAATCTATACCGACGTAGGTATATGGTCTGGTGAACGACGCCAGTCTTGCAACCGGAAGCTGAGCCATTTCTGGAGCTATCGGTTGCGCAGCCGCATTTTTGCAATGTTGACAAGTTCGACGAATTCGTTTGACCAGTACACGGAGTCTGGGGATAATGAATTTTTGTTTTATTTCATTAATTACCGTTTCTGTATTTTGATGGTGATATCGGATGTGGTATTCCTTCGCAATAACGTCAGTGATCTGGTGTTTCGTCGTGAGTAAAATCGGTCTCTTTTGGTCCAGTGAAACATTGGAAGCGGCATCGATTCTCCCCCGCATACGGAGTATCCCAACTGCGTCAACATACGGGGAATATCGGTAGATGGAACTTTCAACCGATACGCGTCGTTCTTTTCCACTGTTGAGCCAATTCGAATTTTATCGGTAGATCATCGGCGACTACGGCTGTGTGTGTATGAACGTACTTTGGTTTGAGTTCTTCTTGAGTTTCTTCCCAGATGTCTTTCGTTTTTGGCCAGAAGTCTTCAGGTAGTGACAAGAAATCCGGTCCTGTGAAACAACGGGCGTCCAAACTGAATGAATTCTTCCATTTGGTGGCGTCATCGGCTGGATTCATTTTTGATGGAATCCATCGCCATTCGGGTAACATTGTCGTTTCCAATATTTCGCCAATTCTCATTCCAACGTACTGTGTAAATCTTCGTGTGTCCGATCGCAACCATCTCAGAACAGTCTCCGAGTCTGACCAAATGACTGTTCTTATAATTTCGAGCGTATGATTTTCGATGATGCATTTCTTAAATCTTGATCCCAGAACGGCCGCTTGAAGTTCCAATCTTGGTATCGACAACGGTTTTAATGGTGCAACTTTTTTTTTGCCGCCGATCAATTTGCATTCAACTCCGTCCTCGTCTTCAATACGGAAGTAAGCAACAGTTGCGTAAGCGAGTTCGCTGGCATCGACGAATATGTGGAGTTCGATTCTTGGCGGATTTGTTGCTTTCATTTTGCTGGAGTAATTTCTGTCGATTCGAATCTTTTCTATTTCAGGTAGATATTTGATCCAATTCAACCATCATTCATAGATATCATCGTCATCGTTTTCCTTTATTTGCTCGTCCCATCCAAGTCCGGTGCGCCAAATGTCCTGGAGAATCATTTTTAACTGAACTAAATATGCGGCCAAGAAGCCGAGAGGATCGCAAATTGTCATGAGCGTTCGCAAAGCCTCTCGTTTGGTTGGTCTTCGTGTGCCAAATAAAATTTCTTTGTCCAGTGGGTTGTAACGTAATGAAAATGTAAATGAGTCTTGCTTGACATCCCACCACATTCCCAGGATTCGTTCAGTTTGTGACTCTTCCGTGTAGAGACACAATTTCGTATCGCCTTCTGTCTCCACTCCCAGACTTTGATTAATTCGGGACGAGTTCGACAACCAATTTCGGATTAGGAATCCTCCTCGTGAATGTACGTACTTTACATCGTTGGCGGTATTTATTGCTTCATTTTCGGAATCAAATGACTGTAGCCAATCGTCAACGTATGTGTTCGTCCGAATTGCTATGTCTGCTCTCGGGCATTGCTCTGCGAATTGTTTAGAATTAAGGTTCTTGATATACTGTGCGGACGACGGTGAGCAAGTGGCGCCGAAGCTCATGACTTTGAGGACATAAACGTCGATTTTGTCTGATTTTTTTTCTCGCCATAGGAAACGTTGTGCCGTTTGATCCATTTTTCGTATCGTAATTTGGTGGAACATTTCACGGATATCTCCGGCGACTACGTAGGCTCCTTGTCGAAATCGATACAGAACTCCAGGCAACGATATGAGGAGATCCGGTCCTGACGATAACATTGAATTAAGTGAAATGTTTGCCACTTTCGCTGCTGCGTCCCATACCAATCGGATCTTTTCGGGCTTTTTTGGATTCACTACTGGGAACAGTGGTAAGTACCAGGTCTTGTTGGTATGTTACATTTGTTCTTCTCCGTCCAATTTCCGAACGTAGTCATTTTCGATGTATTCGTTGAACTTCGCCCGGAATTTCAATTCCAGATCTGGATCCTTTGCCAATCTTTTCTCCAGAGACAGCAATCGTCGTTTCGCCATCGGCAGGCTATCTGGTAATGAAACGTTGTCATACCTCCATAGAAGGCCTGTCTCGTATCTATCGCCGATGCGTTTGGTTGTTGACTCTAAAATTCGCTTTGCGCGTTTGTCGGATAAACTTTCGATGATCTGTTCTGGTCTGTTCACTCTCCAACAAGAAATATTGGGTAACTAATTGATGTAATTTTTCATCGTCGCTGATAACGTTCGTGGTGTGCAGATTTAAATTTGACACTTGAGCCGAGGGAGTGTTGGATCCATGAATTTCCCAACCTAGTAGCGTTTTCGCTGCCGTTGGCTCGTTCCATTTTCCACTTCGAGTCTTTAACGGGGTCGACAACTTATAATCCTTCAGACCAATCAATATTTTCGGTGTTTCGTGTGCATACCCTTCCATCGGAATTCGACGTAGAAATTTGAACATTTCCTTCAGTTGCCCAACATCAATCGTTTGAGGCGGTAAATTCAACGACTTAACGGTTCGAACGTCAGTAATCTTGTAGCGTTTCTGATGGGCTTGTGTCCCGGATATTTGCAGCGTAACGGATTTTGACTTCGGTTTCTTTCGAACGATTTTTGCTGTCCATTTCAAGAAAAGATCCGTTGCTTCTCCGGTGACTCCAAATCTATCGACGACCCAATTTTCAACTAACGTCATCCAAAAATGCTAAGACGTTCAGTGTACCATTTGATCCATGAAGAGTTACTGGTATGTATCGACGCAAAATTACAATTTTACTGATTTGGTGGGCTCCATGAACTATTTCGTTGGTTTTGTTTTCCTTCGGTTTGGTGCTTAGATGTGAGGGTTGTTGACCAGCCGGTTGTGTCGGTGATTGATTGTTTTTCGAGGGATTGTATAGGAGTCGATGATGTTTTATAGTGCAGCCAGATTCTCGACACAACGAATTTGAATCACATCGTAGAACGTGGTGGTTGCCCAAACAAATTCGACAAAGTTTTTGGGTTTTTACTGTCTCCCATTTGTCGTTCAATGACATTCCAAGGAATTTGCGGCAGTCATATATTGTGTGCGATTTTCCACTGCATGCGGAGCACTTTTTCGTGTTGGAGTTTGTGTCAAGTTTTGGACTATTCCTCGATTCACTTTTCTTGCCAGAGCCGTTGTTTTTGGTGTGGGTGTTCACATGACTACCGACGTCCGATTTGCTCGTTGGAAGTGTAACTGCACATGCAGTCCTCGCTCGCATGAACAGCCATTCACTGAAGTCGCTAAGGTTAACGTTCGGTGTTGACATTTTTATCTGTCCCCATTCTAATCTCATTTGATACGGTAACTTGTCTACTAGTTGTTGCATAAGCTGAGGGTTCCACAGATATTGCCACATTCCGGTTTTCTGAATTTCACTGGTGACATTCCGGATTGACATAGCGAAATCGATAAATGTTTCCATTTTGTTCATTTTTGGCGGTGGTTCGTTTTTAATGACTCTTAACTGAGCATCAATGCTTGCCTCGGGGCGTCCATACAACATTCTCAACGTCTCAATTATCTCAGGAACGGCGTCCGGTCTTGTAAGTAAATTTTGTACAGACACTTTTCCAATCGTGACAAATTTTCCCCATTCGACAAACCGCAGGTCGTCGTGTAATTGATGTATGAATTCAAAAAAATAGACCACTTTTCGGGGTCACCGTTGAATTTTGGGTATTCCCTTGGCATCGTTTCCCGTGCGACCAATTGTAAGCGACTCGGCGTAATTTGTTGTCTATCTAGCGGTGCATCGTAATCATTTGCGTGGGTCGTAACAGTTTGGTTAACATTTAATCCGGTGTTTAAAGGTCCTACATTCGATGCGATCGGACGAGTCGATTGATCGAAAACATTCGGGTTATTCAATGACTGTTGGGTGGAATACGGCGTGAACGGTGGTGGATTGGTAGTAAACGATACGACTGGTTGTTGGTGAGATGAAATTGGCACCAAATTTTGCTGCTGGTAGCTATTCATTGAGTACAATTGTTGCGATTATGGCACGCATTGTTCTTGAGTCGAAGATGGCATGAATCGTTGATGAGCCGAAGATGACACAAACTGTTGTTGAGTTGAAGATGGCACAAATTGTTGTTGATCGGACGGGTTGGCACAGTGGTTAGCGTACTGGCCTTCCACCAAAACGATCCGGGTTCAAATCCCGTGTCGGAAAAATTCTACATGGAATTTTTCTAGCAAGTGTAGCGCATTAATAACGTCCTAAAGTTCACTCAAGCTTCAAAGTTTGGGTAGTTGTGGTGTGTTTGGTGCCCATAACGACGTCCACACTGAATGAATCGTATGACGTAACCCATATACGACGAATTTGTGCACGAAAAATCTAAGTCTACACTTAGGCGAGATAATGATCAAGCGCCTAACAATTCTTGGAGTAATTGCATAATAACAAAGACGCTACATTCGCATTACTCTGAGACGTGGTTCGGAAGTCACGTTAAGCCGGTGGTCCAGACAACACTTGTTATTGGCTGTAAAAAGCTGTTAGTGGAGTCTCTAAAATACAAATACAAACTGTACGAGTAAACGGTTGTAGTACCAATGGGTTTGTCACAGTATATCGTTGGTGTGCTGTGGGATTTAGCACGTTCGGATTTTGATAGTTTGAACTATAGCCAACGTTAGCGACTCTGTGTTGTTGGAGTGAGATCGACGACTGAGTGTTTGAAGTCGTAATAATTAGCGGTTGTGGGTTGCTCGCCGCACCCGGATGTTGACTAAACATCGGAGTCGATGACTGTTGTTGAGTCGAAGCTAATACAGTCAAAGGTACGTGTGGTACACCGAAAACATTTGACTGTTGAGCCGAATTTGTTTAATTCTGTAAGCTGGATAGAATTGGACTCAGAATACAAATCTATTTCCTGCGCGGTCATATAATTGTACACCACCTTCTTGTTTCATCGTACGATAGCTTGTCAAAAATCAGATTATTTATTGGGCAGTGCCGAATCAGGACAGCGCCAAATAAATTGCTTCATTTGGTGAACAGTTTGAGAGGAAATTACGCTAACACCTTGGACCGTACAAATTGTTTCAATGGAAGAAATACGTAATCGTTCGCGGGTGATTTCCGTCAGCTACAATTAGAGCCAATAGAAACGAGAATGCGAGTTTATTTACGTTCTTCGTGGTGTCGCGTCACTACACGTTTGTTTTGTTCCCGGTGTCGTGTACAGGACCACCGTTAATTGTATTTTCATTCTTCGTGGTGCCGTATCAGGCACACCACACATAATCTATTCGCAATCATCATATTGTCCATCAACAACAACCGCCAGTTTGTTCATGAACAAACCACAATTTGTTTGTCTTCGGTTCGTGCCAATTGTGGCTCATCGTTTACGAAGTTATTACAGCTGGTGGACGAATACGTAGAATTGGACAAAAAATATATTTCATCGGATTCAATCAAAAGAAATTCGTATTTCGGAAACGTTTATCGTCCGTCAGAAAGTGTTTGTCGGTCAGTGCCAGTTTCGGCTCGTCGACAATGATAAAAAAATCATCGGTTCGTGCCAATTGTGGCTCATCCACATGAATACAAATTCCAACAATCATTTAATCCGCCAACTCGGCTCAACAATTTTGTTTCAACTTCGACTCAACCACAATCACCCACACCAATTTCTCGTCGCCAACAACTAGCCGTTCCGTGCAATGAACAATATAGTCCAGTGCCGAATTCCACGGCTTATCAACGACATATTGTGCCTTATGCGCATCAACAAGTGGCATCGCCCGGAACCTTCTACAAATTATAATGAAATTTAGAAATAGTAGATAGCTGGCAGTCTTGTACCAGGAGCTAAGACCTTCACCCGTGAGAGCTTAGCGGGGAGGAATGTTACTGCCAGCAGTGACAATCAGATGGAGTCGGACAAAAATTACCACACCCATCGCAAACCAACTTCATATTATTACTGTCAAAATAATGCTATTTACTGAAATATTTACCGCGAAGATTTCGTAGCAAGTTTAGAGAAGTGATCAATTGTGCCTCGGAGTTAACTTGGTCACGCATGCTAGTTGTCTACGCTAAATTACAATTGTGCCTTTAAGGACCCTTTCGATAGTGAGGACACTAAACGTAGGTTAAGAATTTATATTAGGTATTAGATAATCTTAAGTAAGTCGTTTGTTGCAGAAATTTGTAGCTCTGCAATACAAATAATTAGTTTGAACTTGCGTGCTGACTTTTTATATTTTCCCTCATCGGTATTCCTTATTGGTAACAACAGCAGTTCTGACGCCTGGAACGAAAGTTATGAGGATGTGAATTTCATTGAACCCTTTGAAGGTATACCTTTTAAAGCATAATCTTTCCCGGGAGGTGCGGGAAATGCTTGATTTAACTGGTTTTTTTACCAACTTCGCATTATTCTCCAAATTTCTCATATAATTACTGTTACCCGTATAACCATATAAGATCAAGTGTACTGTGCAATGATGACAAACACATTTTTTTCTTATCCACTTTGCTAGTCTTCAATGATGATTGCATCTAACGCTTCATGCAAAGATCCAATATGCAATCATATCGAAATGCTAGCGATAATTCGCTAATATTTCTACTTTTTTCGGTGTAATAGTAGCGGTTCTATCCTAATTTTGGCCAAAATTTCAGCACTTTCAGTTCGCTTCATTTCGTCATAGTCGACTACTTAAAAAACTAAATCAAATTGCTGGCAAATTGTATTTTGGAATAATTATATCGCAATGGCAATTTATCTTGTAGCGGACTTCGTGTAAACTAAATAAAAGGAATTTTTCTGTAAATTAATCATCATCACAAAACGGCATAAGCATCATCAGAGCCATTCAAACAAAGTCAACATAAAAATAAGAACAAAGTTGCAACGGTACATTTTACATTGATTGCACATAGTGAGAAAAAGGCGTTTGAAAGCCACTGTAAAGTTGTTTACATTTGAAAGAATTATATCCTCTTATCTAAACTTAGGAGGGATATAATTTTATCTTGTGCCAAACCAAACTAATATAAGTGAGGCAACCTGTAAACTCTTCATAATCTCTTCTTTCTTCATTGAAGTTCTGTTCCCGCCAATTCTCGTGTGTGTATTTCACTGTGAATGTTATTCGGGTAGACTTTAAATAAACATAACCTTTCATACTCATGGACTACACCGCATTACCATTAGCCTAACCGAGTAGTGTCTCAATCAACAACAACTGGTGATACAGGATTTAAGTGATCAAAATAAATTCTTGCAACACAACTTCGTTTCATATGGAATAATTTCTCATTTCACATTCGGGTTACATTTATTTACAATAAAAACAAGAACGACCTAACCGACGATTCATTCGATTTAAAGTTGGCACTAATTTGTAACTCACGAAAGCGTGAGGAACGGTAGCTCATCACATCCGAGATTGATCTTAAGTTCTTGAAATCACTCATACACACAATCATAGTTACTCGCCACGCATTTCCATTCTTCCTCATTTGTCACCCCTCATCAACATATCCGATTTTCATTTCACTCGCATCGTTAGGAAACCATCATGGGATCAAGTTCTTTGAAGGTGAAGGTCTCGTTGGGGATTCAGAATGTAGTACTGAAATCAGCGTTTCCTTCTGGAGACAGTAGCTTAAACATTTGTCATATTAATCCTGATGGATTGCGACCTAAATTAGATGAGTTTAAGACTGTTATTACGGGCGTCAACTTACACTGCATTGATGTTTCGGAAAGCCATTTTAAAAGCTACATGTCAGATAAATCCTGTGAAATTAATGGCTACAAGTTACATCGTAATGATAGGGAACTTAGAAGGTATGGGGGCGTAGCACTTTATGTTAAGAACTGTCAAAGTGACGCCATCTTAAATTTTTTGCTAAATTCTGTATAAGAATACCTAGACAGTTGGTTTCTTCAGGAAAGTTATATGAATCAGTGGGAAGAATTGGTGACATGAAGTGTTCCGAAGGTAGCCGAAGGTGACACGGAGTGTTCCGAAGGAAGGCGAAGGTGACACGAAGTATTCCGAAGGTAGCCGAAGGCAATACGAAGTGTTCCAATGGTAGCCGAAGGTGTTGGAGAACAAATTTTTTCGGAGAAAAATTTTTTTGGGAAAATTTTTTTTGGAGAAAAATGTTTTTCGGAGAAAATTTTTTTGTGGAGAAAAGTTTTTTCGGAGAATATGTTTTTTGAGAAATTTTTTCGAGAAATTTTTTTAAGAAAATTTTCTTTTCTGAGAAAATTTTTTTCAAAAAATAGAAATTTTTGAACAACTGAAAACTTCCAAAACGACTGATATCACAACAAAAACCTCTTAAAAGGTAAAGTGTGACGCAGTCCGAAAGTCCGCTTCCAAAATTAATGATATCGCTTGAGGTGACGCTATCGCTGATAATACGCAGATGTTTGTTTGAATGGAACCTTGTGTTCAAAGTTTTAATTTCCTGAAAAATCACAACGCTGTTTTCAAAACAAAATTACGTTGTGTTAAAAAAAATTGCGTCACAAATGCCGGACCCACCAGCGGAATAATTTTTCAATACTTTCAGTTTTTACACGCAAAAATTTAAATTTACCTTAAACAATCTACGCAATAAGAAACAAAAGTCAAATTTTTGCACCGCAAAAACTGAAGGTACAGAAAAATTATTTCATCGTTGGGTCTTGCATTTGTGACGCCATTTTTTTAACACAACATAATTTTGTTTTGAAAAAAGCGCTGTAATTTTTGCAGGAAATTAAAACTTTGAACACAAGGTTCCATTCAAACAAACTTCTGCGTATTATCAGCGATAGTGTCACCTCAAGCGATATCATTAATTTTGGAAGCGGACACTTATTGTGGCACTCATATTACTTAGCTTTGATTTAAGTTTTTTGTTTTCTTGGAACATTTTGTCGTTCACCTTCGTCAAAACCTTCAAACTGGTATGTTTACACTCACAACTCAGGGGAAGGTACGCAATGGACTCGGATGTTGCAGTTGCTAATGATTTTAGTGCTCTTCCTCTTCTCGTTACATTTTTTGTATTTTTAAGCGATGATCAAGTGTTTACTTGCTGTTCTATGTTGCTTTCAGGAGTTCGGTTCGCATTTGAATTACATGCTCGTTCAGACTCCACAGATAATTCTTCTACTGCCTGCTTGTAGAAGGGCACATCAATGTTCAATTGTCGATTTAATTTGAGCAGATTCTTGGTTTGTTCGGTTAATGAGCGTTTCTCTTCTTTAAAATCTTGAATTAGAAGTTTTTCCATGGCAGTTACTTCATCTGCATAGTTTCGGTGAAATACTTTCTGCTTAACCAAAGCTTTTTTAAGTTCCTCATTCTGGTCAGCCAGCCGTACGACTTCGTTTTCAAGCAAAATTATTTTATCATTTAGGCTGGAGTGTTCAGCTTCCACATTAATAAGCACATTTTCCATATTAGATTCCATTTCGAATCACTTTGGTATGAAAATCAATTTATGCAATAAGAATTGACAGTTCAACTTTCGCACGGTACAAGTCAATTCACACTGTTACAAATTTTGTGACGAAAAAGTAGATATTTGATTAAAATTTACGTTTTTCTCATCACAAATTGGAGCAAAATTACAACAGACAGTGTTAGGTTATTGAATTTGGATTCAATGTAACACGTTTCTCTTCATAAAATATATAAAATAAAATTTGAATGGCTCAACTCAATGAAGAAATTGAACATTCAAAAAACTAAAGCGATCAAAATTTGAAAACGTAAATGCGCCGATTCATTAAACGCATCCTATACTGTTTGACAGATTTCAATCTTAAAGTGTCATTTATTTCTCTTCAAACTAGGAAAAAAAGAAATGAAGCGGCTGTAGGTGCTAAAGTAAGGAGGGAATGTGCTATAATAGTGAGGGAGGTTTCACATTTAAAACAAATGTGACGCAAATGTGATTCACATATGTGACTCACAATTTTTCACATCTTCATATTTTCGGGGTAATTTTGTTTTTTGGATCATAAAAAAGTAAGTTCTACTTAAATGTGGTCACATCACGTCTATAGAGAGCCAGGGGAGGCCAAAACATGCTAAAAGTACGCAAAAACCCGGTAATTTACATAAAAGTCGTTACAATGCGTCCAAAATATAGCTCGAAAAGTCGCATCTAAGTCATCTCTAGAGCAATTCGGGTATGTTCTTTCCAAATCAGAAGTCGCTTTTGACGTAGGTCACACAGATCCAGAAAATGTGCCGTTTGAAAGTAGCCAGATTTCATATTTAACAAAAGTTTCATCAAATATTCATCAAATGTTAGAAAAAAAATTTTTCATTTCCACAGTTCTCGGTCAATTTTGTATTTTAGGTTACCCAACAACTACTTTAATTGAAACTTAGCTCACTACTAGGGTATAGTGGGCCGGTAGAGGTCAAAAGATAATAACTATACACAAGAAAATTGGTAATTTGCATGAAAGTTGCTTTCTTTAACATTTTCATGGCAATCTTCACATTTCATAATACTCAGTTTTGTTATTTTAACAACGAAAAACAAATTCAACTATAAATATGACCACACCATAGATACCAGCCGCCGAATGTAAGCGAATCTCATGTTAGGCACAGAAAACGACAATATTTTTTTAAAAAATCCTTCGAATTTTATGACTTTTAATAAAGTGTCCGATGTTTAGAAAATTAAACTTTCACAACATAACACGGGTTACATTTCTTTACATAACTTTCTCATATGTGCTTACGTCGCAGATTGATAATATTAACAAAAAATGAAAATTATAACCGATTCCCGCATCCCCCAGCTGTTTTTAATTATGTTACTCTTGAGCTGTTTTGCTTGGTAACATAATCAATTTGAGCTGACATTATCAACATAATCAATTTGAGCTGACCTGCAATACAAAATCAATTCCATATCTGTTTTGAATGGTATATCCTTTATTATATAGTGGCTGACTACGGACGACAGTAACAGAATCGAATCGAATATTTTTCACAACATTTGCGAATCAGTCTCTATTTCTCGCTATAAGGAATGGCAAATAAACAAAATTTCATTATATCAAGATCAAGGCCTATTCTGGTTCATTTTTTCGTTTATTCTTTTCGTATTTGTCCTCCTAACTGGCTGGTAAAGCTACAAGTGTAACAATTCGACCAATTATGCAATGCTCTGTCTAGAAATATTTTTTTTCTTTTATTGTTTCATATTAAAGAAGTTAATGTGTTTTGGTTTTCACATGTGTTCAAATTTATTAGAACTTAATATTAACATAGCCAAAGACCCGTACGTATCAGAATAGATGGATCAGAATAGTAACAGAATAGATGTGGCAAAGAGACTCGAACGTATCCAATCCAACGTTTTCTGTTCTTTTATAACTGAAAGAATTTCAAAGATCCATAGAAAAAGCTTTCTAAAGTCATAAATAGTGTACAAGATGCAATTAAACTGCAGGAAGGCATCGATTGGTTCATGAATTGGTGCGCCGAAAATAAGTTGAAGGTCATGACTTTCACCCGTAAAAATAATCCCATCATCTTTAATTATACCATAGACGGCGAACCTATCAAGAGAGTTCAACAAAACATGGATTTGGGTGTTAACTTTGACAAAGGTTTAACTTTCCAACTATGAATATATAACTAAAAGAGCCACCACAACTTCGAAATTTGTTAAAAGGCAGTCCCAATTCTTCGGAAAAGAAACCATAAAAGTCATCTACCAACTACTTGTGCGCTCAATATTAGAATTTTCAGCACTGATTTGGTCGCCAATTCACTTGGTACATAGAAAATCAATTGAAAGTATCCAAAAACAAATGGTGCTATTCTTACTGGGAGATGACAAACGATACATTACAGTGTCATACGTTCTTTCGCCATATACTGACAGATGTGCTAAATTAGGCATAGCGACACTAGCCCGGCGCCGCGTCAATGCTATCATATTGTTCTTACACTCTGTGATCATGGGAAAATACAAATCGCCGAATCTACGCTCAAAAATGACACTGAACGACGGATCACGCGTTTTACGACATAATGATTTCATCAAATTAAAGACACTCGATAATTCACCATTCAATGTTGCTTGCCGTTTGTTCAACACAGCAACAACAATCATTGACCCAACCCAACCGCATAAGCAATTTCGCACGGCTCTGCTTAAACTTCCTGACGATATCTTCCATGAATGGACAGCATTGTGAACTTATGAAAATTTTCATTTATCCTCCCTAACTGGTAATCATTATTGATACACAAAGATTAAATAACTTAATTGACTTTGACTTTGACTTAGTATTTATCATTGATACTTAATTACTATTTTGTCTAAGTTTTATCTAAGTTGCGATTCGTTTTGATTTTTATTTATTATTAATTTATTTTTGTACCTAAATCCTATACCAACTTGTTTAATTATTTTTAATGTCTTTATTTTTATTTGTTCTATGTCAGTTTTTCCTTAATTTGTTTTATGTTAATTTATCCATGATTGTGATAAATATGTATTAGATATACCGTCGACTGAACTAGTCGACGTTAAATAAATAAATGATGATGAAAAGGCCCTACCGAAGTACGTCTCAGACCATTCAAATCCAGAAAAGCTTATATCCAAGGACTAAGTCATTTTTCCCTAAAACCCTGAAACACGTGTTCTCTAAAATTTTATTCTCTACAAATTTGCTTTTGGAAGCAACTTTCTACCTCTCATAGTTCTGGAGATTCGGGTCATCCTGCCCAATTATGGAAATTGCCATATACCAGAATTGGGCCACATTTCCCCAAAAACCTGAAACACGTGTTCGCTTAAATTTGATTCTCTACAACTTTGCCTTTGACAGTAAATCTCCATATAGCATAGTTAAGAAAATACAGACGAAAAACTGTTTTTGTATGTGGTCAAGATTCTCAATTTCGTCCATTCCATTGGTCCCAGTGCGCAGAGTCCCGACGCGATTCCCATAAAACATTTTTCTCAGTTTTGTGACATCAATTGCTTTCATTTGACACTAAAATGGGGAATTTCCGTGCTATACTTACTGAGATATTTGCGAAAAAGTCTCATCGACCCTTGAAAATTGCATGTCCGGCCTTCACTTCTTCGACCATATCTCCGGAACTACTTGATCGATTTTGCTCATCTTCGAACTTGAATCATGGGAGGCATGTACCTTTCAGGGGAAAAAAGTTTTGGCTGATCGGTTGAGCCGTTTGGAAACGGACAGACTGACAGTCGGACATTTTTTTTATTGCTGATTCGTCATCTCTAGACGATAATAGATGCATCCCCCCACCTCGATCTACCCCATGTTACAATAAAATTGTTTGTAGTAAACGTATAGGACCTTTGTACTTCGTACGGGTCCAAACATCCATTTGTGTATGAGTAATCTCTTCTTAAGCATATAGGTATTTGAATTACGAAGTGTTTTGGACTTTTGGAATATTTTACATGAAATGTCCTTGATGAATGCCAAGGTTAAGTAAATGTTAATTTAGAATTTATTCTCTGTATTCTTCATGTATAACATGTATTTCGAATTCATAAAGTTAAGCTGACTTGTCAATTTAAAAATGTATACAAACGGATGATAGTTATTTAGCCAGTTATTTTTGATCTTCAATTGATTTGAAGACGAATGAGTGAATTTCATCATGTTATAATGTTGATCAACAACGAGAGCTTAAAGCAAAAGGTTCCTAGCAATTTAGGAAGTCAGGTGTTTTAGTTTTCATTTGCTTTTTTTGCCTTTAAATCCGATATTTCAGTCAAAATAGGTCGATTTTAGGTTTTTATTTTTCGGAGTAACTGTTTGCAGTTAACTGCATATAGTTAATACGGACAACGTGTGAAAAAAAAGTAAGGAAATGAGAATGCTCAAATTTTCATTTTTTTTTACTACAGCGACATTCAGAATGTACCATTCAGAATGAACAAAATTTTCTTATGTAACACAAACCGTTCATTCAACCTGTGTTTGCACAACTGTATCAATGGCACACCAAAGGATTTTCTTACAGAATTGCTTGCCATTGACTGAGGAGTTGCACTCTTAAGAAACCTGAGGTGACGAAACAGTGTCTGTATTTAGAGTATAAACACTCTTAAAGCATCTCCTGTACGGAGTACCATGATTAGGCTCTAAATGAGTACTTAATTATTCTATTTTATTTATGAACTTATTTTTATTTTTATTTGTTGTGATTTAATGTCGGATTCACTTCAGTTTATACCCTTCATTGGGTATATAGAAGTAAAATAGAAGAATGTTGTTACTGTCCAAAAAATGTTGTTCCTGCCAAAACAAGTTCAAAATGAACAATCTTAAAATTCGCAATTCGCAAAATTCTACACAGCAGTAAACCTACGTCTTTGGTGGCAGGACATTTCTCCGCCGCAAATAACGCCCGGGGCGCTAATAACGCCAGGGGTGTTATTAACGCCCGCACTCCGGGCGCTAATAACGCCCGGGGTGTTATTAACGCCCGCACTACGGGCGCTAATAACGACCGGGGTGTTATTAACGCCCGCACTACGGGCGCTAATAACGCCCGGGGTGTTATTAACGCCCGCACTACGGGCGGTAATAACGCCCGGGGTGTTATTAACGCCCACACTACGGGCGCTAATAACGCCCAGGGTGTTATTAACGCCCGCACTACTGGCGCTAATAACGCCCAGGGTGTTATTAACGCCCGCACTACGGGCGCTAATAACGCCCAGGGTGTTATTAACGCCCGCACTACGGGCGCTAATAACACCCGGGGTGTTATTAACGCCCGCACTTCGAGTGAGGGCGTTATTAACACCCCGGGCGTTATTAGCGCCCGGAGTGTGGGCGTTATTAGCGCCCCGGGCGTTAATAACGCCCTGGGCGTTATTTGCGACGGAGAAATGTCACGTAACCACGTCTCTTACAAAGTTTGATTTTTCACGTAGGTAGAAAAATTTTAATGAGAGTATTTAGGACTTAGTTGTCACTAAAATAATTCTCGATTTGTTTTTCTAGGCAATCACCTGCAAGAAAATTCGGTTTTTCCTGTGATTTTTCGTTTGAAATTGCCCTTGCACTGTCGATTTATTTATTATTTTTTTTATAATTGAGATAGTTTTTTTTTTTTGAATCCGAAAAGTACAAAAAAAAATGTATTAATCGTTTGTTCATTTTTTACTATTTAAGTATTGCTAGACCTAATTTGTTTATTAAAATTATGCCCGCAGCGGTAGCGGAGGGCGTGACGCAGTCCCCACACCCCAAAAAAACGTCCACAAACCCAAAAAACTCCATACAAAAACCTTTGGGACAAGGAGCCATATATAGGCGAACTTTTGAGTTTTTTCCCCTCCCCTCTAAATTATTTGAAAAAACTACGTCGCAGCAGCTTACAAACGAGCCCTCACTCATCAAAATCGTCTGAGATATCGAGGTTTGAAAATGACATTTTTGTATGGAATTGGATTTTTTCTATTCTTCTCATCATTATGGAAACTTTTTTTATGATCTGTCGGTTTCTATCTATCTATCTATCTATCTATCTATCTATCTATCTATCTATCTATCTATCTATCTATCTATCTATCTATCTATCTATCTATATTCATGCTCAGGGCGGTAACGGAGAGCGTGACGCAGTCCCCACACCCCAAAAAAAAACGTCCACAAACCCAAAAACCTCCATACAAAAACCTTTGAGATAAGACACCATGTATAGGCGAAGTTTTGAGTTTTTTCCCCTCGCCCCCCCCCCTCCCCTCCAAATTATTTAAAAAAAAAACTACGTCGCAGCAGCTTTCCAACAAGCCCTCACTTATCAGAATCGGTTGAAAATTGGCTGAGATATCGAGGTTTGAAAATGGTACTTTCCCATACATCTTACCAGAATTCCATTGTTCTCATTATTACGTAAACTTTTTTTCTGATCTGTCGGTTTCTATATATCTATGTTCTATCTATCTATCTATGTTCTATGTTCTATAAATAATTTTCGATCTCGAGAACTAGACAGCCGATTTTGATGAAATTTTCAGGGAACGTCAAAATCGGTCCAAAATGAAAAATTTCATATGCCGCTTTTCCGGGAAAACTCTGGAAAAGCCGTGGCATGTGGAAAAGCGGTCAATTTTGAGGGTTTTTCAGGTAATGCTCGGAGTTTTCGAATTTTAGCTCCGGAGTGACAATACCTAGAGAGTTGGTGTCTTCTAGAAAGTTTTAGAGTATGGTCGGGAGAATTTTTTGGGATATTAAGAAAATGTATGTGAGCTATCAGAGCGACGCCATCTTGAATTTTCCCAAGCGAAAAATTGTTAATTTTTTGGTTTTTGAATTTTAGCTCCGGAATGACAATACTTAGAGAGTAGCTTTCTTCGGGAAAGTTATAGAGATTGGTGAGGAGAATTTTTTGGGATACTAAGAAAATGGCTGCCAGCTGCCAAAGCGGCGCCATCTTGGATTTTCGTAAGAGAAAAATTGTGTTTTTTTGGTTTTCGAATTTTAGCTCCGGAGTGACAATACCTAGAGAGTTGGGATTTTCAGAAATCTGCCAAAGTGACGCCATCTTGGATTTTTGTAAGGTATAAATTATGCTTCTTTGGGTTTTCGATTTTTAGCTCCGGAATGATAACACTTAGAGAGTTGGTTTCTTCTACAAAGTTATAGTTTCATCAGAATAATTTTTTGGTTTCATTAGAAAATGGCTGCCAGCTGTCATAGCGGCGCCATCTTGGATTTTCGTTTATGCTTTTTCGGTTTTCGAATTTTATCTCCGGAATGACGCTACTTAGAGAGATAGTTTCTTCGGGAAAGTTCTAGAGTTTCATCA
>CM055404.1:88383309-88402583 GCA_029228625.1 Pseudolycoriella hygida
ACCGCTTCTGTGCTATAACGACGATAGACGTTAGAAATGCCTTTAATAGCGCAAGATGGATAGAGATAGCCAAGGCGCTACATGTCATGAGAGTCCCCGATTACCTCTGTAGGATACTGAAAAGCTATTTCGAGCGACGAGTACTACTAATGAAGGGAAAAGGACAGTCGACATCACAGCTGGAGTACCACAGGGATCCATATTAGGACCAACGCTGTGGAATGTTATGTATGACACAGCGCTGAGGCTGAAACTGCCAAGATGTGCTAAGACGATTGCTTTTGCCGACGACTTGATCCTCACGGTATCCGGAACGTCGAAGATGGAGGTAGAGGTGGTTACGATGGAGACGCTAGAAACTGTCGAAAACTGGATGACAACGGCGGGGCTGAGGCTGGCCCACCAAAAAACTGAGATCATGCTAGTAAGTAACTGCAGAAAAACCGAACGAATCATTTTGAACATTGACGGGGAAGAAATCACATCCACTCGCCAATTAAAATACCTTGGAGTTGTGCTGGACGACCGCAGAAATTTTAATAGCCATGTGGACTACACGTGCGAAAAGGCAATGAAAGCCACCGCAGCATTGGCCAGAATAATGCCAAACGGCTTTGGACCGCGCAGCAGCAAAAGGAGGCTCCTTGCAAGTGTCACCCTATCGATATTGCGCTACGGGGCACCAGCGTGGATACAGGCGCTAGATACGAAGAGGAATCGGAGAAGGCTTAATAGAGCCCAGAGGCTGGCAAGCATAAGAGTAGCAAGCGCATATCGAACAATATCCTTAGAAGCGGTATGTGTTATAGCCGGGACGATGCCCATATGCATAACGCTGACAGAAGACAGTGAATGTCATAGAAAGAAGAGAATGGAGGGTCAAACTACCAAAACAGTTAGGACGAAATTAAGAGCCGAATCACTGAGACAGTGGCAGCAAGAGTGGGACTCCTCGGACAAGGGAAGGTGGACCCATAGACTCATACCAAAAATAACGACATGGGTACAGAGAAAACATGGAGAGGTTAATTTCCACCTGACACAGTTTCTGTCTGGTCACGGATGCTTCAGGAAGTACCTGCACAGGTTTGGATTCACGGAGTCACCTTTCTGCACGACATGCGATAGGCAGGAAGAGACTGCGGAGCACGTGTTATTCGTCTGCCCCCGCTTCGAACAAGAACGAGGAGAGCTGTTGACTGTGAGTAGGCCAGATGTAAGTGCCGAAAACATAATATCGGAGATGTGCCGCGATGAGGAGGTGTGGATAGTGGCGGATAATGTAGTTGCGAAAATAATGACGAAGCTGCAAATTGCATGGAGAGACGATCAAAGAAGACTGGCAGTTGATCTAAGAGAGTAGGTGCGAAAGCACAGCTCCTACCCGAAGTAATGCTGTGAGGCGGTTCCGGGGAGAAGAGAGCACGAAGACTAAGGAAGGAGGTTTTAGTTGGTAGGTCATTAAAGAATGGAATCCAACACTACCTTGGTTCAGAAAGACCGGGTGTCTATGAAGATTCATTCGTTCAAACTGCAGAATCGTCCATCTTGGTGGTACATAGCAGCTGGCAATATACACTCCATCAATTTTCGCTATCACGAATCCTTCGTGAGCGTCTGATACAACTTCTTGTATGGGGTACTTGCCCGTTGTCAATATTGCGGCCATCTCGGCTCTGTCAGCAGCCTATTTACCGTTGTTTCTATATAAACGGTACGGTTCTGAAATAATCGCTACGTCACATTTTTGTTCCGCTGAGGCTTGCCACAGAAGTTGTTGTGCCATGTCACAATGATTTAGATTTATTTATATCACTTCCATTCTTGTCCTGTTTTAGATTTAAGCGCCTGTTTAAAGACTGGACATCTCGCTCCACCAGTCACGTGGTCATTTTCTGACGTACACAGCAGACATTTCGGCGGGTTTGTGCAATCTTTGGCTAGGTGGTTCTCTCCCCCACATCTCCTGCACAGGTTGGATCTATCCTCTCCCCTACAATTCCTTGCCTGGTGTCCAAAATTCATGCACTTGAAGCACCTTTCTAACTGCTCGGTTACCCTTATCGGGCATACTGTCCAGCCCACCTTTACCTTTCCGATTTTCAAAATCTTTATCGCTGCGTCCACCGGGAGTTTTATTTCCGCCGTTTGGAATTCGTCTCTCGGTTTCCTCATACGGATCGTCATTGACTCTATCTCGTCATTTATATTACCTTGCTCTTTCAGAGCTTTTCGAAGGTATTCGCTTGTCGTGATCTCGTCCATATATCTACATTCGATCGTGGTCATGTGGGACACCGCTCTCACTTTTGCTGACTCGCCCAGTGATCTCTTGACTAGATCTTTATAATATGCACTTTTAATCTCTGGGCCCTTCTTAAGTTCAAACTACATTTCACCCTTCTGCGTTCGTCTTTATAAAATACTATCTCTACAGTGATAATCTCTACCAGAGAATTATATGTAGACCAAACCCGTAGACGTTTTGCGCCACCCAGGCCGTCCCTTTTACTATGACGTTCAACACCAGCCAGGCCGTCTTATTCTACTTTATCTGGGGGAATATTCTTCCTAGTCCGCAGACACCAGATTTACTACTTGGTTGTTGTTTCTCTTTTATCTGGGGGAATATTCTTCCTAGTCCGCAGACACCAGATTTACTACTTAGTAGTTGTTTCTCTTTTATCTGCGGGAATATTCTTCCTAGTCCGCAGACACCAGATTTACTACTTAGTAATGAAACTCACAACTGTTCGTATTCGAATGATTTATTTCAGGAAAAAAGCAACATATTTATACGGAAAAAATCCTCACTTCATGCTACGTTAAAATTTAAATATACTAGATTTACAATAGAATTTACAAATTGAAAAATGAAGTATTTTCTCCAAAAATTATTCGCAGTTCAACATGAAGTATTTTTTTATTTTAAATTTGAAGTAAAATTTTCCGAATTCAACATACTCCCATCAATTTGAAGAATTTCAAATTATTTATTCCAATCGGTGTATCGAATAGGCGCCTTTATTTTCCTGCCGTAACGCGTCCGTATTTCATTTTGTTCAACTCTCTCTGGTTCCTCTCCCTTCTTCGGATGTTCCGATACCGGTCTTAGTATCAAATGTTCACCGACCAGTTTTGAATCTGTCTGTGTCATTTCCAATGGAAACAAACGTCGTAAGGGACGAATGATACAACCGAATTTCGTCTTAGGCCCATTCTATGCAAACCGCGACGCCTGTAATGTAAGGAACGGAAATACTGCCTTAACCGTAGGAATTAACGAAACTATACGCTCGGCAGAAAATTAGATATTACAGTTATGAACAATTGTTTCATAGAACACAAAATTTGGACCCTGGATGACTCAGGAGAAATTTTCGTTCCTTACATTACATACATTTGGAATGGCCCCTTAACTTTCGCAACTCGAACTTCTCCATCCGATGATGGTATTATTTCAATCACACGTGCCATTGGCCACTGATAACGTTTTTTCTTATTTCTTTCGACAAGGACTATGTCTCCAATACTGATCACTGATGACTTATTCGTTCGTCTGTGTTCAACCAATTGGCCAAGGTATTCTTTTCTGAAGCGTGATTGAAGCAACAATTTGTAATGCTGCATACGTTCCCATTCCTTGCGAAGCATTTTACTTGTAATTTCTCCTTCTTCAGGAAATGTTGCGTTTTTTGTACCACGAAGAAACATGTTCGGTGTCAATGGTTCCAAGTCTTCTGGATCTTCCGTAACTGATGTTAATGGTCGGTCGTTGATTACAACGGCAATCTCCAGAAGCAATGAATGTAGCTGATCTAAGTTGATACTTGCTTGGCCCAACACCTTGCGAAGAGGTTCTTTGACCGATCGAACCATTCGTTCATAAAATCCTCCCCACCATGGAGCAGCCGGCGGGTTGAAGTTCCATCGGATTTTTTCCACTTCACATTCCTCTCGTAACTTTTCCGCGTTTATTGATTTAAACAAATTTGCTGTGCCAGTGAAATTCGTTCCATTGTCGCTCAACATGTCCAACGGTCGCCCATATTGAAAAATGAACCGTTTGAGTGACTGTATAAATGCTTTGGTGCTGATCGACTTGGTGATGTCTAGATGGATCGCTCGATACACGGCACAGGTATACAACACTACCCAAACCTTTTTTCCATTTTTAAGTGTAATGTGTCCAAACAAATCGACTCCGACTGAATCGAAAATTTCACCACTTCTCACTCTTGTTTCTGGTAATGCCGCTGGTATGGTATCCATTCTTCTTGCATGAAAACGTTTATATTTCATACAACTATGGATAACGTTTGATATCGTTTTCCTTGCTTGAGTGATCCAATATTTCTCTCTCAGTTTCGTCATAATGAATTGAGAACCAGCATGACAAAAATTGTAGTGTGCTTCCATGATGAGATCGCGTACCAACGGATGCTTATTCGGCAATAAATATGGATATCGAAATCCATCGGTGTCCATTCGTTTCGTTATGGGGGTTTTTAATCTCAACAATCCTTTGTCCTTGATTATTGTAGGTGCCATACACTTTTTTATTTGTTTTTCTTCCCTTGTTTCTTGATCGACTTCACTCTGTATGATTCGTACCAATTCAATTTCGGCGTTCTTTAGCTCTGAGATAGTTAAATGTTTGTGATCCCTTTTCGAATCAGGGTTTCTGATGTTATGAATAAAACGTTTAACCCAAGCCATGACTCGTTTTTTAGTTGAAAATCTGCTGAATTTTACATCGAACCAACCCTTTTCTTCAAGAGCGAACATCGTTGTTGAAGCCTTTCTTTTTTTCTCGCTGTCGACTTCATCTTCGTCAAATTTTAGTTCGTTATTAGGCCATTTCTCTTTCGGAAGCTTGAGCCAAGCCGGACCCTCCCACCATTTTGAATGAATCAACTCTTTCGGACTGCACCCACGGGATGGCAAATCAGCGGGATTCAATTTACCCGGCACATGTCTCCACTCATCTGAACTGGTCATTTCACGAATCTGTTTGACTCTATTGTACACGAACGTTCCCCATTCTGAATTTCGTTCGATCCATGCAAGTACTGTTGTCGAATCGGTCCAAAAGAATTTCTGCACGTTTTCAAGCTCCATGGCCTCTAATGAATGTTGTGCTAGACGAGTGCCGATCAAACATCCCAGTAATTCTAATCGCGGAATAGAGGCTTTTGCTAACGGTGAAACACGACTCTTGCTTTGCATCAATTGGGTTTTAACGTCTCCGTTGAATTCTGTACGCAGAAATACTGCAGCCGCGTATGCTTCTTTGCTAGCATCCGAAAACGTATGTAATTGACGACTAGTCACATGTGGGATCATACACAGGCGTGGTATTTTAATTTCATTTAATAGTTTGCTTCTGAACACCACTTGTTGAATTCTACTTTCCAAATCTCTGGTAATTCACAATCCCAAGGTGTTTTTTGTTTCCATGCTTGTTGTAGCATAATTTTTGGCGATATGAGAGTTGGACCTATTATTCCCAGTGGATCGAAAAATTTATGCAGCACCGATGCGATATTCCGTTTGGTTAGTTTGTTTATTTCATCCAGCTCAGGTACTTGGATACTTAACGTGTCCATTTTCTTATTCCAAATCATACCAAGTACTTTTGTTTCAATTGGTTCGACGATCTCCCCTATTTCTGTAGGTGACGCACACTCCCATTGTCGAAGATCAAATTTCCCACAAGAAAAGATTTTAACTGCAGATTCCTTAAATTTGTCGTACTCTTTGTATGAATCCAATGATGTGATGCAATTGTCGATGAATAATGCTTTTTAAAGTTCTTCCACTGTTTCTTTCTCTGATTCTTTAACTGATGTAAGAAGAACATTCAGAACGGCGGCCAAAAGAAATGGACTGCATTTGAGGCCGAATACCACTCGACAATGACGAAATACTGATATTTTTGTCTGAGTATCATCCTCCCACCAGAGAAACTGCAAGTATTCTCTATCATTTTCGTCTACTTCAATCATTTGGAAGGCTTTTCTAATGTCTGACAGAACTCCTACCCATTTCATTCTGAATCGTATCAACTTGCCAGGTAATGACTCAATTAAATTTTTTCCTTTATACAAGCAATCGTTCAATGAAAGATTGATTTGTGTTTTGCATGATGCGTCGAACACAGGACGTACAGGTGTCGTGAGACTGTCCTTGAATACTGGATGATGTGGCAAAAAATGTCCACTTTCGTTGTTACCTTCCACCTTCTCTATGAAACCCTCACTCAACCAAGCCTTGAATATGTCGTCATATGCTTTGAACTGATTGTTGATGTGCAATTTCTTCGTTGATGACATCAATCTTGATAATGACACCCTTTTGTTGTTCGGTATTTTCGGTACTTCGTCCACCCATGGAAGATTCACAACGTAACGACCATCAGAGTTTCTTCTTAATTTTTTATTGAATATTTTCATAGCAGCCATTTCTTCTTGTGTTTGAGTCATCCTTTCGATTGGATCTTTAATGCCGATGATGTCCAAACTCCACAATTTATTTACTTCTTGCTCCGCCATGAACATTGAAATAAGATCGTTTGTTACATTGATTCGAGGTACGATACCACATAGAGTCCATCCAAACATTGTTTCAAATGCCGACAATCCACATTGCAACGTTTCTTTTCGACCTTCCATCACTGTTCCCCAGTAATCGCTTCCGATAACTAAGTCGATTTCTGCAACAGAATCATTTCCGATGATCAGATCGTTGAACTCAATTCCTTTCGTCTTCATTTGATTCAACCAATATCCCTTTGGAATGCGAGTGATTTGACCACCTAACACAGGACGTTCTCTGAGAACCATGAACATACCGTTTGTACCATCCAAACTTTCGACGTAAACTTTGTGGTTGTTATACTTCTGACACTTGGTTCTTGTTCCATCGAACAAAATGTTTCGTAAATATTCAGTCTTGAAAGGTTTACTGTGTATTGTCGATAACAGCATACTTGAAGCATAGGATCGTTGACTCCCATCGTCGAATAATACTCGAGCCAACCTTTTTTCCTTTTTTTCACCTACTGTAACATACACCATAATCGTGTTTTCATTAAAACATCGTCCGCACAATCAGAATTGGAACCCGATGACGTTTCAGCACTCTTGAGGCACCTCTTTTCTTTCAGATCCGGACACATAACTGTGAAATGTCTTTTCGAACATACATGACACTTGACGAACGTTTTGCAATTTTTTGCTGAGTGTTTAGGTTTCAAACAGTAAAAGCAAGCATTATTTTCCCGAACTTTCTTCCCTAAATCATCCATTGACCAAAATTCAGTAGCTGCACAGTCTTTACTTTCATGACCTTTGCTACAGAAAATACACGTAATTTGTTTAGATTGACCATTGAACAAACTGGCCGCCGTTGACGAGTTCCTCCCGCTTTTGTTTTCTTTCTTCTTATCGGCTTGACTCGACAAATCCTTTGAAATAAATGATGCTTTCACCAGTTGCCTCTGCTCTTCTCTTTCAACTTCTTGTTGTAAAAATATGAACAAATAGTCCAATTCATTCTTTGGAGGATCTTCCGCTAATCCATCTTTTTCATAAAGTGGACTCCTCTGCCAAGCGGTATGAATTTCCTCAGGTAGACTGGACTCTCGACAACCAAACGGCTGAAATAAAGAAAAGGATCGGTCTCGGTTGGGCGGCGTTCGGCAAGTTACGGTACATCTTCAAGAGCAACATGAGCAACAGTCTGAAGAGGAAAGTGTTCGATATGTGTGTGCTGCCGGTCCTGACATACGGAGCCGAGACTCTCACGATCACCAAAGCATCAGCGAACAAATTGAGCGTTGCACAGAGGGCAATGGAAAGGGCAATGCTAGGAATCACACTCAGGGACAAAATGACAAATGAGTGGATCCGGCGACGTCATCGATGTCATGACACGAATAGCGTCGCTCAAGTGGAATTGGGCTGGTCATATTGCCAGAATGACCGACGATCGATGGACGAAAACTATAATGCAATGGCGGCCACCAACGAAACGACCGATGGGACGTCCCCCGGAAAGATGGACCAACGATATCAAAAGAACGGCAGGCACGACGTGGCAGCAAGTGGCAATGGACCGGAAAAAGTGGCGATCTATGGGGGAGGCCTACATCCAGCAGTGGATATAAAAGGCTAAGGAAGAAGAAGAAGAAGAAGAAGACTGGACTCTACCATCGGATAGAGGAACAATGTTGCTTGCTCCATTGTAACTCCTAACGATTCTAGAGCTCTGACATGGCTCACTAATTTGTCGAATGTATTGGTAATCATGACACTCTTGTTGAGGTTCTGTAATCCCATTTGGAATAGTTCACGAACGTAGATCTGTATCAATAGTTTTTTCTTTCCGAAGCGTTCTTTTAACGACTTGATTACCTTTGGGTAATTCTCTTCGGTTGCTGGATAACCATCCACGATATCTTTCGCCTTTGTGTTTGCTTCCATTGCTTGACGTAAATATTCGAATTTATCGGTAGTATGTAATTCATCGTCAGTGCGAATTTTTTCAAATTGAGACCACCACGAGAGCCAATCGATCAATTTTCCGCTGAATTTTAAAAGTTCAATTTTAGGTAATTTGAACTTTCTTTTATGTCTACCTTCACCTGATGCTGAATATTCACCAGGAGCCTCACGCGGTTCTGTCTTATGAATTCTACGATCAATTTTAATTTTCGCCAATCTCGCGTCGGAATTATACTGATCGACGGCCAAAATCTCTTCTTCGTATAATGCCTCATTATTGTTATCCAAGTGTTTATCCAATATCTGTTGGTCTAGCGTATGAATTTTTTCCAACAGTTCATCCAATTTGTCACTCTTAGAAATCAATTCTTCATAATGAGGTTCTTCGGCTGCCAATAAGGTATTGATTTCATTGCATGTTCGAGTTAACAGTGCTCTTAACGGTTTTCGTGTTATCTTCAATCGTTCCATTTTTCTAGGAACTAAGATCAATTTTGAATTATTGACTCGATGCTACCACTTTTCCAACCCAACACTTCGGTAGAAGCTGATTCCGGAAATAGCTCCGTAGACTTACAACGACCAAGTATTACTACTTGTGTTCAAAAAATGTTCTTCTATCTTTCTTTTAAATGACTGTGTATCTCCAACTACACAGTACTAAGACGTAACGGTCACGTCGAGGGGTCACCATATAAAATACTATCTCTACAGTGATAATCTCTACCAGAGAATTATATGTAGACCAAACTCGTAGACGTTTTGCACCACCCAGGCCGTCCCTTTTACTATGACGTTCAACACCACCCAGGCCGTCTTATTCTACTTTATCTGGGGGAATATTCTTCCTAGTCCGCAGACACCAGATTTACTACTTGGTTGTTGTTTCTCTTTTATCTGGGGGAATATTCTTCCTAGTCCGCAGACACCAGATTTACTACTTGGTTGTTGTTTCTCTTTTATCTGGGGGAATATTCTTCCTAGTCCTGGTGTCTGCGGACTACCTAGTAATGAAACTCACAACTGTTCGTATTCGAATGATTTATTTCAGGAAAAAAGCAACATATTTATACGGAAAAAATCCTCACTTCATGCTACGTTAAAATTTAAATATACTAGATTTACAATAGAATTTACAAATTGAAAAATGAAGTATTTTCTCCAAAAATTATTCGGAGTTCAACATGGAAGTATTTTTTTATTTTAAATTTGAAGTAAAATTTTCCGAATTCAACAGTCTTATTCTCGAGACGTTTTCGCCCAGGTCCTTGAGAGTTTGGTCGTCCTTTATTTTTTTGAGGATTTCAGCGTACGTTGTTCCTTCTTCCGCCGCCACTATCAGAGCATCAGCCTTCGGTCTCAGTCTTTTAAGCTTCGGCTTCTCTTTTTTTTTCTCCTTCTTTTTGTTTCTCACCTGTAGGTGTAGAGAGGTGTAGTGTAGTTATATGTAGTGAGGTGTAGTGAGATGTAGTGAGGTGTAGTGAGATGAAGTGAGGTGTAGTGAAATGTAGGATGTGTAGTGTAGTGAGGTGCAGTGAGATGTAGTGAGGCGTAGTGTAGTGAGATGTACTGAGGTGTAGTGTAATGAGATGTACTGAGGTGTTCTGAGGTGTAGTGAGATGTAGTGAGATGTACTAAGTTGTAGTAAGATGTAGTATGTGTAGTGTAGTGAGGTGCAGTGAGGTGCAGTGAGGTGTAGTGAGATGTAGTGAGGCGTAGAGAGGTGTAGTGAAATGTTGTAAGGTGTAGTGTAGTGAGATGTACTGAGGTGTAGTGTAATGAGATGTACTAAGGTGTAGTGAGATGTAGTGGGATGCACTAAAGTGTAGTGAGGTGTAGTGAGGTGTAGTGTAGTAAAATGTACTGAGATGTATTAAGGTGTAGTGAGGTGTAGTGAGATGTAGTGAGATGTAGTGAGGCGTGGTGACATGTAGTGTAGTGAGGTGCAGTGATGTTGTGTTTTATATTATAGATTAATGCATCTGTGATCTGAAGTGAGGATGTGCTTAGTAACATGCCAGTCAGTGATTTGAGAGAACAAGTTTCCTGAGCATAAAGTGATGTCTAACACTTGTTTCCTCAGCTTGTTTATGAAAGTCGGTTCGTTTGCTATATTAAGTAGCGCGAGATCCGTTGTCATTATGAAGTCGAATAGGTCGCTGCCGCGCGGATTTATATTAGTGCTGCCCCATGCAAAATGATGCGCATTTGCGTCGATCCCCGATAGTAATGGTACGTTGTTTTTCTTACAGTATTCCACCAACCCAGCATACTCAGCTGTGGGAGCTTCTTCATCCTTGTCTGGGAAATAACTTGAGCAAACTATAATATTTTTGTTGTTCCCGTTCATGCTGATTGTAAGCATAGCCACCGCCAGATCTGATGTACTGAGATTGTATAATGGGTGCATAATGAGATTCTTAGAATGAAAAATTGCCGCTCTTGGTCTACTTTCTCCCCCCGGTTGGATTATGTTGCCAGTTTTCATATTAATTCCTGTCATTCTACCTGTTCTTACTGCTGGTTCTTGCATTAGCACTATGAAGCTTGATTTACTTTTAGCTAAGTTGTTTAGCTCTGACGTGGGTGCATAGGACTTATGCAGATTAATTTGGAAGATATCTAGTTCGTTATCCATTGTTTGTATCTAATTTTTCAGGTTTATGTAGCCATTTGGCATAAGACCATGCAAGAACTTCCCTATTCATGTGCCAATTGCGGTTAGGTTTACGCTGGATGAGCAGTTTTTTACCCAAGAGACCTACCCTTATCGGTGCATTTTCCTTCGTTCTATTGGAATAGATGCTTACCTTTAATTCCACCAGTTTCTTTGCTACTGTCAAACTTGATTTCGCGCTGAAGAGCATTTTAGTTTCTTCTGCTGTCCAGTGAACTACTGAGTTAGAATGCAAGTTTGCTTGAACTAATTTATTTTCAGATAAGATAATTATAAAGTTTGCGTCCGAAGACATTATAAATTGAGTAGTGATGAGCTGATCCATTTTTACTTGTTTTGTTTGTCGCCATCAATTGAGATACGGATTCGGCCGTTGGAGAAGTATAGTCTGAATCTAATTGCCTTCAGATCCCAAGTCGCCTTTTCATCGACACCAAAGAAAACGATTGTTCTGTCACCCTGGATTTCCTTTCTATTGAATGGACGCCAATCATTCGTATCGATCGTTTCGTTTTTGAGTTCAATTTCGTCGAAGAAATCCAGTATCTCCGGAGCTGGGTTATCGAAGATGGCCGTCGCTCTTATCAGACGTGGAACTTCACCACAGTCGATGGATTTAATTTTGGAGTCCTTCCAGAGACCGGATAGTTTGGGTACCACATTGAGCGCCCATTCCTTGGCCTTGGCCTCTTTACTCAATTGACTTTTCACGCTGGCTGTGAGAATTTCTCCGTGTTTTTTCGTAAACAAATGTACGTCCTCAATGTCAGGGACCAATTTAACGACATACATTTTTGGTCTGCTTGGCGGATCATCCAGCACCAACGGTTCCATTGTGACATTCTTCAACTTTTTATTCGGCTGAGTATCGGTCATAGTGCCACTGGTTTCTCTCGGTCGTTTGTTGGTGAGTTCTTCTTCTTTAATATCCCCTGTAATCTGGATAATTGTTAGGTTAGTTTGGTTGGTCTCTCTTTGTTTATCGTCGAATTCTTTACCTTCCCAAGCTATCAGAACAGTTTCTGTTAATTTAATGTTTGTGTGTCCGTATTTGCTTGGTTGATCGCTGTGGGAGCCCCTCCAGATTGGTAATCGCAGCAAATCTTTCACAGCGTATTTTACCGCTTTGACGTGTACAATTGGATTTGATGTTGTCTTCAACGTCGAGTGATGCAGTTCGTTTTTCCAATAGGAATAGGCTTTGAATAATTTTCCATCCAGCGAATAAAAACCACAAAAAGTCCTCTGGACTGCCACGCGTTTTAATTGTCTTTTGTGCCACTAATCAAAATGGCTAAAAGCAAAGAGGACGCTTTTGTTTGATGGTATGCCAATCACTTTTTTATTCACTTCTTTATCAACTTGACTTATCACTCTGTGTGCCGGATTGTTTTTTATGATTTTAGCTAAATGCGATTTAACCGAATGGAGTTTGCTGTCTTTAAATGCGAATTTAGGCGACACTGCTTTATGCGTTGGGAAGTGGTTGAGAAACGGTATTGAAATATCTTTAGTGTAGATTGCGGCCAGCTTTGGTGATTTTAAATTTTCTGTGTGTGAGTTTAAGGCGATTCGCAAGAGAGTGTTAAAATTCCTTTGTTTAATGCAACATACTCTGCAGGGGCGAAATTTCGAATTTTGTGGGAGAGAGATTTTAGAGCGAAGAGGCAAAAGAATACTGTGAGAGTTTGCCAGGACTGAGGAGCCAGACGGGGAGAGAGTCAGACCTTTACTTGAGAGTTCGTAGATAATTCGGTAACGATCGTCCCATTGCTTTCCATTGCGCGCATTTATTGCTGATGGGCATAACCGATTTTTCATAATCTTTTGCGAGCTCGCTGTATATTTTGTGTGTGTTGTATTATCGTCCGATTGTTTCAGTGACTCCTCGTTTTTAATGGGTTTTTTTAGCTTCGGTTGGGTGGTAGATGTTATTTTATTTAATTCATTGTGAGTGGCGATCCCGTTGTAGATTACATTAGTATGCCAAATCAAGCTTAGTTGTATATAATGCATAGAGACTGTCGGCAAGAGTAAGACTAGAGAGCTTGAATTATTCAAGCCCGAAGAGCCATTTGGCGAGTGAGTAATGAAATTACAAAGGTAGTGGTGGACCGCCCGGTAGCGGTCGTCTCGATTCTTTTCATGAGAAAGGCCGCCATTTTGGACTAGCGAAGTTTGCGATTTTTTCCTAAATTGTCGCAAATTCGCTGTGTATTTCATGACTTATGTTTGCAGTGGTGATGTTTGCACTCTTAGGTGACCACTGTTAGGCTAGGCTTATTTCGCAGTAGGTTCAGTATAACAGCAGTTTTAAAAAAAAGCGAGTTCGTGGGAACCGTTATGTTTTTTTTCAAATAAACTAGCGCCTAACGAGCAAAAATATTCAGCACCTGATAGGGAGTTATTAGCAATTTATCTCTCAATCAAGCACTTTAGAATTTGTGTGGAAGGTAGATACTTTATTATTTACACAGATCACAAGCCCCTCACCAACGCTTTGACATCAAAGACGGAAAGAATGAGAATGTGGTGGCCGATTTTCTGTCACGGATTTTTTTTAGACTTTCTGATCGAGGCGGCCAACTGGCCTTAAAACACAGATACAATGATCCTTTGTTCCTTCCCCGTTACTCTTCTATCATTCCACCTAGTCATTTATTCTGTCTTAGTTAGATTCTCACATTGAAATGTTCCCATTTGAGAACATATAGTTGTAACCGGTACGCCGAATAACCCTCGTCGTCTGAGCATACGTACAACGAGACATCTTCTAGCCTCCGGCACAAGCCGCACACGCCAAATGAATCTCATTTTTTGGGCCCGGACATTACGATACAGCTTCAAGCCTCCGACTCAACTATGCTTATTCTAAATTCCCGTAAATGCAGTGTATCACACACAACTGAAATACCTTTTTCCAGGGCATTTGTGCGAGCAACTATTTATCTGTTTGTTGGACCACATGCTTAACATGAATTCCGAACCACGCACATATATTGTAGCTACATATAGGATTTCATCTGGTGTTCATTATATCTCCGCCTTAAGATGGACTCAGATATTTGTACGCAGAATTCATCGTGTATGGGTGACGTCATACATGCCGTTCTTCTGTGTACGGTTCGTTGTGGACACCAAACACCACAACTACCCATTTTTAGAAGATTGAGTGTGCTTAGGAACGTTAATTTCATGCTACAAATTGAAGCGAAATCCTATACAGAATTTTATTCTCACCGGGCTTGAACCCGGGTATTCTTGGTGGAAAGCCAGTACGTTACCACTGAGCTTACCCATTCCGCAGTCACGGATAGGGGAAATCAATGAAGCAACAGCTAAAATATCATTAGAATTGAAAACTTTGCAGGAGTTACAGCAAGGAGGTGAAGAGTTAGCAAAACTAATTAACAAAAAGAGTTCCTAGAGTAAAATCAAGTTAAAGGAGGAAAAACTTACACTGTCACAAGGGAAATTGTGGTGTGAAGTTAATTTAGGAAAAGATCGACCTTTTGTACCGCAAGGTTTGAGAAGAGCAATTTTCGATCAGCTGCACAACTTGTCACACCCAGGCATAAAAGGTACAAGAAAGCTAGTAGCAGCTAGGTATTTTTGGCCAAACATGAATGGAGCTAGGAGTTGCATTAATTGTCAACGAGCGAAAGTAGGTCGGCACAGTAAATCCACGTACGGAAAGTTCAACGTTCCCTCAGTCTCAAACGATTATAATAACATTCTAACAGTAATTGACCGTTTCACTCGATGGCCAGAAGCGTTACCGATCAAAGACATGAAGGCTGAAACAGTAGCAGGGACGTTAGTTAAAGAGTACATTTCACGTTTTGGAGTACCAAAGATTATCTCAACGGACCGCGGGAAACAGTTTGAAGCGGTGTTGCTCGCGGAACTAACGAAATTATTAGGTGCACATAGGATAGCCCGCTGTAAAACAGTGTATTGGAGGGAAGAACTAACGTTAGTCTTGTTAGGGATCAGATCTACATTCAAAGAGGATTTAGAATGTTCAGCAGCAGTGTGCCAGGCAAATATTTCGTAGACTCGCCAAAATCAAATTTGACTTCTCCAGATGAGTTAGTCGATAGATTCAGAAATTATATGCGCAACTTGAGAAGCCCAGATTCTAGGGAAAATAAGCAATCAAGTGTTCACATACCAAAGGATTTAAGCACATGTCAACAAGTGTTTGTTATATAATTTGGATTCGTGAAATTCGCGAAAATTCTCGAAATTCGCGAAAATTCTTGAAATTCGCGAAAATTCGCGAAAATTCGCGAAAAATGTCAAATTAATCAAGAATAACTAAAACTAGCTTATTTATTTGTTTTTATACTGATATGAAGGACAAAGTTCGTCCAAAGGAGGGTCTATTGCGTTTACCACGACCTTTGTAACCACTATCCAGATTATCGTTTTGTGGTTTAAGTAAAACAAATCTGCAAAGAAAAACTGGACCGATTTTTAAAAAAATGTTTCCCCGAAAGGTAATCGAAAAAGTGATTCTGTGATTGAATTTGGTCATTTTTGGCTGAAGAGCAGCCGATCTAGGGCCGCTCTGGTGCCGTTGGGTCTTTTGTACATAACTCGAGTAAATCTTTTTCGATTTTAATAATCTCTTTTTAATCGACAGGTCTTCAAAGCTTAACAATTTATTCAAGAAAAATTTTTTAGTTTGCTACCCTTGCACATAAGTTAGCACCTTAAAAATTAAAAGTTATGAGTACCGGTTCCATTAGCAAAGTCATTTTGTTTCATGAGTAGAGGAGGCCGGTATTTGTAAAATACGTTCGGCAGTTGGAAAAGCGATCAAATTTCAGGGTTTTAGATTTATGTGGGAAGTTATGGGAGATAGAGCATCCATTTCTTCTGCAAAGTCTTAGAGTTTTGTTAGTTGGACCTAACGGAATTTGTCGGACAGTTGGAAAAGAGATGAATTTTTACGGTTTTAGGTATATCGGTTCCACGAGTTGTAGAGACTTGATTCAAAGCAGCAGTTACACGGTTTCGTGGTGCCTCAGATCTGAATTATCAGAATATTTATAGAGTGGTTCTTCGGACGGGCTTTTGAATATTGCCATTTCGGCAATTTCGAACCATCTCAATATACAATACAACATAATCAGTAATTTAATACAACGGTAACACTTGCAACGGGTATTCATTTCATTGCCGCTGCAAAGTGAAATATATTTATTTATCAACAATTTATTGTCAAACAGTATAGGAAAAACATAATTTACAAAATTTGTTTAAAACGAAACTACGCTGACAATGTGTGGTATAAATCAATGTAAGTCGAGTGATTTATTACCGATCAGCACGGATGTGGCAGAAGCCCAGTCGAACCGTCGCGTCGAAGTCGTAACCACCCTCTACTATGTAAATAACTGCAATTGATTTGTGTGACCTCGACCCTGAAACGAAAGCCCAGCTCATCAAGTTTTTTCAAAAGACAGCCAGCTGAGACCTGGATTCGATTACGTTCAGTGTCCGGTTAACAAATTTCATCAAGTTCGTCGACGCACATCGTCTTTTCAGAAAACCGTGCTGCCTTTGAGAAAGTTTGCCAGAGAATTTTTCGATCAGTCGGTAGCAAATAAATGACTCAAAAACTTTACCAAGTGTCGGCAAAATTGCTATGCCAACGTCGTTTCTAGAACCGCTCTTATAAATGGGAGTCAGGTACGATATTTTCCACAGGTTTGGAAAGGAAAAAGGAAAGACTCGGCACATTTTCAAACAAGAAGTCGAGAGACGTCATGAGGTCCGTTACCATCGCTCACATCAACGCTCTTGAGAGCTTTCAGAACGTCAGCGTTAGATAGTGTAAAACTTCGCATATCTGCCATCTTATTCATTCCAAAATCTGAGCCCGGTACATAGTCCTCCATGTAGGCTGACTGGAAGAATTCACTGAACAAATTTCAGACTTCTAGCCATAGTAACTTTTTTCTCGTTCAGACACATTGAGGCAGGGTATCCTGTCTTTTTAGCACCAACATATTTCAAAGCGTTACGCGAATTATCAGTAAGATCATTCTGCAAATCATGCTGATAGTTCCGGGAAGCCATTAGCTGCTTGGATTCGAATTCCTTATTCAAGGCAGAATACTTGATTTTATCAGCAAAACTGTGCGACTTGAATAGCTTCTCTAAAGCACGACTCTTACGGTTTTTCATGTTGATAATTTTGCGCGTGTGCTGAATAAGAACACCACCTGTTCAAAACAGGTACATATCACTCAAAACCATCAGCAAGCTTTTCGTACAAGAAATCGACAACATCATTCAAAGAATATAAATCTGATAAATCTGAAAAACAATTGTCCGTCTGTCAGTCAGCACGATAAATCCGGCAATACATGAACTAATTTCAAAATCTTTTCTTCCCCTGAAATACAACAGAAAAATTGATTATGGGATTGAATTTAGGTGTTTCTGGGCTAAGGGCAGCCGGACTATGACAGCTTAAGTGGTTTTGCTTTTGGTGTTCTCGATGTGGGAGAAGGAAGAAATAAACAAATTAATACTTTGCGGACCCGTTGCAGGGGTTCCTGTTGCAAGTATTCCCGTTGTATTAAATTAGTGAATGTTTATATTCATCTGGTTTGGAAGTTGCCGAAGTTTCAATATCGAAAAAACCGTCCGAAGAAACGCTGAAGAAATATTCGCTTTGGGCCGACAAACAAAAATGTTCTCAACAATTCTCTCTACAACACTTCCTGTTCATTTCTGTTCACTTCCGGTTCATTCTTAGTTACTTCTGGATCACATCCGTTCACTTCCGGTTCATTTTCGGTAACTACCTGTTCGGCACCACAAAACCATGTAGCTCTTACTTTGAATCAAGTATCTACAAATCTTAGAACGGGAGATATCCTTAAAACCCTAAAAACTAAACACTTTCCCAACAGCCCGACGTATTTCACAAATACCGCCCTTTTCTATTCACAAAACTCTAATAATTTACCGAAGAAACTGACGCTCTATCTATAAGACCCTTTTACTTAACTCTTACTGTGATTCAAGTCTCTACAACACTGCAAAAAAAACCTAATCATTAATTCAATGAATATTTCGAAAACGACTAACTATCATGTAGGGTCGTGTAACGTGATTTATTAAAACACTAAGGACCCTACAGCCATATCTTCTTAACCGATACTCACCAATTTTTTTTTCGTGGTTTCCTGAGGTCCATATCTTTCATTCAAAACCTTGAAGAGCGATTTATGTGATAATTTCCTAGAGATAATAGCGGAAAAGTTTCACCGACCTTCAAAAAACTTTCTTGAACGTATCTTCGAATCTTCTTCACCGATTATGCCTAAATTCAATACAGTAGTCATTTTTGCCTTTACGTTTCAACAAAAAAGGTTTTGAAAATCGCTCAAGCTTTACTGAAGCTATGTACAATAAAAGACATTTTAGTAGAGAATCCTTTTTTTAGAGCCTTAGCTAAGTCAAATTAAAAAAAAATGATTGTTGGACTTTCACAGACCTATCTGCCCTATCTCGGCGCCCCATGGCCTAAAAATGCCCAGATCAGAAATTGACCTCACATTTTCGATTACCTTTCAGAAATAGGGAATGCAATTTCCCGGAATTTTTTGAATCCCGGGAAACGGTAAATACGGGAAATGAAAAAAATTTCCCGGGAAATTCAAATTTCGTTTTTAGCTATTGTAACTTAAAAAGACCCACAATTTTTATTGATAAAATGATAGAATGTCAAAGGGCCTATGGGGGTTAGCATGGGAAAAGTGCCCTCGCACGGAATAAGGCAAATACGGGTTGATTCTCGTTAATTCGTACCATGTATTTACCACTAAAAACCCATATACGAATTAACGAGAATCAACCCGTAATACATCATTCGAAGCGTCTTGGCCTACTTTTGGCTACTTTTGGTAGAATATGAAACTCCAAAATGGAGTTATAGTAGAGTTATTGATGAAAATGGGAAAATGGAGTTATGGCTTTTTCTCATAAGGGTGCTTACGTAAAATTCTGAAAAAATTCTCAAAAATCTCTATAGTGAGAGTAACATCTGTGATTTTTTTCAGAATTTT
>CM055404.1:88403083-88414601 GCA_029228625.1 Pseudolycoriella hygida
TTCGGGAATTTTTGGGAATTTTCAGGAATTTTCGGGAATTTTCAGGAATTTTCGGGAATTTTCAGGAATTTTTGGGAATTTTCGAGAATAATATTCGATAATAACATTTTATAATTCTTGGAAATTTTCTTTAAATTTAAGGAAGTTTAAGATTTAACCTGATAAGTTTTTTAAAGGTATGAACAAATAATAATTGAATAATTGTTTGTAACTGAAAACCGCTGTTAATAAATGAAAAACAGGTTTTTAATCATTTTTCATTTGTTTATTGCTCCGAAGATTTCTTTTAAATCCGGTATCAGAGTGCCGGTTATGCGTTCGCTTACGATTTTCGACAATTTTTTCGATTTCGTTATGAACTTTAGCATTTTGAATATTATCGCAATCACCACGACCTACGTTGCTATTACTCAACCGTTGTTCGTTTCTGATGAGTGAAACCGATAAATCTTCGACATGTCGATCAACAATTGCGTCAGATTGAGGATCAGATTCAATAAGCTCCGTTTCGCTGTTCTTTTTCGACTGAAGATAAATCTTCAGCACGTCTCTCAATAATTGAAGCAGATTGAGAATCGGATTCAACCTTATCTTTTTCGCTATTAGACTGGTGCAATTCAGTATTAAGCTCATGTCTTTCGAGAATATGTTTTCTTAGAGTCGAAAAATACCATTTGGGTCCACATAATTTTGACTCAGCTTTTATTTTCGTTTTGTAGGAACTGTTGTATCGTTGCCAAATTACTTTATAGTTTTTGCTACAGCCAGGATAAGGACAAATCATTATGAACGAAATCACTTGAAAAAACGGCTCCTCTTCAGAAATCTGATAACATGGAAAGAACTTGGTTAAACGAGACGATGATGTATGCTGTATAAGGTGACATGCCTGAATCAAAGTGTTTTGATGTCGCATCCAGGTCGACAATGAGCGCTGAAATTCAGCATAATGCTTTTTCCTTTCACCCGCAGTGGGTGTGGAAATATCATCAACAATTTGTGATTCAGCTGGAACTGGAGGAGAAGCTGAAGAAGAAGCTGAAGCAGCAGCTGGTTTTGATAGTAAAGCTCTACTAACAGGATGAGATACATTGGTATTAACTTCAAAAGCGCTTCTACATTCATCAACAATTAATTTTAGAATAATTTTTTGACCACTGGAAAACTTAAATTTATGTTTGCATTTCGCATATGTTCCCAAATAATCATCCAGCGTGTGGTTAACTGGCAGCATGTCTTTTATTAAATCATTACGCACAAACTCCTCCATCGTGGCAATGGAGTTGTCGTCCAATCTGGTGAAAACAGCTGCAGAATTAATGTCACAATGGGCAAGAACCAATTTCAAATTTTGAGGGATTTCGGTTCGTATTTTTATTTCAATTAGATTGAAAAATTCATCTCCGCTCAGTTCATGCAAGTCTTTAGCTATCGAGTCTTGCATCGGCTCCATTTCGAGTTTTACCCAATACAACACCGAATCGAAGCAAACTATGAAAATGCGAATAGAATAATTATTTCATTTCTATCACAACACCTTCACAACTGCAACGGAATACCGTTTGTCGGGTGATAATGATGTTTTTGATTCAATTCAATAATTACCTGAAACCAATTTACATTCTTTTTATAAATGCTTCAACAAACTTAGCTAAACTCAGTCATACCGGTCATACCCTAAGGGTAACTTTCACAACTTCACTTAAACGTAATTGTCGTTGTTATTTGATTTTCTATGTGTTGATCTGTTACACGGCGGGCTTTAACCATTTTAAATCAAAAGTGGTTGCACATTGGATTTGTCAACGGAAAATGATTTTTGGGATCAAAACAAAACTTTTTTGTTCTGGCAATAAATTTTTTACCGGGAAAATTTGAAAAAAATGCTGAAAATGACGTCTTTTCCATACAAAATCAAAATTTCATGGAAATTACGAAAAAAAAATTTCACCTGCATGCGGTTTCTCATTTTTTATCGTTTAAGAGCATTATTTTGAGCAAAAAATTCTTCTACGGTGGGTCCGAGAAAATTGAACTTTTCTTCATACAGTCAACTTAATGTACCAAATTGTGCTGAAAATGAATAATAAACCAGGTCTATAAAAAAAAAGTTCATTTTTGCTCAAAATAATGTTCTTAAACGATAAAAAATGAGAAACCGCATGCAGGTGAAATTTTTTTTTCGTCATTTCCATGAAATTTTGAGTTTATATGGGAAAAACGTCATTTTCAGCATTTTTTTCAAATTTTCCCGGTAAAAAATTTAGTGCCAGAACAAAAAAGTTTTATTTTGATCCCAAAAATCATTTTCCGTTGACAATACCAATGTGCAACCACTTTTGATTTAAAATGGTTAAAGCCCACCACCGTGGTTAATTAGTGGCGCGTAAATTTCTAGGAACTATTTCCATAAAACTTTTTTTTTTTAAATAAACTTACTCTGATATTAGTAACTAAAAGCAAGTTCCTTTAACAGAATTAATACATCCAGTTAAATTTAGATAAAAAGTTAAAAATAAAATAAATAAAAGGACTGGACTAAATTAAATAAATAAATAACAAGGACTTAAATTTGCGCTTGTAAAATATTACTAACTGGACGATTGGCTTTAGACCTATATTATTGTTGTATGTTTTGGACGTTGACATTCATTTGTGACAACAACACTTAAAAAGTAACCCTTAAGGTATGACTGAATTTAGCTAAGTTTGTTGAAGCATTTATAAATAGAATGTAAATTGGTTTCAGGTAATTATTTAATTGAATCAAAAACATCATTACAACCCGCTGGAGGATTATTTAGGAACATTCGCAAAATGCAAGCAGAAATTTAAGTTTTCAATTGGCCAAAAAATTATTATCAAATTAATTGTTGACCAATGTAGAAGTGCGTTAGAAGTTTATACCAACCTATCTGATCCTGTTAGTAAAGCTTCAGCTTCCATTGAAACAATTGAAAATCAAAATCAAGAAGACCATCAAAATATTTTTGAAGTTGTTAGCAAACCAGAAAACAATACCGAACAATTTTGTCTTTTCAATTATATCGGCTCGTTAATCGTTACAGTGTTCAATGACGCTAAAAGATTAACTTTAAGCGCTTGGTCGTGGCCTTCCCGTCATGTTACTGCAGAAAAAGCTTCTCATTTTAAAAATACAGGACAAGTCACATTTGTTCCCGTCTTAATTTATGTGACACCGTCTCAGCACAAAATATTCTTAGACTGTATCGTTGAAAGCCATAAACCTGAAGTTGCAAAAATGTTGCAGAATTCGTTAGCTATGTCTCTGCGAGTGGATGGTTCCGTTGATCGCACTCAAGATCACAATGTTTATGTTTTGGGTCATATTGTCAATCAAGATGCAACAACTTCGACAATTTTCATAGGGTTTCAAATACCAAAAGCCGGAACATCACTGAGTTACTTCGAATGCGTGAAGAGTGTTGTGGACAATATTTGGTCGTGGGATAGATGTCTTGAGATGGTTACTTCATTGCTTACGGATGGTGAATCCTTGAACAGTGGTGAAGTGCAGGGTCTATGGACTAGATTTATGACCGAAGTTCGAAAATCGACGACACGGAAACAACCAGTTATACCTATATGGTGTGTAGCACACAGATTTAATCTAGCTTGGAAGGACGTCTGTAAAGACAGCCCACTAATTGAAGACATGATAGAAGTTGCATCAAGTCTTTCATCACACTTCCACAAATCGGGAGAACGAACGCTAAAATTGAGGAACGCTGCTGCACTTAACAACTTACAAAAACCTTTACGTTATATAACTCATTTTGAAGTTCGATGGACTGAATTTGTTTATGATTTATTAAGTGTGACGCTAAGAAACTGGAGATCATCTATGGCATATTTTAAATTAGAAAGGGAAGTAGGACTAGCTAATCGTTGGCTACTTTACGATCGACTGCATTTTCTTGCTTTCATTACTGATATACTGACGCAGTTGAAGAAAGTTCAAAAAAAGTTTGAAAGTAACACTATCAGTATTCTCAATATTCAACCGATAAAGTGTAAATTATTTGACATCTTGCGAAACGCAGTGAATGCACCTATTGGTAATGGTTGGGAAGAACTGTTTCTAGCGAACGTTGAAGTCAAGAATGATGGAAAATATTTTTACGGACACAAGTTATTAGAGAATCACGGACGATGTAGTCGGAAGTCTACTTGTGTTTTCAACGTTTCTAAGCGAAAGTCCATCATTGATGCTTTGCTTTCAAAATTGAATATCAGACTTGATTACGACATTGAATTGCAAGAGGCCCTGGAAGTTTTGCTTGAAATAACACCGACGGTTTCAACGGAAAGGCTCAAATTATGTTACACAACAATTGTACCTGATCGCGATGAGGCTTCGTTCTTCCTTGAATATCGACGCGCTGCAGAGCTGCTTGCTGGACATGAATTCACCAATCCATTAAGCAGCTTACAGCAATTATGCACGCTTGTACCAGAAGACCTTCACATTATAAAACTTGCTTTGGCTCGAGTTGTTGTGGCGAAGCCCCATTCGGCGGATGTGGAACGATTGATTAGTAAGTCATTAATACCTCATGTCGATCTTTTTTCACTTCTTGCTCTGATTTATACAGATGAATATAACAAACTGAAAGCTATTGACCGAACAAGTTTGACTGGGTTAACATTGTTTAACTATCTATATGTTAATGTAAATATGACAACGGTCGCGGAATTCGATCCGAGTACTGCGACGAAGCTATGGATGGATAAAAAAAAAACAGAAAGCCCCATGAAAGTTCAAAACGAAAAGAGCAAGAGTGGTTTAAAAATGTTTTTCCAGAAGCACACCAACAAGACGAAACTTACAATACTCGCAAAATTCAATTCTAACTCAGAACGAGACATTTTTTTAAAGCCATAAATGAAATTAATAAGTGAATTGAAACAATTTTTACAAATTAACAAAAATAACTTAAAATTACCGAATTTATTTTTCGGTAATTCTTGGTAAGTTTTAGAAAAATTCTTAAATTTTCGGGAATTTTCAGGAATTTTCGGGAATTCGAATTCCCGAAAATAGGCCCTGGCATAGGCAGAATCTTAGCACCAGCCTGCCTTCCCATAGCCTCCGAAACGGAATCCATAGTGTCAGGAGTCAGCGTAAAGCGCAATTTTTTGAATAAAAGAAAACAAAAAATGAAATTCGATTTCCCGGGAAATAAAAATTCATTTCCCGGGAAACGGGATTGGTTCGTCCCGTGATTTCCCGGGAAAATTTTTCCCGGGTACAATCCCTATTCAGAAATAAAGATTTTGAAAACCGGTCAAACTTTACACAAGTTATCGTAATGACAGACGGACGGACGGACAAAATTTCTTTTGCAGATTTGTCCGAAAAATTTAAGAATGTGAGCAGTCCTTTTTTTCGCTTAAAATAAAAAATTATAATTCATAGACAATTAACTTGAATTTCACAAACTTAAGTTTTTAGTTAATCTCGAAATTAAAGAAGTTTGTTGAATCTTCGTAAAAACTCACTAAAATTCGAAAAATTCATGAAACTCGCGAAAATTATTGAAATTCTCGAAAGTTCATGAAATTCGCAAAAATTCGTGAAATTCGCGAAAATTCGTGAAATTTGCGAAAATTCGTGAAATTCGCGAAAATTCGTGAAATTCGCGAAAATTCGTAAAATTCGCGAAAATAGGCCCTGCGAGCACAGTCATCCGCAGGTTGAGGAAGCAATATCTAAATGTTAAAGGAAGAAATGAGTCAGTATCAATTGACAGATTGAAGCCCGCGTATAGCATTTTGTTAATGAAGAGAGAAAAGAAGCAAGAATTTAAATGTACTTACACATAATTACATTTACTTTATATGCGACGATACGCCTTACATTAAATGCCAATTTTTGAGACGGAAAATGAGAATTTATTGCATTATTCTCAGCATTTATCCGTCTAGAGGGATAAATTCCACTGCCTAGGGCGATAAATAACCAGCTAGACTAGAAATATTAAATTAAAAAAAATCCGTCCGTTTGAGAATCGAACACAGAACTCCCCGCGCTCCAATCAACGATGCTAACCACTACGTCACATGATCTTATTAAATACATGAATTGCGAATTATATTATCTCAGCTAATGTGATTCAATTGAAAACTCTCATAAAATGCGTTTTCCATATGCGTAAATGGAATCTCACATGTGTGTGTGTTTAATTCCAAATTTTGTTTTGGAATGCACATGCGCATTGTTCATTGTAACATAATCTTCGGTTGTGCATTTAGAAGCATGCGCGAATTTTTTTTCACTTTCTTTCATCTAGATGCAATAATTTGATAATTTGAATATTTTGTGCATGAAACAAACATAAAAAAAGTAAAAAAAATCAGAATTGAACCCCCGACACCTCATCTCAAAAAATTAGCGCTACCTAGCTCGCTCGGCCATCAGTACTTGTGTTTAATGTTCGGCGAATCTCACATGTGTGTGTGTTTATTTCGAAATTTTGTTTTCGAATGCACATGCGCATTGTTCATTGTAACATAATCTTCGGTTGTGCATTTAGAAGCATGCGCGAATTTTTTTTCACTTTCTTTCATCTAGATGCAATAATTTGATAATTTGAATATTTTGTGCATGAAACAAACATAAAAAAAAGTAAAAAAAATCAGAATTGAACCCCCGACACCTCATCTCAAAAAATTAGCGCTACCTAGCTCGCTCGGCCATCAGTACTTGTGTTTAATGTTCGGCGAATCGTCGCTATTAAAGTAAAATAATATACTTATACATTGTGGAAAACGAGTAATAACCGTTCAAGTGTATATTACACACAACGCGCGAGCCTTTTTTTAAGGGGGAGTAATGTAGCGTCCCAGTATCAATATTGATAATTAAGTAAATTCAGCGTAAAATATTGATTAACAACGACGCAGAAGTTTTACCGATTCACCCCACTACCAAATCATTCCTCACGCTTTATTCAGGATTTTATAAATTAGAAAGTAAGAACGAGCAACAGATTGCTCTTAGTATTAAATAACTAGTAAATACCCCCGTCCCTAAAGGCTACGCGAACCTTAAGCATTCTTGTCCGCTGTGTCGGAGACTTGCGACTTTAATACTAAAATGTATGCAAGGGTGTTGAAAGTTAGATGTAGATTAACAAGAAATGGATTTAGTAGTATTTTAGTAGTTACCATAAGCTTACGCAAATCTGGTTTTCCCCGTACTACCATTTTCTCGTAAAACCGTTTTGCCGAACTATCGTTTGCTATATACTATCATAACGTCTGTACTACCGTATTCCTCGTGCTACCGTTTCTAGGGAAAAACTTAAGATTTCTGGTCAGGTGTGGGAGGGGGTGGTAGGTAGTGGTAATGATTGGGGACCACCCCACCACCAATAATCAGTAGTCATTTGGCGGCGGTCACCTCTCTGGAGAGAATGGGAAGGGAAAAAAAAATTTTTTTTCTTTTTTTTAATTTTTTTGGTACTAGGAATTGTCGGGAAGTGCTGGGTAGGGCTTAGTAAGGCTGAAATGGTGTTGGAAGAGTGGAGAAAGAATGGAAATTACCATGAAAATATATTGGGCGCTTTAAAGAGTCTACATTAGGCAAATTGGGCGCTCTAAAGAGTCTACATTAGGTAAATTGGGCGCTTTAAAAAGAAATTTTATCGATAATGTAAGCATTCGCTGAGTGGACATCAATTTTGTGTGCACTCACCCAGGATACGCCGCGTGGAGGCTGCTTGCTTGTAACCCATTGGCCCTGAAAAGGGCCTTTTCTTCGTACTGAGATGGGGACCCCTCGGTTCGTCACTACCGAAGTATTTACCGACTCCAAACCCCTCTCAGTACCATTACATCGACCAGCTGGCATGGTGCCAGCTGGTGCACTCATACATAGAAACATAGAAAAAATTGTGCTTCTGTTGGATGTTGTACAACTGGCTAAATTTTTACTATGTTCCTATGTATGAGTGCACCAGCTGGTCAATCAACAGAAACGAAACTATGAGCAAAATATAAATTTTCTAATTGTAGTTATTTTTGCACAAGTCGACGTGACTTAGAGTTACATTTGAGTTTCATTTGAGAGTCGTGAGACCCAATTGACTAATCAGCTGTTGATTAAATTGAGAACCAGAGGTTCTGTTTATGAAATTCTGATCTTAACGTTCAGTTTATATGTGATTCTCAATTTCCTAATAGTCGCCTTAAACGTTTCACGTTGTATGTTTTGAAACCACAGTAATGAAAAGCGATTAAATGCCATGCACATGTTATTGATAGGCTCATAAAGACCATATTTAGTCCTGTGTTTGTCAACTTTGAGAAAATCATCAGCATAAGTGGGTCTGGAATTTCGCATGATCTTGCTTCTGATTTTCGGTGCGTCGATGGTTCCATTCATCAGATCGGATACAAAAAGTGCGCAGGCATTGATTCTGCGTCGGGCGAGTGTTTCGATGTTGATCGAATCGCATCTTTCAATATATGGCGGTAGCTTGTGGTTTTCATCCCGCTTCACCGTCCGCCTCAGTGCGTACATCAAAAATTTTTTCTGAATTGATTCAATTCTGTCAACAAATGTGTCTTGATAAGGATGCCAAACAACTGAAACATATTCTAAGTAAGAACGGACATAGGCAGAGTAAATACTTTTTAAAGTTTTAATATTCTTAAATCGCTTACAAGTTCTCATAACGAAGCCAAGCATTGAGTAAGATTTTGCAATTATATATTCAATGTGTTTACTGAACGTCAGTTTTTCGTCCAAGAGGACTCCCAAATCTTTTATTACCTTAACACGAGTCAACGCAACATCATCGATATTGTAACCGAACTCAATCTTGGAACTTTTTCGAGCGAAGGAGATTACTTTGCACTTATCGACGTTCAAAAAAAGTTGATTGATTTTGCACCACTGCAGAAACCTGTTCAAGTCACGTTGAAGAGCACTTGCGTCAAGAATATTTTTAATTCTCATGAAAATTTTCAAGTCGTCAGCATACATTAGGTAAACTGACGTAGAGAAGACTTTAGTAGCGTCGTCCATGAATAGTATGAATAAGAGAGGGCCGAGATGGCTACCCTGAGGAACACCAGAGGTCACGTTAAACGTTCTAGAAGAGCAATTCCCTAGCTTGACGAATTGTGAACGTCCATTCAGATAAGATGCAATCCATGCTAGCAAGTTCGAATGAACACCTATTTGGTTCAACTTGTGCAAAAGAATCGAATGTTTGACTCTATCAAATGCTTTCCGGAAATCGGTGTATATGACGTCTAATTGATGTCTAGATTCCATAACTTTGGTAGCATAGCTAACAAACTCAGCTAAATTTGTCGCTGTAGATCTGCGCTTCATAAAGCCATGTTGTGACTTTGAAATTATTCGATTGAACTTTGTGGATAAAATAGAGGTGACAATGGCTTCAAATAGTTTTCCTATTGTTGGTAGAATGGCTACGCCTCTGTAGTTTTCGACATTACTTCTAGAACCACTTTTAAAAATTGGGGTAATATAAGAAGTCTTCCATCTTGTTGGAAATTTTCCAGTTTCGAGGGATGAGTTGAAAAGTAGCGGAGATGACAGACTCTCAGCACAGGCTTTTAATAAAATCGGAGAGATTTTATCAGGACCTTCACCCTTACTCGTGTCTATACTACTCAAATGGTTCAAAACGTCTTGGATCTCAAAAGAAATTGATCCAATGTCAATGCGCTTTTCTATGGGGTTCATTTTTGCCGATAAGTTAGAATTAGTATCATTGTCAGCTACATAAACGCTTTCGAAGAATTCAGCAAATAGATCACACGTTTCGTTAGGATTACCAGCTTTCTTATTACCTCTAGACATAATTGAAGGATAGCCTGTAGTCTTTTTTCGCGACTTCACGTAATACCAAAATTTTGAAGGATCAGAAGTTAACATTTCTTCGGTGTTAGTCAAATATTTGTGAAAGGCTTGGTCACGCAAGGAGTGAAATTCTTTACTAATGGACAAAAAATTCATTTTTAGTTTCAGTTTTTCGTCTGGGTTTGTTTCATTTTTAAATCGCTTGTGAGCTTTGCTTGTTCTATTTTTTAGATTGCGTAAACGCTGATTATACCAGGGTGGATCGTTAATAACCATTTTCTTTTTGAGCGGAACAAATTTCTCTAATCCATCTAACAGAACATCGTAAAATACGTTGACTATGTCATCAACGTCAGAAACGTTTGACATCAGTTGATTCCAGTCAATAGAATGAAAATGGTTATTTAGGCCAGTATAATCGCCTTTTTTGAAGTTAAATTCACTTTGTGATTCCTCACTTCCATATTTTCGATTCTTTCAACTAAGTCTGCTGAAATAACTATTTCGATAGGATAGTGATACAAATCAATTCGACTCATAGGAACATCAGATTTAATGACTTTGACGTTATTCGGATTGCTGTAAAAGACGAGGTCCAAAATCTTTCCATAATAGTTGCGAACGCTGTTAACTTCATGAAGGTCATGAAACTCATCATAAGGTAGATGATATCAGCTTTCGTTCCTTCACCAACTTTAGTAGGGAGCATCACATTGATTTCACATGATTCGTCATGACCACTGATCAAGTCATCAATGCAGTCAATATTGTCATTAAAACGGTCAGGAATCCAATCAACAAGGGTTAGATTAAAATCTCCTAAAACACACATTTCATCATTAACATCCAGGTCTATAAATTTCACTGTCTTTTCTAATGCATCGTGATATTCGGTGTATACTTTGACAGAGGAGCCAGAAGGAATGTAAAGGCAACAAACAAAAAGCGAATGATTTTGAAGCTGGACTTTAAATAAGACCATTTCGACGTTGTCGGTCCCAGGCACTAGAACACATTCGCTGGGAATAGATGAACGGACAGCGATCAAAACACCTCCATATCTCTGATGAACGCTGTTTAATGCAGACCGATCAGTTCTGTAAACTGAAAACTGCTTAAGATTGAACAGTTCACTGTCATAGAAGGATGAAGGACGAATTGAGCGATGTTTCAGACAGTGCTATAATATCGTAGTCGCACGTCAAGGAGTTATTCGAAAAATCATCAGTTTTAGTTCTTAATCCCCGAACATTCTGATAATACAATCTGACATCACTTTTCGAAACGGGGAGATTAGACTTAACGGGATTAGCGGAATCAAAATAAGTTGGCTTATTCTTAGGTTTGAATAAATCAGAAATAAGCGGCTGAAAATGGCGGTTTTGACACAAAACATGGCTTACTAGATTGTTGGTGTGACATCCATTACCGTTTCTGTCATTTCCTGTTCCACTGGATCTTGTTTTAATGCTGATGTTGCGGTCGTATCTGATTTCTGCTCTGACGATCTTGGCGATGGGGTTTTCTGAAACGGTAAAAAAGAGTCGAAGGTTCTCTTCTTCTTCTCATGAAATTCTCCAATTTGGACATGAGCTGGCCAAAAAGAAGGGTCCAAGAGTTTATCAAAGAGTTCGACTGTGCAACCAATACGATATGAGA
>CM055404.1:88415101-88457133 GCA_029228625.1 Pseudolycoriella hygida
TAGATTGCGTAAACGCTGATTATACCAGGGTGGGTCGTTAATAACCATTTTCTTTTTGAACGGAACAAATTTCTCTAATCCATCTAACAGAACATCGTAAAATACGTTGACTATGTCATCAACGTCAGAAACGTTTGACATCAGTTGATTCCAGTCAATAGAATGAAAATGGTTATTTAGGCCAGTATAATCGCCTTTTGTGAAGTTAAATTCACTTTGTGATTCCTCACTTTCAATATTTTCGATTCTTTCAACTAAGTCTGCTGAAATAACTATTTCGATAGGATAGTGATACAAATCAATTCGACTCATAGGAACATCAGATTTAATGACATTGACGTTATTCGGATTGCTGTAAAAGACGAGGTCCAAAATCTTTCCATAATAGTTGCGAACGCTGTTAACTTGATGAAGGTTAACACTCATCATAAGATAGATGATATCGGCTTTCGTTCCTTCACCAACTTTAGTAGGGAGCATTACATTGCTTTCACATGATTCGTCTTGACCACTGATCAAGTCATCAATGCAGTCAATATTGTCATTAAAACGGTCAGGAATCCAATCAACAAGGGTTAGATTAAAATCTCCTAAAACACACATTTCATCATTAACATCCAGGTCTATAAATTTCAGTGTCTTTTCTAATGCATCATGATATTCGGTGTATACTTTGACAGAGGAGCCAGAAGGAATGTAAAGGCAACAAACAAAAAGCGAATGATTTTGAAGCTGGACTTTAACTAAGACCATTTCGACGTTGTCGGTCCCAGGCACTAGAACACATTCGCTGGGAATAGATGAACGGACAGCGATCAAAACACCTCCATATCTCTGATGAACGCTGTTTAATGCAGACCGATCAGTTCTGTAAACTGAAAACTGCTTAAGACTGAACAATTCACTGTCATAGAAGGACGAATTGAGCGATGTTTCAGACAGTGCTATAGTCGCACGTCAAGGAGTTATTCGAAAAATCATCAGTTTTAGTTCTTAATCCCCGAACATTCTGATAATACAGTCTGACATCACTTTTCGAAACGGGGAGATTAGACTTAATGGGATTAGCGGAATCAAAATAAGTTGGCTTATTCTTAGGTTTGAATAAATCAGAAATAAGCAGCTGAAAATGGCGGTTTTGACACAAAACATGGCTTACTAGATTGTTGGTGCGACATCCATTACCGTTTCTGTCATTTCCTGTTCCACTGGAACTTGTTTTAATGCTGATGTTGCGGTCGTATCTGATTTCTGCTCTGACGATCTTGGCGATGGGGTTTTCTGAAACGGTAAAAAAGAGTCGAAGGTTCTCTTCTTCTTCTCATGAAATTCTCCAATTTGGACATGAGCTGGCCAAAAAGAAGGGTCCAAGAGTTTATCAAAGAGTTCGACTGTGCAACCAAGACGATATGAGACAGAGGCGCCGACTTCTCTTTTTTATATGCGGGTCGAGATCCAAGACCTGGGTAAATCGAATAAAAATCCAATTTTTTCGATTTTTTGCTTACAAATTTTATTTTTAAAGCAAAAAGTGTTGTATATACATTTCTTTAAGAAAATGCTACAAGCAGAGATGGGTCGGTAATACTACCCGGTAATATTACGTAAAATTACGAAATATTACCCAAACCTTGATAATATTTGTAATTTAAAGACTTGTTTCTATTACTTAAAAAACGTAATATTACCGAAAAATGTATAAATCATGCCATTTTTGATTATTTTAAGACAATTTGGAGATATTTAGACTTGACTTTTTCAATTAGCTGAGAAACCTTGATTGAAATGTATCAGAATTTCATTATTCATTCTTCGAAATTTCAAGCGAAATTCTTTGCAGACCAGAGGCGTAAGCGCACTCTTCCGTTTAGAAATTTTTTTTCTCCGTTTAGCCCTCCATTTTTCCTCCGTTTACCGTTAGAGCTAAATGGAGGACTATTTTTTCTAAACGAACGAGTGCACTTGCGCCTCATAACCAGACACGCCGACTTTCATTTGAGCTGATGGGTGCACAATTTATTAGCACATACATATAACTAATATAATGAGTGCCATTACCCCATTTTTTTATAAGCAAACATAAACGCATTTATGTCAGACCTGTCCTGAGTAATGTCATCACTTTTGATAAAATAAAATCATTGTTGATTGAAATGGAAGACTGCGAGCGAAGCGAGCAAAATTTTTCGACTGTTTTCCGTTCGAATACAGAGATGATCCTTTATACCAGACGTACCAGACTCATTGCTTTTGTGGATTCCTCTAATTTTCGAAGTTTTTTTTGTAGTTTAGTTGAATAAACAATCACACAAATGTCTCGTATTATTTTTATTAATAAAGATAAACAGTCCGCATTTATTGAAAAGAGGAACAAAAAACCTGTAAATTGACTTCACTCATTACTCGATCTTTTCATAATTTTTACCACTCAGCCAGGTGTAGGACGCGTGTCTCAATAAAATAGAATTGAAAATTCCTATAAGAATCAAGTCCATATTGAAGGTGGTTCAGATCCCTGGGAATCCTTTTAAATTTCCAGTTATAGTGTTAACAAGGCCAAACAGAATATTTTTTGGGATTCACTCCGAGGCTATTTTTTTCTGAAAGTCTGATGAGATTCACTCAAGCTATCCGTAGGTGCATATAAGGGTTAGGCACATACATTCAACGTTTTTGATCACACTTTTAATCAAAGAGTGATCGCGTTACGACCATAATTTATTTTCTGCCGAATAGTTTTGATGGATGCTGATTATATTTGACAAACAATATTTTTTAGAAATTATTCTTAGCAGAAAATTGTTCTACGGTATGTCTCTAAAATGCACCGATTTTTTTATAAGTTCATCCAAACATCGAAACGTACAGCCGCCCATGAAAAACTATGAAATGGCGAACCTATATTTTTGAATTTAATTTTTTTAAGGTACTCTGTTGATCTAAAATGTGGCCATACATATATTTCTAGCCACCGAGTAAGTCAACAAATTTGTTTTTATCTCGGTCACAAATGGCCTCTGTCAAGTTTCTGGCGGCTGACAAAACGGGGTGTTATTTTGATGACAAAACGAATTTTATAAAATAATCTACGCGTTTTAGAGACATACCGCAGAACAACTTTTTACTCAGAACAACGTTTTCCGTCGAAAAGGTCGAAAAGCCCCAAGTCAATTCGTTAAATTATGGTGTTTTGTCACCAATTTTGTTAACAGCCGTATGACGCTTCTTACTACGCACAAATTGCTGAGCTAAAGGATTTTCTGAAATTTTCTATATTAATGGCTTAATAATAACTTTCCGGTATTAATACCGGTATTTATTGGTCAAAACCGGTATTCGGTATTGGAAGTTTCCGGTATTAATACTGGTTTTAATACCGGTATTGCAATCCCTAATACTGTTTGGGGAGATGCTAACAATAACTTAATATATTTTGTATATTCCGAACAAAACACGCGAATATCTCATGTTCTTGTATGTACAAGAGAAGAATCGTAAGATTGTGCAACGTTTCGTTTTAACTCGTTTCACCGATAAACCGAGTTTTACATGCACAAAATGCAAGCGAATACGTGAAAAAAGAGATAAAAGAGAAATAAGAAAGATGCACAAGCTTATGATTCTTTTCCTGTAGTTAAAGAAACAATGAAAGTATAGGTACAATACCGAACGTAGAACAAGAGCTAATCGCAGAAATGTATATCTCAGACTTTCCTGTAAAGTTCGAACATTTTTTCATTTTTTCTTGGGCTTATTTAGTCTCCGGAATATTATGTCCAGGGAAATTCTATCCGGGGCGAGAGCCGGCCTGACCCGGTGTAGTCGGCGCCTCTGATATGAGATGAATGTAAGTTCATCCAGCTTCTGATCTTTCTTGACTAATAGCCTAAAATTAAAATCAGTATCATTAAGTTCGGGCATTCTGCTCTTTATGTAAGAGGAAACTGATTCCACAGTGACATCATGAGGGAAGTAGTAGCCGCCGCTCGAAAAAAATATGTACGTAATTCATCAAAACAATTTTCCTACTTCCAAAAGAAGTGATATCACAACAAAAACTATTTTTAAAAGGGAAATGTGACGCAAGTCCACGTTTTTCTTCCAAAACAACTGGAAACGCAAAAAATTCTTTTCACATTTGATAAAAAAAAAATGCGTCACAAATGTCAGACCCTCCCAACGTAATAATTTTACACCTCAGAAATTTAGCTTTGCGCGATATATGGAGTAGGGGTAGCCAAATTTTTGCGTGTGATCAAATGTGGAAATATTTCAAAAGAATTCTTTGCGTTCCGAAGCTGTAAGTGTCACCTAAATTGATATCAGTTGTTTTGGAAGAAGGGACGAGAACTTGCGTCGCATTTCCCTTCTAAAAAGGGTTTTTGTTTTGTTTCGATGACAAATCTAACATTCTCCGGATCAACCGAGAATCAGTATTTCCTGTAATTAAATGACTTGATAGTGTTAGGTAGCTCTGTGAAGCCTCATTTGAAGAATTTGCGAGAAATTTTTCTGATTTGCAGAAATAGAAACCTGAAACTTAATCCATTGAAATGCATGTCTTTCAGAAACGAAGTAACGTTTTTGGGCCGTTGAACAAATTGTCTAGGATAAATCCTCCAGTCCTGGGTGTCAAATCGTGTGTTATGCGAAATATAGCACCGCAGCCTCTGCCCATCTACTCCTACATCCTATCCTACCCGTGGTGACACTTGTTATAGTTAGCAACCCGTATAAATGATCAGGTAACCAACCCTGTTGTAGTAGTGTGGGTCACTTAGCATGAGGATGAGGTTGGCTATCTTCGGGTATCTTAACGTCACGTATAAGGGGGTCAAAGGCAGCTAGGCGCTATCAAGATGGGTCGACGACTTAGTATGGTGGCGAGCGATCTCATCAGCAAGAAACAGCGGCAGCATACACAGCCCTAGTCAGTTTGACTGCCATCACAAACCAAAAGCAAAACTGGTCTTACGATGAATATGGGGTTGGAGTCGGGGTTCGCGATCTGGCTCTGGGACACATGACATCAAGCGATTGTGGAAAAATCATTACTACGAAAGCTGGAGAAGAAAGAGACAATATGCGGTGTCATTCTGGGAGGCCTTTTGCAACGACTCGGAAACGGATAAAGGGTATGAGAAGAAGAACCTGGAATGTGAGATGTCAGACTCACAGAATAGGAGGATTATCAAAACTGACAAATGAACTGAAGATGGCCAAAATCGACTTTGCAGCTATTGTAATATAAAAAAGACTCACAAATTTCCCGCTATAATGGCTACATCACCTTTTATAGCAGCACAAGTCGAGACCATGTACTTGGTACTGCCTTTCTAGTAGATAGAAAATTTGAACACCTGGTTCTGAACTTCCGAAAGGTCAACGAGCGACTATGCGTGCTAAGAACTACTCCCTAGTTAATGTACACGCTCCAAATAATGAACCGTCAGACATGAATGAATGAATGAATGAATGTTACTTTTATTGTCTACTATCTTAAGCTGACATGGTAAAAAAAAGAGTAATTATGACGGAAGTCATAATCCTCGTTAAAAAAACCAAGAGCGTTACAATAACTACTTACACAGTAAAATTACAATAACATGAATTCGAAAAGTAATTTAAAAAAACAAAACAAACAAGACTACATAAGGAAAATATTTAAATTAAAATTAAGAACATTACAAAAAATAACTAAAGTATAAAAATCATCACAAATGTCGCCGTCAAGGCTGTCGTCAAATTGGCCGAACAAAAAATAAATAAAATGTAAGAAATATCACACAAAATATCGCCGTTAGGCTGTCGTCAAAATGGCTAAACCAAAAGGATAAAGTCGTCAAAAATCAAAATGAGTAAATTCAGATATGTTGCCAATTAATGGATCGTTCAATGAGATGTGTAGTCGCGAAATAAAATAAAATTGAAGTTTCCGTGAAAAAAAAATCCTTAAACAATATCAAAAAATCAATAAATAAATCACCGGCCGCGGAGCTTTCTGGCTTTATTTAGTGGAAAGAAAGCACCTAAACAAAGACACTAGCAAACACCAAATGTTCCAAATACTGAGTCGTCAAGTTCCAAGATACTTCGGCGGAAATTCATCGAAGTTAACGACGCATCTACATGGACTGCAGCAAAATGCAAAATTAAACGATGAAAAAGTGGAGTATTCGTGCTTGGACCGACATATGCGAATTATTGAAGTATTTCTAAGATTCCTGACGCCGTCGTACAGTTGAATTCTTTTTCGCAGAAACTCTGAGTTAACTTTCCCAGTAAGTACGTCGTGTATAAACCAAATTGCAGCATTGGTGCGGCGCCTTAGAAGTGACTTCATATTTAGTTCATTATGGAATATATATAAAGCTTCTTCGACTTGCGTAATGAGCAAAAGTTTTAGATGCAACATGAGAATTCGACATATAACGCAATGTTAAGCACACAATTGTATTGTAAAGATGGAGCAGTTTGTGCGTGAGGACCTTATAAAAAACATGCTTCAAGTTGGTTACAAGTTGGAGGATTATTTGGGGACGTATGCGAAATGCAAGAATAAGTTTAAATTTTCCATTGGACAAAAAATTATATTAAGTGCAGAAGTGCATTAGAAGTCAATAAAAACTCACCTGATCCAGTTAGCACAGCTGCAGCATCGATTGAATTCACAGAAAAATTTTCTGTTACCAGTGCGTCTTCAAATGAACAGTTAAGTTATTGCTAAACCAGAAATAAAAATGATATCAAAGAGTTTTGCCTTTTTAATTACATTGGGTCGTTGGTGATTACAGTGTTCAATGACGCGAAAAGATTAACTTTAAGCGCTTGGTCGTGGCCTTCCCGACATGTGACTGCTGAAAAAGCTTATCCTATTTTAAATTATGTGACACCGTCTCAGCACAAAATATTTTTGGATTGAATCGTTAAAAGCAACAAGCCTGAATTTGTAAACATGTTGCAGAATTCGTTAGCGCTGTCTTTACGAGTAGATGGTTCAGTTGATCGCACTCGCATATTTATGTTTTGTGTCATATCGTAAATAAAGATGCTACAACTTCGACGATGTTTATAGGGGTTCAAGTGCAAAAATCCGCAAAATCATTGGACTACTTTGAATGCGTGAAGATTGTTGTATAACACTGTCAAAATTTGCGCGAACCTATTAACTTAGTCAAACAAAATCAAAATAAATCAATATCTAGTTAAATATTTGTCGTTGAAATTATATTAATAGTGTAAATGAATTTTCGTGTCATACCAATTCATTGGAGTACAAAGGAGTAAGTAATTAGTTCAATGAAAATATTATTAGAAAAATTTATTTGTAGAACATAACCTCAACTTGACTATATAATATGAAGGTTTAACGGTAAGCGTATTTACAATTCTACAATCGTTCCAAATGAAAAATTATACAAAACTTGCGATTTGTGGGTTCTGCGAGTTCTTTGAGATCTAAAACCCACACCCAGTTTTAGATTTGTCGCTTTTGGCTTTTGCTAAATGTACATCGATAATGCAGTTTCATTGAGTTCGATAATTGGCGCATTTTTTTTTGTAAAATTCAAACGTTCTGACTTAAAATTTTTGCACATTTGTTTGATGTTAGCAAATTTCGGAATAGATCGATATTTGTTTCTTCGCATTATTTTTTATTTAATGTTGGATTTAGAAATTACTTCAACAATTTGAATTTTCTTGCAAATGTAGTTTTTTGTTTAATTTTGTAAATTTCCTAAAAGCTTAATTTTGCAGAAAGTTCAATTATTTCGGGGATTCGCATATCTTATAAAACTCCAATTTTCTTAGAGAGTCTAATTCTTTTGAAATTTTTAACTTTTCTGATAATTTAAAATTTTTCTAGAAATTTATATTTTCCTGTAATTTTTATTTATTTATTTATTAATTATTTATTTATTATATATATTTATTATTTATTAATTTATTTTCACAAAAATTTATATTTGGAGAAAGAAATGGATTTTTCAAAAATTTGGGTTTTCTTGATAATTTTGAATTTTCACAAAAACTTCCAATTTCTTGAAAATTCAATTTTTTCGAAAATTCAATTTATTTTTGAAATAACCGTACGGGTCAACCGTATCTTGATTTTCATCATCTTTATCTACATTATCATTCATTGTTTTGATTGACGGCTTTGACAGTAGCAGTACTTCAGTATATTTTTTAAAATTTTAGATTTTCTAGTGAAGTATCTCACAAATTATTGTTTTACTTCAGTTAAAACAATTTCAATTTTTATTAAGTTTTGATCATTTGTTGTGCTGTGTTTAATTGTGGAGTTTTGAATCTTTTTTTAATAAATAGATTGGTGTATCCATCAAAAAATCGCTAATTTCTATCTTGTGAAAAGTGTTTTAAAACTTCCAGCTTCTGCAAGCATTATTTCGCTTTCCTCTAGTGGATTTTCGAGAATTTTGCTTTTATTAGAAGCGTTTATCTATTTAGAAAAAGTTGTAAAATTTTGTGAAGTTTCGAATTAACTTTTCTAATAAAAAAATGTAATTTAATTTGTGATCATCACGGGAATCTTCCGATTTGTGTTTTTGTTGACAAATGACATGACATGACCAATTTGTTTACATACATTCGTCCAAAAGCGGCAACACCGAATTGGAATTTATTCATTGTGTTTTAAACCCACAAAAATAACTCTCAAAAGACATAATTGTATAATTTCGAGATTGGAAAGATTGTACAATTATCTTTACAACGTTTAACCGAACTATAAGACCAAATTTCTTATATCGAAAACTCACATTTAGGTGAAATATACGTAAGATCAACCGTACGACAAATTTATTTTAATTACAAAACCAAATTTTTATATCAAAACTCACATTAAGGTGAGATAAACGTAAGATCAATCGTAACACCAATTTAGTTCATATACCTATCAAAGGGTGAATTTAAAGCGAAAGACCAAACGTAAGTCCAATCATTTACAATAAATATTCACCAATTTTGATTGTGTAGTAGCTGAAATTATTGTAAAAGTAACTTTGAACTGAAATTATTTAATATGAAGTTGAAAACGTACTATCAAAATGTTCGTGGTTTAAAAACCAAAACAAAGGACTTTAGGACAAAGTTGTTGCAATGCTTATTTGATGTAATCCTTTTATGTGAGACGTGGTTAAATTGTAACGTATTTACAGAAGAACTTTTTGATAATAATTACACCGTCTACAGAAACGATCGTGATAATAGCAAATTTGATAAGAAAGATGGTGGAGGGTGCCTTATTGCTGTAAAGAAGAGTTTAGTGTCGAGACGGATGGGTAACTGGGAATTAGATACAGACATTTGGGTTGGTATCGAACATTTAAAAGGTGGTATGACTTATGTTAACGTTAAATACATTGAGCTGAGAAGTAGTCTAGAAATATACAAAAAGCATTACGATAAGATGACTGAAGTTTTTGTGTCGTCACGTCCAGACGATATCTTTCTCATGGCCGGTGATTATAATTTAGGTGACTCAATTACTTGGTCTTTTGATAATGTTAAAAAGATTCATCAAGCTACTGAAATTAACGGTTCTATACCGAATGCGCTCTTAGATGTTATGGAAGTCTGTGACGTCAAACAATTCGATACAATTCGTAATGTAAATGACAGAACACTGGATTTGTTCATGTCCAATGTGGATCCTAATCGAATTCAAATAAAAAGATCTAATGATCCATTGATTTATGAGGATGGACATCACCCAGCAATCGTTGCAATAGCAAATGTGTCTCCTTTGCGATTCTTAAATGAAAAACGACCGCCGAGAATTAATTTTTATAAGGCTGATTATCCCAAGTTAGATTTTGAACTATCTAGAATAAATTGGTCAAATGAACTTGAGGATCTCGATGTAGACGGAGCTGTGAACAGATTTTATGACATCCTGAACCCGTTTATAGAATCGATCCCAAAACCCATCATACCTTCTAGAGATTATCCTGTGTATTACTCTTTCGAACTTATCCGCCTTATCAAACAAAAGGACAACGCTAGAATGAAATCGAAAAGTGAGAAGTCTTTAAATGGAAGAACGGAATGGAAAGCTAAATTCTCTGAACTTCGTAAAAAAGTAAAAGAGCATATTAAACTTTGTTTTGATAATTATGTGAGTGATTGTGAAGAAAAACTTAAGACCAACACTAAATGCTTTTTCGCTTTTACTAAATCTCTCAAGAAAACGAATGCTCTACCAAGCAGTATGAAGTTTGAAGATGTTACCACTAATGATAGACAATCAATTTGTAATTTATTCGCGAAGTTCTTCAATTCAGTGTACAACCCTAGCTTGGAAATTTTGAACGAAGTAATCTATGATCCGTTTTCACTTTCTTCAAACGTGTCTGAAATGGCGTTCAGTACGGATCAAGTTAGAGACTCAATCAAAACATTTAACGTGAATAAAGTTAGCCGCAGCACTCAGTATTCCTCTAACTATTCTCTTCAATAAATCTATTAAGGAAAGTAAGTTTCCCTCAAGATGGAAAATTAGTTATGCTACGCCAATCTTTAAAGATGGAGATAAAGACAACGTTTCTAACTATAGACCTATTTCTATCATGTGCTTAGTTTCAAAAATTTTCGAACGACTTGTCTTCAATATGTTATTTGAGCAAATTAAAACAGCAATTCATCACTCGCAGCATGGGTTCTTCGCTAAATGATCAACTCAAACAAATTTAATAGAATACTTATCTACTGTTGCTGAAGCCATACTTAACGGAAGCCAGGTGGACACCATCTATACTGACTTTTCAAAAGCTTTTGATAAAGTAGATCACTCTATTCTTGTCGCTAAATTGATTAAGTTTGGATTCAGTGAAAACCTTTTACATTGGTTTACGTCATATTTAAAGGAACGGTCACAATTTGTTGTCATTGGTGGTTTTAAGTCCAATCGTATTTTTCCGTCATCCGGGGTTCCTCACGGCTCTATTTTAGGACCTTTCTTGTTTATAATCTTCATTAACGACCTTTTATCATCCATTTCGTCTAGTTTAGGGTTTGCAGATGATCTAAAATTTTTAACCAAGTTGAACGTGTTCAAAAGAAGTTTACTCGAATGTTTTATTATAAATTTAACTTGGAGAATCCCCGGCCGACCTACCCCAATAGATTAAAACGAATGAAGATGCATTCTTTGGAATCACGTAGACTTATCAATGACGAAACTATGCTATACAAAATAATGCATAACCATGTTGATTGTTCATTGCGTTCCAGTTTGAGTTTTCATCAGCCTCAGAGAACGACTCGACAAGTTTCCACATTTTATCTGCCAACTATGTCTACCAATTATCAGCATAATTCACCCATATTTCGAATGCAACGCAATCACGATGATTATTTCTCGAGTATCAATTTGTTTAACGGCAGTTTATCAATATTTAAAAATATGATAAGAATTTTTTTGATTTCTAACTCGTGCATATTCTTCTTTTTTCCTTTTTCTTTTCGAATTAGATTAAGATCAAAATGTAATTGTTCCACAGATAAATATGTTATTGGGCGCAAGCCTGTTTATTTATCTTTAAATAAATAAATAAAAAAATAAAACGATATTTGGACATGGGAGAAATGTCTCGAGTTGGCAACTTTTTTGGTTACTGATGGTGAATCCTTGAACAGTAGGGTTGGCCGATTTTACGCTTTTTTTTTATTGCGAAGAGGACAGCCTGGATACGATTCCAGGAGTCGAAAAAATAATTTTGGTGCCTTTGGTTTATTTTTAAATTCGATTTCCAGCTTGCACACTCAGATTTTCTGAAGAAAGTGGCTGTCTTTTGTAATGAATGCCTTTTTGAGATCCCTATTCCTTCCCTGAAGAGAGTATTATCATTTGTCAGAATTTGTGTGACTGCAACTTATGATGGCATGGCATGAAAGTCGAAAAAAATGAGCAAATTTATCATTTTTCAAACTTCTCGCTTACAAAAATATTTTTTTTCAGCCTCCCTGAACTGAAAATCGATTGAAATATCTTCTCTCAACCTTCAAGAGTGGATTCCAACCATAATCTCAAATATTTACAATAATTTTTCGACAAATAATGTTCTGAAAAAGAGGAATGTTAAGAAAATCAGCCTTTCTTCAGAAAATTTGAGTGTGCAAGCTGGAAATCGAATTTAATAATAAACCAAAGGCACCAAAATTATTTTTTCGACTCCTGGATTCGTATCCAGGCTGTCCTCTTCGCAATAAAAAAAAAGTGTAAAATCGGCCAACCCTATTGAACAGTGGTAATGAGCAAGGTCTTCACACTAGATTCGTAAATGAAGTTCGAAAGTCAACGTCACGAAAACAACCGGTTATTCCTATATGCTGTGTAGCCCACATACTTAATCTAGCTTGGAAAGGTGGCAGGACATTTCTCCACCGCAAATAACGCCCGGGGCGTTAATAACACCCGGGGCATTAATAACACCCGGGGCGTTAATAACACCCGGGGTGTTATTAACGCCCGCACTCCGGGCGCTAATAACGCCCGGGGTGTTATTAACGCCCGCACTCCGGGCGCTAAAAACGCCCGGGGTGTTATTAACGCCCGCATTCCGGGCGCTAATAACGCCAGATGAATAATTGGATAAACACTACAAAATGGAAATTTAATAAATAACTTTACTTATAGAGCATGTAACTAGAAGAAGTTGACTAAGGGGAAAATTTTCCTTATACAGAACGTCAATAGAAGAAGTTGAATAGGGGGTCGTGCACATATGACGTCACACTTGCTATAAAAAATTAGTATCCATAAAAGGGTCATAAGTCAGTCAGAACAGCAAATTTTGTTTATAGAACTCTGGCTACTCCCCCAAATAGGGGGTGTGTTTGGGGGGGTAGCCGGAGTACTATAAGCAAAATCTCTGACTTGTTTGCAGTTATGGCCTTTTTGGATTTTATAGCAAGTGTGACGTCATTTGTGCACGACCCCTAGAGGAAATAACCGCAAATAACACCCGTTGCGCTAATAACGCCCGGGGTGTTATTAACGCCCGCATTCCGGGCGCTAATAACGCCATCCATCTTGAGGGAAACTTACTTTCCTTTATAGATTTATTGAAAAGAATAGTTAGAGGAATACTGAGTGCTGCGGCTAACTTCATGAAAAACATTATTGGGATAAGGTCTGGACTTGCAACTTTATTCACGTTAAATGTTTTGATTGAGTCTCTAACTTGATCCGTACTGAACGCCATTTCAGACACGTTTGAAGAAAGTGAAAACGGATCATAGATTACTTCGTTCAAAATTTCCAAGCTAGGGTTATACACTGAATTGAAGAACTTCGCGAATAAATTACAAATTGATTGTCTATCATTAGTGGTAATATCTTCAAACTTCATACTGCTTGGTAGAGCATTCGTTTTCTTGAGAGATTTAGTAAAAGCGATTTAATTAAAAAGTTAAAATTAAAAAAACTTAAAAAAATTAAAATTAAAAAATTAAAAGCATTTAGTGTTGGTCTTAAGTTTTTCTTCACAATCACTCACATAATTATCAAAACAAAGTTTAATATGCTCTTTTACTTTTTTACGAAGTTCAGAGAATTTAGCTTTCCATTCCGTTCTTCCATTTAAAGACTTCTCACTTTTCGATTTCATTCTAGCGTTGTCCTTTTGTTTGATAAGGCGGATAAGTTCGAAAGAGTAATACACAGGATAATCTCTAGAAGGTATGATGGGTTTTGGGATCGATTCTATAAACGGGTTCAGGATGTCATAAAATCTGTTCACAGCTCCGTCTACATCGAGATCCTCAAGTTCATTTGACCAATTTATTCTAGATAGTTCAAAATCTAACTTGGGATAATCAGCCTTATAAAAATTAATTCTCGGCGGTCGTTTTTCATTTAAGAATCGCAAAGGAGACACATTTGCTATTGCAACGATTGCTGGGTGATGTCCATCCTCATAAATCAATGGATCATTAGATCTTTTTATTTGAATTCGATTAGGATCCACATTGGACATGAACAAATCCAGTGTTCTGTCATTTACATTACGAATTGTATCGAATTGTTTGACGTCACAGACTTCCATAACATCTAAGAGCGCATTCGGTATAGAACCGTTAATTTCAGTAGCTTGATGAATCTTTTTAACATTATCAAAAGACCAAGTAATTGAGTCACCTAAATTATAATCACCGGCCATGAGAAAGATATCGTCTGGACGTGACGACACAAAAACTTCAGTCATCTTATCGTAATGCTTTTTGTATATTTCTAGACTACTTCTCAGCTCAATGTATTTAACGTTAACATAAGTCATACCACCTTTTAAATGTTCGATACCAACCCAAATGTCTGTATCTAATTCCCAGTTACCCATCCGTCTCGACACTAAACTCTTCTTTACAGCAATAAGGCACCCTCCACCATCTTTCTTATCAAATTTGCTATTATCACGATCGTTTCTGTAGACGGTGTAATTATTATCAAAAAGTTCTTCTGTAAATACGTTACAATTTAACCACGTCTCACATAAAAGGATTACATCAAATAAGCATTGCAACAACTTTGTCCTAAAGTCCTTTGTTTTGGTTTTTAAACCACGAACATTTTGATAGTACGTTTTCAACTTCATATTAAATAATTTCAGTTCAAAGTTACTTTTACAATAATTTCAGCTACTACACAATCAAAATTGGTGAATATTTATTGTAAATGATTGGACTTACGTTTGGTCTTTCGCTTTAAATTCACCCTTTGATAGGTATATGAACTAAATTGGTGTTACGGTTGATCTTACGTTTATCTCACCTTAATGTGAGTTTTGATATAAAAATTTGGTTTTGTAATTAAAATAAATTTGTCATACGGTTGATCTTACGTTTATTTCACCTAAATGTGAGTTTTCGATATAAGAAATTTGGTCTTATAGTCCGGTTAAACGTTGTAAAGATAATTGTACAATCTTTCCAATCTCGAAATTATACAATTATGTCTTTTGAGAGTTATTTTTGTGGGTTTAAAACACAATGAATAAATTCCAATTCGGTGTTGCCGCTTTTGGACGAATGTATGTAAACAAATTGGCCATGTCATGTCATTTGTCAAAAAAACACAAATCGGAAGATTCCCGTGATGATCACAAATTAAATTACATTTTTTTATTAGAAAATAATAACGGCGAGATGAATAATTGGATAAACGCTACAAAATGGAAATTTAATAAATAACTTTACTTATAGAGCATGTAACTAGAAGAAGTTGACTAAGGGGAAAATTTTCCTTATACAGAACGTCAATAGAAGAAGTTGAATAGAGGAAAATTCTAAAATGCGGTGAAGGTTTATTTTCTCACTTTTTGTGTAATAAGCTATTTAAAAATGTTGATAGTTACAGCCTTATCCTTTTAGAGGTGTACAACGTGAAATTTATAGATGACATTTGTACAATGATTTCTAACAGCTTCAAAAAAAACATTATGCAGTTTCAAAGGCCAAAAATTTCAACTAGAAAATGGTGACTGTTGGTGTCTTTCCAAAAAGTGGAAAATAAACCTTGGCAGCATTTTACTTATACAGAATGTCACTAGAAAGAGTTAACTAGAGGAAAATCTTCCTTAAATACAGAATGCCACTAGAAGGAGTTTAGTAAGAGGAACATTTTCCTTATACAGAATGTCACTAGAAAGAGTTGACTAAGGGGAAAGTAAGAACGTCACTGGAAGGGATTGATTAGGAGAATCATACAGAATGCCACTAGATGGAAGAATTTTTTTCTGTGCTCTTTTATTTTTACCAAAGTTGTCAATAAGAAATCAAAAAATTACATGAAAACTTTATGAAAGTCATTGAGCACTACAATTTTGAAATTTAAAAATTTGAGTAAAAGGGATGAATAAAAACAATACAAAACGAGATGTGTACATTGAAAAGTCGTAAGCTGCTGAATTTAAATAACTTCCAATTTATTCTTGAAGCTCAATAGTGACCGTGTACCGAATTATATAGCTGGGCGTTATTAACACCCGGCGTGCGGGCGTTAATAACGCCCCGGGCGTTATTAGCGGCCTGAGTTCGGGCGTTAGTAACACCCCGGGCGTTATTAGCGGCCGGAGTGCGGGCGTTAATAACACCCCGGGCGTTATTAGCGCCCGGAGTGCGGGCGTTAATAACACCCCGGGCGTTATTAGCGCCCGGAGAGCGGGCGTTAATAGCACCCCGGGCGTAATTAGCGCCCGGAGTACGGGCGTTAATAACACCCCGGGCGTAATTAGCGCCCGGAGTATGGGCGTTAATAACACCCCGGGCGTTATTAGCGCCCGGAGTGCGGGCGTTAATAACACCCCGGGCGTTATTAGCGCCCGGAGTGCGGGCGTTAATAACACCCCGGGCTTTATTAGCGCCCGGAGTGCGGGCGTTAATAACACCCCGGGCGTTATTTGCGGCAGAGAAATGTCACGTCACCCTTCGAAAGATGTCTGCAAAGATTGCCCACTGATTGCCGACATAATAGCAGTTGCATCAATTCTTTCATCACACTTCCACAAATCGGGAGAGCGAACGCTAAAATTTAAGAATGCTGCTGCACTTAACAACTTAAAAAAACCTCTGCGATATGTTACTCATTTTGAAGTTCGATGGACTGAATTTGTTTTTGATTTATTGACTATTACGTTAAGAAACTGGAGATCAGCAATGGCATATTTTAAATTAGAAAGAGATGTGGGACTCGCAAATCGTTGGCTACTTTTCGATCAGCTACATTTCCTCGCTTTCATTACTGATATACTGATAATGTTGAAAAAATTTCAAAAAACCTTTGAAAGTAACTCCATCAGCATTCTTAATATTCAATCAAAAAAGATTGAATTATTCAATCTACTGAGAAATGCAGTGAACTCACCTGTTAGTAACGGTTGGGAAGAATTGTTTCTAGCGAACATTGAAGTAAAGAGTGACGGGAAATACTTTTATGGACACAAGCTAATAGAGAATCACGGACGATCTTATCAAAATTCAGCTTTTATTTTCCACATTTCTAAGCGAAAGTTTGTCATTGATGCTTTGCTTTTACGATTGGATACAAGACTGAATTACGACATTGAATTACAATAATGCACACCATATCTCCTGAAAGGCTGAAATTATGTTACGAAACAATTGTACCTGATTGCGATGAGAATACGTTCTTTCGTGAATATAGACGCTCTGCAAACCTGATTGCCGGAGATGAGTTGACGAATCCATTAAATATAACTTACAGAAATTACATGCGCTAGTACCATAGGATCTTACCATTATGAAACTTGCTTTGGCTCGAGTAGTTGCAGCAAAGCCCCATTCGGCGGATGTGGAACGATTGATTAGTAAGTCATTTTACAGTAAAACCTCTCTTTTACGAACTCTGTCTTTTAGATTTCTCTTCGAATATCTCCGGCAGCAGATAAGCTAGACCAATAGAATTACGTGATAACATCTACAATTTTCCAAAACATATAATACTATTGTCCTAGCTTATCTGGTGCCAGAGACATCCGAAAAGGAATCTGAAATGTAAATCATCCTTTACTTCTTGCTTTAACTCATACAGACGAATATAACAAGCTGAAAGCAACTGACCGAATGAGTCTGAATAGGTCAACATTGTTTAATTATTTGTATGTCAACGTAAATATGCCAACGGTTGCTGAATTTGATCCGAGTCGTGCGGTAAGGCTCTGAATGAAAAACGGAGAGCCACACGAAAGTTCAACACGAAAACAGCAAGAGTGGTTTAAGAAAGTTTTTCCAGAAGCACAGCACCAAAAAGAAAAATACAGTAATGGCCAAATTCAGTTTTGACTAATATAATTTCATTGAAAATATTTATAGTAGATTTTGAAAGCAAAAAATAAACGATTTTACAAATCTCGGCCATCAATGCTTAACTTTCTTTTTATAAAAATTGGTAGTTTCCAACAACGTTTTTAATTTTTCGTAATTTTCGGTCATTTTTGGCAATTCTCGGTGATTTTTGGTAATTTTCAGTAATTTTTGGCAATTTTTGGTAATTTTCAGTAATTTTTGGTAATTGTTATTAATTTTTGGTAATTTTCAGTAATTTTTGGTAATTTTCAGTAATTTTCGGTAATTTTTGGTAATTTTCGATAATTTTTGGTAATTTTTGGCAATTTTTGGTAATTTTCAGTAATTTTTGGTAATTATTGGTAATTTTTGGGTATTTTTGGCAATTTTTCGTCATTTTCGGTAATTTGAATTACCGAAAATAGGCCCTGCTTGAAACTGACATAATTTTACACTTGTCGTCCTTTATATCGAACCCATTTTTGTTGCACCATTCAACAAAATCATTTATTGATGACTGCAATATGTGAGTGTCGTTAGGTGAGGATATACGGTTATGTACTATTTTCTTGTTATCTGCTAGATTTATGTCTTTAGTTATATCAGAACTGCCATCTGAGTCGTCAAATAAACCAGAAAATACAGTGGTCCTAAAACTGATCCTTGACCAACTGCGGAGGTAACGTCAATCATATCGGATCTACTGGAATTGACTCTTACCAACTGTTTGCGGTTTTTGAAGAATGATCGGAACCATAACAACAGCGAGTTACTCAGACGATATTTGTGGACAGATAACTTTAATATTAGCGGAATAGACTAGAAGCTAAATGCTTTTCGAATGTCAGCGTAAAAGATGTCAGTCTGGCAGTCATTGTCGAATCCATCGTGCACCATGATTGAAAGCTCCATCAAATTGGACTCCCAGGAAAAAATCCATGCTGATTTGATGTTGAGTGCGGAAAGATGTTAAATTTTATTTGATTGAAAATAATTATCTCGAAAACTTTTGCCAAATTTGGTGATACACAGACAGCTCGATAGTTTGATACATCTGACTTCCCTCCAGATTTGTAGATGGGCGTTAAGTGACCAATTTTCCCTACATCGGGGTAGTACATTTCTGCTAATGATTTTAAAAAAATCAACGAGAGGGGTACATCTAAGAGATCAGCACACTGACGAAGAAATATTGGAGATATTTTCTCCAGGCCGACACCCTTGCTGAGGTCCATATAGAGAAGTGCTTGACGAACTACAGCTGGTGTTATAGTGATTTGTAGGTAACCCTGGTCATTTCGCTTGTTAATATGTGTAATAAGAACATAGTCTTCGTCAATTTTGTTTTCGTTTCCAACATACACAGAAGCAAAAAATTTTGTCATTTCCCACTTGATCTGACCCATAAAACATTTTCCCTGGTAATGTGTTCGTTTTGTATTTGGAGTTGATGAAGTTCCAGAATTTCTTCGGTTGTTTTTTGTAATCAGATGCTAAGCTGGTTAAGTATGAGTTCAACTCTAACTGAGATAAATAGATCGTCATGATGGACATAAAATCAACATAGTAAGTTGAATGACTTACCTGATGATTAGCACGATATGCCGAAATGTTGATCTCTTCTAATAATCTCCATAACACAACTGTTCTAGATGTGTTAATGTCTGATCGTCATGACAATGACAAAATAATTCATAACGAAATGGTTTTACCGTTTTACGCTTAAGTATGAGTTGTATAGTTCATTTTGATAAGATTCAAATTCACTTTTCGCATCTCTGAATTTCGTTTGATTTACAGTACACAATTTTGATAAGGGTCGATGGATCCATTTACGGTACGCTCGATTCCTTCTGTTTTTAAGATTGATCAGCTTATACCACACGGGATGGTTCGTCATTCGAAGTGTAGCTTTGGGAATGCGTTGATCGAAGATTTCGTAAAGTCTAGTGTACAGAGCATCAATCATTTCATCCAAGCTTTTGTCAGTAAGAAATGCGTCAAAATCAGTTTCTGTAAGGTCCTGCCTTATCAAGGGATTGGTGCTTTCCTAAAGCAATAAATGGACTCGGATGATGTTGATGGTGATGGTAATGGTCATTTGAAAGAGACCACATTCAAGGAAGGCCGTTGTCACTTTTCTTGCAATTTCCGCAGGTTCAGATTCAGAATCTCCAATCAGTGGCAGGTAATCAAAGCCATCGTCATTTTTGGACCACTTGACAATTGGCAAATTAAAGTCACCTATTCCTACGAAAATATCCCCATGACTTATCTTCGAATGTACCTTAATCAGCGCTTCCATGTGATATGAGATAGGTAAACATTTTCCTTAGAACCATGTTGAACGTACAGGCCGTAAATATATAAACAAGAGTTCGACGAATGCAAGTTAACTTCAACACAAATCGCTCAAAGATCTTTCAACTCGGGTATTTCCATTATCTCGCTGTCATATTTTAAAACAATTGCTATCAAACACCACCACCCGCATTTGCATCGATGTTTGTGTCAGAACGGTCCTCACGATAAACTGAGAATCGTGTATCAAAGAATTCGACGTTAAATTTGTCATTAGTGAACCACGTCTCTGATAAGACGAAGACGTCGTAGTCGGTTGTAGTGGTAGAGAGTAGAATATGATCTTTCTGGTCTCGAAGGAATGTAACATCGAGAATAGGTCATCTAAATTATTCGATGGACGCTGTTTTGGTTAAGAAATCGACCAGTCTAGTGGATTTCCCAATTTGTAGTCGATGAGGTTTGTAAAAGAATTATTATTGTTTGGAACATGCTTCTTGATGATTTCCTCTACTTGTCTAACGTTCAGAAGCGATTAAACGACGATTAAAGACGAGAAAACTTAGAGTCACGCAAAGAATCAATTTTATTAACGAAACTATTGACAGATAAATTGGAGTGGTTTTGTGGTTGCGCAATGGTAGGTGTTTCGTAGGATGATATCTTTTCAATAATCTTTCCTGGTTCGTCGCCGTAATTATTTGTTTTCAAATTCAAATTCAATAGAGCATTGTTCATTTGTTTTAGTTCGTTGAGTACATCATCATTTCCAGAACGACTTTTGAATACGTCTTGACATTGTTTACAAATATATTGAACGGGAGAGTCAGCTGTAAAAAGTGAATTTTGATTTACCTTATTAATTGCAATGCTGAAACAGCTCAAATAGAATACTTTCGAGCATCCAAAACAAGAAACAACTCCTTTGTCAGCCGCTTTAACAGAACAGGAAAGCTTAGAAGTGTGACTTTCCATTATGATCGAGGTAGTACGTAAAATATAACTAAAATTTTCCGCCGTTAACAATGTTCAAACGAGCGAATTCAAACGAAATCCAAATCCGAAGCCGCGGGGTACACATACGCAGAGCTTTCTCTAATGATTTCGAATTCTCCTCCAACAAATTTTTACTCAGTAGCTCTGGACTATGTACACTCCCAACACCGAACTATGATTCCGTAGTTCTAAACTATGTACACTACCAACACCGAACTACGTATAATTTATTCTCTTTTCGAAGCTTCAAATTTTTTGAATTTTGCGCCTATACAAGATGTCACTGCTATTGATTATAAATGGTTATGGTTTGAAAATAAGTGACTTCTATACTGTGGCGAGTAAAACATGACGCCACAATGCAAACAGACACCCCTCAATCCAATTTCCAAGCTAACCATTGTTTGATATACAAAAACTTCAACACCACACCGCACAACGAATTCTATGGGGTCAACTCAATCGCAAATGACACAGACGAGGCAACTCCAACACTCAAAATTCAATGAAAATATTACACGTACACACGCACTATTACACTCACAAGTGACAATCCCATAGTGACATTAGATTAGATTAGATTAGATTTGGTGGGTGGAGCCGCTGGGACTCCTGCACCTAGGTGCTTACCCACGAATGGTTTTACTATATTAGAATACTTTTCCACAACTTAGAGATATATACCATTCAGTCATAACCTCTTGGTAGGGTTAAGGTACTCCAGCACTAGCTTGGGAGATATACACTTCATATTCTCATACTTAACAGTATACGAGCCAAAGAATTTGGATCTCTTCATAATGTAAGCCGGGCATTTACATAGAAAGTGCTCAGCAGTTTCAGCATTGGTCACAACTCGGGTTGTTGGTGATTCCCATAATTTGGAGGTGAGCATTAAGTTGACAATGACAAGAACCCCTGCAACCCGTTTCAAGTCCCGCTTACTCAGAGATATCAGAGATAGAGCTTCCTTTGCTCTGGCCTTGCTCAATAGGATGCAATCCTTGGTCTGTCTCGCGTTTCCTGTCGACTTCCAATAATTCGCAAAGGAGGCGTCTTTCCGTTCGTTAATCCACCTTTGGAACGTTCCGATAGAAACCCCAATCCCTGGTTCCGGACCATCTAGGCCATTGACTGACACCTGACGAGCCAGTCTATCTGCAATTTCGTTGCCTATGAAGCCGCTATGGCTAGGAATCCAGATCAAATTAACCTGGTTTGGAACTGTAATGAGCTGGAGAAATTCTCTATACTTCAGCGCTAATGAGGATGAGAATCTATAGCTATCCAAAGTTTTAAGCACTGATTGGCTATCCGTGTAGATATTTATTGTGTCCTCACATCGTCCTTTTGAGAGGATTTCTTCGCAGCATCCTTGAATGCCCACCATTTCTGTAGGAAACACAGTTATCCATTTTCCCAGTGATCAAAATTTTTCTAAATTCATCTGTGGGTAGCAGTACCCCGCGCCTAAGCGAGAGCCGTCAGAGTACCAATTCATTATACTTTCCTGTGGGCTGGTTGGGCCATCTTCCCAATCGTGCCTTGATGGGATGTTTACTCTAAAAGCTTTGTCGAATTTGTACTCCGGTATGAACGCATCAGAAGGCATTTCAAATCGCGGATTGGATTTCACCATCATCATCATCACCATCAGAGCATGTCCGATGTTCGAGATACGCAGATAGTTTGAGAGTTTAAACCTAAGCGCTGTAGACCTTGCAACTGCTTCGATTTTAATGTACAAGGGCGGGATATGTAGTAAGGCTTCTAAAGCCGCTGTAGGTGCGGTGCGCATTGCACCTGTAACTCCTACTAGAGCTAAACGCTGGATCATGGACAGCTGCGTCTTAGCTGTTCACCGTGGTCACCAAATTATTGCAGCGTAGCATAATCTAGGGATAACTACAGATGTGTGGATCCACAGCAGGATTTTTGGGCTCAGACCCCAAGTTGAGCCTGATGCAGCGAGAAATTAATTTTAGGGTCCAGAATTAATCCCAAATGTTTTACTGAAGGTGATAGTTTGAGCTCTTCACCAAAGAATTCAGGCGGCGTGAATCCACTGATTGAGTTTTTCCTCGAGAATAGGATTAACTTTGACTTATCAGGATTAGCAGACAACTCTTGCAATGAGCACCACCTTTCGACTAGATTTAGTGCAGATTGCATTAGCTCACATAGTGTTGATGTGAATTTGCCGACGATAAGTATTGTCAAGTCATCGGCAAATGCTTGTGTGTAGTAACCAGAGTTGTTCAACAGTTTCAGCAAGCTATCCTTGATTAAACAATATATTAGTGGAGGAAGGATTCCCCCTTGAGGGCACCCTTACCTACTATGGCGCTGACCCGAGTGGTGGATAAACGTGAATTCCGTTGACAAAGGATTTTCCAAAGGAAAATCTTTAAGAGGAACTCCCTTGATTTCGAAGGATTTTCTTGAAATTAGACGGATTTTCTTGAAATTTGAAGGATTTTCTTGAAATTTGAAGGATTTTCTTGAAATTTGAAGGATTTTCTTGAAATTTGAAGGATTTTCTTGAAATTTAAAGGATTTTCTTAAAATATTTTCTTGTCATATAAAGGATTTTCTTGCCTTTTTATGAATTTTATACAGTGAAATCGAAAGTCTCACAAATAAAAAAATGAACATAAATTGGGCTTCTCCATATGTTTTACGTATTGTCTTATTGGAACTAAGCTTCCAAGAATCTTGCTTCGAAACATTTTACTTTCAACAGTGAACCAATTCGCCATCACTCCTACCTTTTCATTACTAGTTAAGGCAAATTGTAGATTGTACCGCGACTCTTTTTTTGTTTTTTTACTTAAGTACAAAAAATTTAGTATTTGCCCAACAATTATGCCTTTTTCGTATTTAAATTGACACCAATCTCCAATTAAGAGAGTATTTACGTCTTGCTCAGAACCTTATAATTCGATCATTACTTAACTTATCATATTCCCCGTTAAGAAGCCAACAAAAAGAGATTTTTTTGATGAAAACCACCTGCCCTGTTCCTTTCCTTATTAGAAAGCAGTTTTTAGTGGATGATACTGTTTAAATAATAAAAGATAGTGCAATTTGAAAATTTGAAGAAATTTTGGCAGATTTTACCGTTTACATTGAATTCTCTTAAGTTTAGTGATCCTCCGTGAGATTTTAAGATTGACTCTATGTCTTCCGGTTGATTTTCTTCTTCCTCTAGATTGTGCGGCTGATCATGGTGCTCATCCGATTCATCATCTTCGTCATTTTCGCTTTCATAGGAGTCTTCATCTTCAAAATATTCATCTGGGTAAATGTCGCGACGATACACGACAGCTGACAACTTAAAGCTTTTTCCTTTTGAAACTTTCTGGATGTCAGTTTGAATACTCCATTTATTTTCATTCCAATATCAGCTGCATTTGTTCTGGCGTTTTTCTTCGCCTTATTAACCATGTTAAATATTTGATCTTGGGTTGGCAACTTATGGACGGTATGTGTCTTTGAATTCAAATGTGGAAAAACGAAAGATGAATTCAAATCTGACATCGCCTCTTCCGTGAATTCAGTTCTTTTTATCTTATGAAGCATCTCGAGTAAGGTAAAATTGATTGCAGTCCAATTTGTTGTTGTTAGCGATCTTAATCTTCTGAACATTTCTTCGCAGGTCTGGCTTCCCATCAATGACGTCACGAACTGATTGTCCTCCCCAGCTGCAGCCAAGCTCATAATTATGTTTATGAGCGAGTGTCTGTTGTTCAATTCAATACATGTGTATGTATTGTACGTAATGAAATTCTTAATAGTTAAAGTTTTATGCTCATCAAGCCAAATACGCCAGATTCTCATAAAGAAAACTGCGTACCACAGGGTGGTTCAAAAATGTATGGGAAAATTAACTTGTCGAAAAGTTCGGGGCCCCACCTCTAAAAAGTTTCTAAATGTGTCACTGATAAAAAGTGTATATGGAGCCATCTGAATCCAAAGCCGTCCTGAGGGTTCCCCAGAGCAAAATAGTCAAAAAAACGTGGAAACCGCGTAAAACGTGGGTTTTAGGAAAAGTGCATGAAACTTGTCAAAGATGAGGAGTGGTGTTAGGGCAACTTTGGTTGATTCCGTTCAAAATAGTCCCGAGAAAATACTTTTTCATGTGCTGGACGCATCCGAAGTGTTTCGGTGTCAAGAGAGTCCGTCAAGTGGCTTTCTTAGTTCACAACTTCTTTGCTCCAGGCCTCGGTGAGCCTCGGTGAGCTAAGAAAGCCACTTGACGGACTCTCTTGACATCGAAACACTTCGGATGCGCCCACCACATGAAAAAATATTTTCTCGGGACTATTTTGAACGGAATAAACCAAAGTTGCCCTAAAACCGCTCCTCATTTTTCACAAGTTTCATGCACTTTTCTTAAAACCTACGTTTAACACGATTTTCACGCTTTTTTGACTATTTTGCTTCGGGGAACCTTCAGGACGGCTTTGGATTCAGATGGCTACATATACACTTTTTATCAGGGACACATTTAGAAACTTTTTAGGGGTGGGGCCCCAGACTTTTTAATAACTTAGTTTTTTAGACCACCCTACTATATACCTTTCCAAAGGTTTCAAATTTTCGTCCATATACGATGTGTAGACATTTTCTATAAGACACAAGAAAATCGATGTTCCTAACGAAGCGGCTACATTGTCTTTGAGAAGATTTCGAACGACGGGATTCATTATTTTGACGACTGGCTTAAAATTCATTTCATCCAACGGGCGAATATCGCTTGGTACTTAAAGATGCTTGTCCCTACTCACTGAATCAATTAAAATTTTTAGATGGCTTTTCGAGACAACGAAATTACCCATGACAAATAGAGAACAGTCGTCGTATAGACGGTTCCTCATTTTTGAGCATATATGATGTGTGTCCTGCACACAGTTTAATTTTGGCATATATGTAGCATTGAACCATTCGCTGCATTCAGGAAGAACATTTAAAGGATTGTACGAGAGTCTACTTCGGATTCTCATTGCGCGCAGACACCGGGAATCTCCATCAGAGGACCAACCAAAAATGTTAATGTCTTGTTTCTCGCATAAACGTTCCGTTATGGTCCAACGGTTAAGTACTTCAGCTGAATTAAAAGTTTCATTAAAATCACCTTTAAGGGACCATCTATTAATGACGTCCACATGGAGAAGAGGGGGATTTTAAAAAAAGAGGCACATACGAGGCAAGCAGGCAAGCAGGCTCGGAACAGGTCAGGCTTGAAGGGGATATTATTTTTTGAGGACAATCGGTCCCAGCCCCTACTTGATTATCACGTTAAATTCGCTGATGGTCAAAATCATTTAATTTTAGCAAATTGGATTTACTTTTGATTTTCGAAGAATGTAAATAAGAAAAACACAATCAAGCTCTATAAGAGTGGCAAAAAAATTCAGGTCTGTTCAGGTCAGGTTCAGGTCAAACCTGAAATTCTCAATTCAGGTTCAGGTTAGGTTCAGGTCAGACCTGAAATTCTTAATTCAGGTTCAGGTCAACTTCAGGTTGGACCTGAAATTCTCAATTCAGGTTCAGGTCAACCTGAAGTAAAACAGGTTTGACCTGACCTGTTCCGAGCCTTAGCAAAGGGGGAGGAGGGACGTAACATAAAAGTGGGAGTCAACAGGACAAAATCAGGTAAGTAGAGGGGGAAGAACGGAAAAACTGTGTGGACGTCATTCATGGGGTTAAAACCGAGGTTGGAACAGTGAGAATACTTTACCTGAAGTGAATTTGCTATGTTTCTATTTTATTTTATTGTTGAAGCTCAGTTTATTTAACTTGAGCACTTTTAAGAACTCAAACATATTGATAATACTTTACCTTGACACCCTTCATGTCCGAAGCCTTTTTATTAAAAAATTAAACTTAGTTTTCCACAAATAAAACACACCAATTAGGATTCTTAAAGAACGCTTGCTGCAATGAAAGCGATAACCGATACACAATATCAATTGTCTCGTCGGCTTCAGCATATGGCTGTGTAAATTTTATCTTCGGTACCTAAAAATACGATTTTGTACACAAAAAAAAATATTTTGTCCCGAAGAAATCCGATTTTCTTGTACAAATTCATATTACTTTACAGAATTCACATTTAATGCACAAAATCTAATGAACTAATAAAGTTCCCTTGAAAGAGAATTCTTCTTTGCAAATTTTAGTGGAATTTCTTAATTTTAGAAGGATTTTCCTTCGGATTTTCTACATTTTTGAGGATTTTCTACGATTTTTGAGGATTTTCTACGGTTTTTGAGGATTTTCTACGGTTTTTGAGGATTTTCTTCAATTTTTGGGGATTTTCTTTTCTGAAAGGATTAATTGCCCTGGATTTTCAAAGGATTTTCCAGAGGATTTTCAAAGGATTTTCGTTCCAGTGACAAAGGATTTTCTACGAATATCCACCCCTCGCGCTGACCTTAACATTTCCTGGGTATGAATTAACGATTCTCGATCGAAGCATTACTATAAACCACCCCATTATAGTTTCACAAATGTCGTGTTCCCTGCACGCTTTCGCAACCGCTTTGAACATGATATTATTAAAAGCTCCATCTATGTCGATGAAGCAGCCGAGGGCTTCTTCTTCATGGCACAGAGCGTTCTCAATTTTTGTAACCAAACAGTGCAGAGCCAGTTCAGCTGACTTTTTTGGCTGATATGCAAACTGTAGAGGATGCAATCCTTTGATTTTTAAGTAAACATCTTTTGTATAACGATCTATCAATTTCTCCAATGTTTTCAATATGAATGACGTGAGGCTGATTGGCCTGAAGGATTCAGGTAGCTGGTAAGAAGTCTTACCAAGTTTTGGGATAAAAACCACTCTAACACCATTCCAGCACTCTGCAGTATGCTGCAAATAAATGCTCGCTATAAATAATTCTTCTAGCAATCGGTTGCTAATGATTGATTTACAGCGCTGAAGTAAAGCCGGAAAAATATTATCTTCCCCAGCCGATTTAGAGGGTGAGAATGAATCAATCGCCCAGTTGATCCTATCCTGAGTGACTATTTTCCTCACCACGGACAATTCGCCCCTGCCAAATGGCAGATTTGTTAACACTTCTTCGCGTACTAATTGGTCCTCCGGGGTTGCGCTACCAGGAAAGTGAACGTTCAGCAGATACTGCAAAGTCGCCTCTGGGGTGTCTGTAAATCCTCCGTTCGGCAATTTCAGAGAGCCAACAGACGCTATGGGATCGTTCGAAAAGACTTTCATCAACTTCGAGGTTCCTGAGAGAGTAGTCGTTGAGTTAATTAGCTGTTGTTCTCTTAACTTCTTGTTCCGACGCAGAGCCTTGCTGTAAGCGTTTTGTGCCATTTTGCGCTCCCTCACCAGTTGAAGGTCCCTGCTCTTAGCAGCATTGAAAGCTCTGCGAGCATTTTTACGCAGGTTTTTAATTTCCGACGTAAAAAAAGAGGCCGAACGGCCTGCCTTGAATGTACGACAAAATGGTTTCAGATAACTCTCTTGCTGAATTTTCCAGTTCAGTTTTCGAGGTAATTCCTTTGCAAGATTGATTGAAATTATTTTCCATAAGCCATGAAAATTTATCCCAGTCGGTGTTCGACGGGTTTCTGAAGGTTATCTTCTCCTTTTATTCAGTGTTAATAACCTAATACATCTATGATCTGAGGTGAGAATGTCATTCGTTACTCTCCAATTCTTTATCATGTTGGAGATATGAATTGATGACATAGTGATGTCTATGACCTCTTTGCGAATACTGTTTACGAACGTTGGTTCCTCACCAATATTGAGGACAGTTAGGCCTGACGTGATTATAAACTCAAAGAGTGCATCACCTTTTGGGTTGCAATTGGTGCTCCCCCACGCCGTGTGGTGGGAATCAGCATCACATCCCATTAGCAACGGGATGTTATTGGCTTTACAGTATTCATTGAGGTCAATCAACTCCTTACCAGGGGGCAGAATATCTCTTTCAGAGCGTAAGTATGCTGAGGAAACGATTACGCGCCGTGAACAAAATTGCTGAAATGGGAAAGCTTTACAGGTCTTCGAGATATACATACACGCTCTCGGCATTGGCACGTTTACATCTGATATGAGTGTGAAGCTATCGCGGTTCAAGCCTTGGATTTTACCCTTTATGACATATGGTTCTTGAATGAATATGATATTTTCCTCACCTATAAATTTCAGCGATTTAAGTTCGATTGTTGCAGCTTTGCAATGATGTAAATTTATTTGATAGAATTCCGTCCTTGGACTAATCAATGCGAAAGCGGCATTTAATGAGGTGCCAATGAGTTTTACGGATATATTTGATTTTTGTGGGTGTTCGAATTATTTGAACGGAGAGTAAAGATTTTATTTTTGATAAAAATGACCACTTGGGAATCGAGTGTTTTACCTTGATTATCCGGATACCATTCTGATGTGCCAAACGAATTGAGTAATTGAGAGCAATTCCTGAAGAATATAAAAATACACATTTAGAATGCATGAAAGAATTTTTTATTCATTAAATTGCGTAAATGTATAAGAATTATATATAAAATATTTCGCCCAAGTTCTTGGACGGTGGCAGAGTACCTAAAATTGATGCGACATTTCCTCTTTGTATTGCAACCGCGATTCTTTGAATTGAGTAAGAGGTTGCTCTTTTCTCACTGGATACCTCAGTAATCTTACTTCCGATTTTCTTTAGCAAATTTAAGCCTTCGGATTCAATAATAGCAGATGTTTCTGACGTAACAGGCACGAATATGAATTGCTCCAACAGACCTTCATATTTGTCATATTTTTCTTGCTCTGCATGTTTCGCTGCGTAGCCTGGATTTTTTGATGTTCGTTGAACATATGATCTAGCGAAAGTGTCTGCACAAGTATAGTCCCATAAAAGCGATCTGCCTTTCTCCCAAGGCACAAGACTCAGACCATCTGGCTTTTTTCCGTCACTTCTAGAACATCCGGGCGGTTCACGTACACAAGGAACTACAGCAGACGTCAATGCTCATTGTATCAAATTATTTACTGATTCATGTCTAAACCTTGTTCCAGACGCCTTAGTGCACGACAGACCGTGTCGACCTTTGAACCACATACACATCTATGTGGTTGAACAATTGTCAAACCGAAGCGCAACGAAATCGAAATCCGAAACTCATCGTTGCTCAGGAAAGTACCCAATTCCTTTAACGTTGTAATTTTCTGATCTATATCGAATTCTTCCCAAGAACGTTGGAAAATTCGGACCGACTCATCCGGCAGAACATCGAAATTTCTGCACCATTGTTCTTCCACTTCCGCTTTATCAAGATTCATTTGCCGATAATGTTCTGCTAGCAGTCGAGTAAAAAGAAACATTGTACGTTGATGAAAGGAAACATGCCAATGCAATATCAGATGCTTCCCTAATTCCAATTCCTCCCTTTTTGATTGGTAACGAGAATTCGTGCCATGCTTCTTCTGTTAAAAGAATTTATATTTTCATCACTTTTGGTTTGCCAGGAGGTGATTTCAATTTTGTTCCATAGTGACATAGTCAAGGAGGAATATTATGAATTGCTCGCAAATATCTACGATGAACTACCGGCACACGACATCCTGCATGATGAAACGAATGAAAATGGACAGCGCATGATTGATTTCGCGGCTGAAACGAACCTTGTAGCAACATAAATTCAGACATCTAACTACCTGGAAGCACCCCAATGACAACTTGTCACCTAATCAAATCGACCACCTAATAATTAAAGGAAGACACCTCACTGATATAATTGAGAGGGTGAGAGGTAGCGACGGCGATATAACTTTGAATTGGAACATGATTTTGACGAGCCGGATATAGTGGCGATGGTGAAAGTCCGAAGGTTGAGGTGGGCAGGGCATTTAGCATGCATGGATGAAAACAGAGCCCCCTCCAAATTATTTTGTAACGATCCAGAAGGGCGAAAAGTAGTTAGTGGTCCAAAAATTAGATGGATTGATGGCGTCGAACAAGATCTTCGGACAGGCAGCGTTGGAATTCTATAGCAGACCAAGGCCCACAAGTGGTTGTAGCGCTGAAAAAGTAAAGTAAGTAATCCTCCAGTCCTAGCATATCCCGACTTCTCAGAGCCTTTTGTGCTAACGTACGATACCAATGAAGAGAAAAGACAGTAGACATCACAGCTGGAGTACCACAGGGATCCTTATTAGGACCAACGCTGTTCAATGTAATGTATGACACAGCGCTGCGGCTGAAACTGCCAAGATGCGCTAGGACGATTGATTTTGCCGACGACTTGATCCTCACGGTATCCGGAACGTCGAAGATGAAGGGGGAGGTATTACGATGGAGACGCAGAAACTGTCGAAAAACAGGATGACAACGGAAAAACTGAAGCTGCCCACCAGAAAACCGAGATCATGCTAATAAGTAACTGCAAAAAAACTGAGCGGATCGTGTTGAACATCAACGGAGAACAAATTACATTCCCTCGCCAATTAAAATACCTTGGAGTTATGCTGTACGACCGCAGAAATTTTAATAGTCATGTGGACTACATGTGCGATAAGGCAATGAAAGCCACCGTAGCACTGGCCAGAATAATGCCAAACGGCTTTGGACCGCGCAGCAGCAAATGGAGGCTCCTAGTAAGTGTCACCCTATCAATATTGCGCTAAGGGGCACCAGCGTGGATGTAGGCGCTAGATACGAAGAGAAACCGGAGGAGGCTTAATAGAGCCCAAAGGCTGGCAATCATAAGAGTAGCAAGTGCATTCCCTAGAAGCGGTATGTGTCATAGCTGGGAAGATGCCTATATGCGTAACGTTGACGGAAGACAGCGAATGTAATAGAAAGAAAAGAAGGGAGGGTCATACTATCAAAACAGTAAGAACGCAATTAAGAGTCGAATCAATGAGACAGTGGCAGCGAGAGATGGACTCCTCTGACAAGGGAAGGTGGACCCATAGACTCACACCAAACATAACGACATGGGTACAGAGGAAACATGGAGAAGTCAACTTTCAATTGAAACAGTTTCTGTCGGGCCACGGATGCTTCAGGAAATACCTGCACAGGTTTGGATTCAGAAGGAGGTGAGCCGATGACTGTGAGTAGGTCAGATGTAAACGCCGAAAACATAATATCGGAGAAGTGCCGCGATGAGAAGGTGTGGAGAATTGCGAATAATGTAGTTGCGAAAATAATGGGCAAGCTGCAAAGTGCATGGAAAGACGATTAAAGAAGACTGCCAGTTGATCTGAGTGAGTGGGTGCGAAAGCACAGCCCCTCCTTGAAGTAATGCTGTGGGGCGGTTCCGGGGAGAAGAGAGCATGAAGACTAAGGAATGGACTTTAGTTGCTAGGTTATTGAAGAATGGAATCCAACACTATCTGATCCAAGTCAGCATGCGGAGCAGTGCTCAGTCAGATGGTAGATGGTGTCGAAAAACCAATTGCTCTTGCGTCCAAATGCTTCACTCAAATTGAAATTAACAAAATCATTAAGGAACAAGAATTGACATCTTTACACTGGGCTGTGAAACATTTTCATCCTTATTTGTATGGCGTCCACTTCACGAGGAGAACTGATCATAAATCTCTAACTTACTTATAGATCGTACTGAAACTTCCAATAAAAAAATGATCTTTGTACAACAAAAATAATAATTGTCCAATAAAAAAATCACTTTTATCAAATTAAAAATTTGTATAAGGAAACTATCATTGTTTTATTTTACATTATTATTTTGTGAAAGGAAAATGGATTTTACTATTGGACATTTATTATTTTAATTGAACAAAAACCATATTTTTATTGGAAGGTAAAAAATAATCCTTTACTTATTCAGTCTGAATAATTCTTTGTCGATACTTCTGCGGATCCGACTTGACCACGAGGAACACGATTTTGAATTCAGAGCACCATCGATCCACAGAACTCAGTTCTATCGCTATCGAAAGACGTCACCGCCCTGCAAAACACAACACTGTCAAAGTCCATCAACGCCAAACAAAATCAACAGCTCCATACCGTCATTGAAACATTGGTCCAAAAAGTTGAGATTCACACAGCAACGATAAAAGATCTGAAAGTGTCCGTCGACACGATGAATGAAACGGTTTCAATGCAAAAGGTCGCCGTTGGAGATTCGATCAAAATGAAAACCGAACACATTTCATCAATCAAAAAGACTTTGAACCAGAAAATGTCTTATGCCGAGACTGCCAGAAAAGGAATCGGAATGAACGAAACGCCAAAAACATCCAAGCCTAAACAAACACCACGTTCAACCAAGCCAGTTTTGAACGGAACAGCGGCAAACCCGGCTGGATTATCTATTGTGAATATTGAGAATGTACGAATGAAAACGCCTAGGCCGGAAAAAGCTATTTGGGTGTCGCGCATACATCGGGATACTTCGGAAGATGAGATGTCTGCGTACATCAACAATTCAATTGGGATTAAGGCAACCGACTTCTCAGTGCGCAAACTGGTTAAGAAAGACAAAGAGTTGTCGACGTACTCTTTTACATCTTTCCGAATAAATTGTTCAGCAGCCGATTTCACGAAACTGATGGACCCCATGTTTTGGCCGTCGAATTGTCAAATACGAGAATTCGAGTTAGAACGGAACGCATCAGTTGGAGAAAGACTTCAACAAGAGCCAATTGGAAAGAAGCCAGAGTCAAAGAACGAGGAACCGAAGACGCCCGTCAACATGGAGACAATTTTCCCGATTGCTACTACAGAACGAACGACAGTTCAAGTGGAAGCATCTCTGGCAACACAATAAACTGTTCCAACGATCGAAGTACGCCCAGCCAAACGCTCATCACGAAATTTTTCCGAACATCAACTACAAACGAAGAGTCAACCGTGTCAACCACAACAGATCCAGTTGAAAATACCGCATCCGATCAATTGAACCGCGAACCAACACATCTCCTATCGCTGCCGATATATTACAACAACGTCAGAAGTATAACTGATAAACGAAACGTCTGCATGAAAATCGAGTTATCCATTTACAAGTTGCTTTGTTTCACCGAGACGTTCCTTGACAAGGGTAATTCGAGTAGCGTTTATTTCCCGAACAATTTCAACGTGTACCGTGCAGATCGTAAGAAACAGACTTTTCGACGTGCCGGTGGTGTAGCTATTTTGGTTCACCATTCGTTATGCAGCAAATAAATTCACTTCAATTCCAACATGGAACAAGAGGAATCCAGTGAATTTTTGGCCGTTGAAGTACGTTTTGTGGTACACACATTAATCAAATCATCATTGGAATTAAAACGATTTATTTTGTATCGAGTCACCTTAGACAAACGATTTATTTTGTATCGAGTCACCTTAGACTTTACTATATAAGCAATGCATTTTGTTCAATGTTCAGCATTCAAATATATGGTATCAAACTAGTAACATGAATTTGTTTTGACTAGTTCCCATATAATTGGTGACCCACGACTCTGAACATATTTCAGATCGCAAAAACATAAAGCTTTCGCTTTACAAAGCAAATTGCTAAAAATTTTAAATTTGTTTTTACTAACAAATCAAATTTTTGGCGTTCAAAATTTGTTTCAACTTTCCAAATATTTATATTTGTGAGAACAAATTTTCTAACAAGCAAATTTTAAAAACATCAAATTTTTGCTTCTCTGCTAAATAAAATGGCAGAAAGTGCAACACCACCAGCACCAACACAAACCCTAACGCTGCAATCCTCGATGACGATTACGAAATCGACGGACAACAAAATTTAGCAGCTAATATTAATACGGGCAGAATTAACACCATCCAGATAAAAATTCCACCTTTCTGGAAAGCTGACCCTGATCTTTGGTTCCTACAAATTGAAGCTCAATTTTCAACAGCTAGAATTAGATCTGATATTTCAAAATACAACCAAATTGTTGGCAAACTAGACACAGACACTTTAACAGCAGTCAGTGACATAGTTAAAAATCCACCTGCCACCAACAAATATCAGACTCTAAAAAGTCGATTAACAAATCATTTTGCTGATTCAGATCGTAAAAAATTAAAAACTTTATTCAATGATCTTTCACTAATTGATGAAAAACCTTCCAATTTACTTCGGAAGATGAAAGATAAGTCTTGTGGTAAAGTTGGAGACGACTTATTACTAGAGTTATGGACTAATCGACTACCACAACAAATACAAGCAATTCTATCTTTCTCAATCGAACCACTTGATCAACAAGTAACAATGGCCGATAAAATTTATGAAACAATCGACCAAAATTCAATCCAAACTTTATCTCACTCCAGCGATTTCACAACACAGATTTGCAAACTAGAAGATAAAATTGATTCTCTTCAAAAAGAAATCAATCAATCTAAATCTCGCAACAGATCTGCTCAACGAAATCGTTCCTCATCCCGTTCGACACATTATAGTCGTTCCAAACCAAACTCACACTATTGTTGGTATCACCAACGATTCAGAGATAAAGCCAAAAAATGTGATCCTCCCTGTTCTTATAACAACAAAAAGAACAGGAATTCAAAAAACTAATAAGAGAATCAAGCCCAGCGCAACTTGATACAGACAAATTTATAATTCGCTTATATGTTAAAGAGAAGAATTCCGGAAGGAACTACCTTATCGATACTGGTGCTGACTTAACTGTTATTCCACCTACAACAAAAGAAAAAGGTCACACTTCTTGTAACTTTAACTTTACGTGCTGCTAATGGTACGCCAATTAAAACTTACGGAAGCAAATCCATCACACTAAACCTAGGCCTCCGACGTAATATTCGTTGGATATTTGTTATTGCAGACGTGCAACAACCCATCATTGGATTAGACCTACTAACAAAATTCGATTTACTGGTAGATGTCAAAAATAGCAAACTAATTGATAATTTAACATCATTATCAACAAACGGAATAAAAATTGATTGTAATCCAGATCTAACAATCAAATCAATTTCCAACATATCCGTTTACCATCAATTATTAAACGAATTTCCGGACATTCTCGACATGTCTACATTCCACTCAGCAAAACGCAAACACAATGTAAAACATCGCATTGTAACCAATTGTCAACCAATTTTTGCTAAAGCAAGAAAATTAAATCCAGACAAATTAAAAATTGCTAAAAAAGAATTTGATGAAATGCTACGCCTTGGTATTTGTCGTCCATCCGACAGTCCTTGGGCAACACCATTACATCTAACACCTAAACCATCAGGTGGATGGCGTCCTTGTGGCGATTACCGTCGACTAAATGCTAACACCTTACCAGATCGCTACCCATTACCAAACATTCAAGAATTTAACTATTTTTTGAATGGTAAAACGATCTTCAGTAAAGTCGATTTAGTACGAGCTTATCATCAAATTCCAATGTCTGAAGAAGATATTCAAAAAACCGCAATTATAACACCATTTGGTCTTTTTGAATTTCCAAACATGACTTTTGGTCTATGTAACGCAGCTCAAACATTCCAACGCTTCATAAACGAAGTTGCTCATGGTTTAGATTTTTGCTTTGCATATCAAGATGACATTTTAATAGCATCAGAAAATGAAGAACAACATATACTTCATCTTCATTCACTATTTACCCGTCTTAACGAATACGGAGTAATAATAAATATTGATAAATGTCTCTTTGGTCAAAAAGAAATCCAATTCCTTGGTTTTCAAATAAATGAACAAGGAACTAAACCATTAAATTCGAAAGTTCAAACAATCTTAAACTTTCCTCTACCACAAACTGTTAACAAATTAAAACGATTTCTCGGAATGATCAATTTCTTCCGCAGATTCATTCCTCATGCAGCGGAGACACAAATTCCACTCTTTTCCTGCATGAAAGGAAATATTAAAAATGACAAAACTCAAATCAATTGGACTCCTGAAATGTTAAATGCATTTGACAAATGTAAAAAAGAATTAGCAGATGCAACATTACTTGCTCATCCTGATCCTAATTCTAAAATTTCTTTACATGTTGATGCATCTGATTTTGCTATAGGAGGTGTCATACTTCAATGGAAAGAAAATATTTGGCAACCGCTATCATTCTTTTCACAAAAATTATCACAAGCTCAAACAAAATATTCAACTTATGATAAAGAATTACTTGCCATTTATGAAGGAATTAAACATTTCCGATCAACACTGGAAGGTACAGATTTTACTATCTTTACCGACCACAAACCATTGACTCATGCTTTCAACCAAAATCAAGACAAAGCTACTCCTCGTCAAAACAGACAATTAAATTACATTTCACAATTTTCCACTGACATACGTCATGTATCAGGAAAAAAGAATGTAGTTGCAGATACATTATCACGCATTACAACTATTAATCAAATATATTCACTATCTTTTGAAAGTTCAATTGACTACAGACGACTGTCTGAAGCACAAAATCAAGACAAGAATTTTTTCAACAAACTTGATTCCAGTCTAACAATAATTAAAACAGACTACAATGGCTCAAAAATCCATTGCGATATTTCAACAGGAAAACTTCGACCAGTTATTCCTCCAAGTTTCAGAAAAATTATTTTTAATAATGTTCACAAATTATCACATCCTGGAATCAAAGCTTCAACAGAACTTATCAAAAAAGATTTTGTTTGGCCAACAATGTCAAAAGACATCAAGAAATTCTGTCAATCTTGTATTGCTTGTCAGAAATCAAAAATCACACGGCACAATTCTAGCCCAATACAACCGATTGACATTCCAAATGAACGTTTCAATCATATCCACATAGATATTGTTGGACCCTTTCCTCCATCCGAAGGATATAAATACTGTTTAACAATAATTGATCGCTTTACTAGATGGCCTGAAGCCATACCTATGAAAGACTCAACTGCTGAAACAGTATCTAAAAAATTACTTTTTCATTGGATCTCTCGTTTTGGTGTTCCAAATATCATTACTACAGACCAAGGTCCACAATTTGAATCAGATCTATTCCAAGAACTTGGAACTAATAAACAACGAACTACCAGTTACCACCCACAAGCAAATGGTATCGTTGAAAGATGGCACTGTACACTAAAAAACGCTATCAAGTGTCATAAAAATCCAAATTGGATAAACTCACTTCCAATAATATTGCTAGGTTTACGATCAGTAATCCTACCAAACCTAAATGCTTCAGTCTCTGAAATGGTCTATGGAACAAACATCCAACTTCCATATCATTTCTTTCACAAAACTGAAACAAATACAACAAAAAGCGCATTCACTTTTGTTGAAAAATTAAAAAGAATTATGGATGATATTCAGCCTATTCCAAGCTCCAATCACCATAAACAAAAGATTTTTATATTTAAAAATCTCAAAGACTGCTCTCATGTTTTCGTCCGTAAAGATGGTTACAAAAAACCACTTCAACCCAATTACGACGGACCATATGAAGTCTTAAAACGAGACGCAAAATTCTTTACCCTAAAAATCAAAGGTAAAGAAAAAGTCATCAGCATTGACCGTCTCAAACCTTGCTTTGAAATTCCAGAAACACCTTCTGTTAAATCAATTAAGCAAACAAAAAAAGTTACTTTCAACTTAGAAAATAACTTATTTTTCGAACCATGTTTTGAAATTTCTTCACTTGACAATCAAAACATGGTAACTCAAAATTAGACATTCAAAATTTTCGTCATCAAATTACATTGGTACAACTTGGCAAATTCGATTGGCTCATTTCCTCAAAATTCAATCAAATTCAACTCGATCAACCATCAACTATCAATTCAAAATTCGTGAACTCAAAATTCGTCAACCCAGATGGACATGACTCAATTTTTTCGACAGGGGGACGTATGTGGTACACACATTAATCAAATCATCATTGGAATTAAAACGATTTATTTTGTATCGAGTCACCTTAGACAAACGATTTATTTTGTATCGAGTCACCTTAGACTTTACTATATAAGCAATGCATTTTGTTCAATGTTTAGCATTCAAATATATGGCATCAAACTAGTAACATGAATTTGTTTTGACTAGTTCCCATAATGTGACTTTTGAATTAAGTGTTTTATGATTAAGGTTTGGGAAATAGGTCCACCAAGGTACCGTTGCTCTTCGCACACAGGTACTTAAGAACCGTATAGTTAATAAAAGTTTCAAGAAAAAAAATAAGAAGCTAAAATATAAAAATTTAACTGAAAAAGAAAAATAAATAATTTCATTTAGAATAATCAATTTACTTGTCACGAGCCTTATGTTGCGTTGGGTGAAGTTCTTCCATAAAATGATCAGACTGAGTTGCCCGACATTCGTAGGGGTGAGGCTTTAGAAAATAAAATAATTTTTCTAAAACGCTGCACCCTAATGTTGGTGGAAGGTACTTTTCACTACAAGGTTTCTTTCAGCCGCGAAATAAAGGGAGGAAATAAATTAAAGTTTTCAGGCACTCTGTCAAAGTCAAAAATTCCGGATAATGAGGTTCGTCGCTTGACGAGTCTTTGCTCCAAAAGATTCTACCAAGCGACGAACCTCCTGAAAGTAGGTGAACTTTGACCGAGCTTTAAAAAAAGTGTGTAGGCATTTAAAAATTATAAAAGAACGTCGCTGATAGCCAGTTATTTTCTCTACGAGAGAAAAATATGACCTGCTGCGTAGAAAATACCTACGACGAGCATACACTCTTGCCGTCAACCCTTAAAAAAACAACTGTGCGGCGGGCGGCGCACTTTTTCTGAAATTTTTCGGCGGCAATCAGCGCGGCTGAGCGTCGGCGCACAGGTCTACCCCCAAAAACATCCATTTTCTGTGGTAATTAGCCGAATACGGTTTTGACGGCGTCTATTTTATTCTGGTTTTCTTTTGCTCTGGCACGCGAAGTGTGGGTGTAGGTGTGGGTTCTTTCGAGTCCTTGTTACTCATCCGTTGTGTCTTCAAAAAATTTAGTGTTCACTTCTGTTGTTTCTGTAATCTTCACTCCAATTTAATTTTCTTTTTTCTCATTATTTTAGCAGCTCCCAAACAACATTCGGAAGAAAAGACAAAGCTTGCAAAAGAGAAACTAGAGCAAATGAGACAGGAGAGGTGGAAACGCTATGGAAGGAGACCTGTAGGTCGTCCGAAAAAGAAGACAGAAATTGTTATACACAGGAAAAAGTTTCGTGAAAGGATGAGTCGTCTTGCCGAAAATTGTTGTGAACACGGGCAACGGCAACCTGATGAACAAGGCAAAACTGAACTACAAACAAAAATGGTGCCATGCTCTCTAGAGGAATCAATAGCTGAAATAAGTCCGACTTATGATTCGGATCCCCCTGACATTCATTGTTCAAAAATTGATTTTCTCTGGAAATAAATGAATACCATAACGTCGCTGCTTTTGACTAGAAACATTCAAACGTTTGGGAGATCCATCGACTCTGTTGATCGAAAGTGATGAAGCAGAGTCTTAATGAGAATATTAAAGAAAGCTGCAGGTAGTTCCTTCCTTCGCTTAAGTTTCCACGATAGCATATTGCGTCCTGCCCAGATGCTGTTTATTTGCTTCCCTATTGGCTGGGGACGCTTCCTGCAATCGCTAGATTTTACGCGATCACCATGACACTGGAGGTCGGGCACAAATTTTACCACGTGCTGTTCATTTTATGATGTAAGCACGGGATGCCCGTTTTTACATCCGAGGCTAATATTTACAGAAGAAATTTATTGTCCTTCATTCGAGTATTTCCGAAATCTCTCCACTTAAACGATCTATTGAAGCACAAAAAACCTCTTACAGAGGAGGTTTGACGCAATTCTTTATGTCTGCTTACAAAAGTTCCGAAACCAAGTAAGGGTGACGCATTAAGCATCTTATTCAAAACGGCATCTATTTTCTTGGCAGCAAATTTCTACTTTTAGCAGCAAAATTATTTTTTTAATCAGAAAATTTATTCTATTTTTCTGCAAATTTATTTTTTTACCAGCAATGGTGCTTTTTCAGCAAATTTATTATTTTTCTGAAATCAATTTTATTGCTTTCAATCAGCAAAATTTGATGCTAAGATCAGCAAATTTTTACCAGCCAAGTTATTTTTTAGCAGCAGATTTTTAGACCCGTACGAAGAACGGAGTTCTTCGAAAAGGGGTCTTATGCGTTTACCACGACGTTCGTAACCAGTCGAATTTCGACCCGGGAGTAGGGGGTAGCACCGATCATGGTCCTTAGATGACGAATCAGCAATAAAAACATAGAGGGGACCCGTACGTATCAGAATAGATGCGGCAAAGAGAGTTGATGTTACGAAAAGACTGGAACGTATTTAAGTAAATGTTGCGTTCACATTAGCCTGTATTGGAAATTGACCGTATGGCAATTTTGAAAAACCCGTCCGAAGTAACGGTGTAAAAAAATTCTCCGAACGCACAAAATTGACCTCCAAATAGAGAAAAATGTTCTCCTCAATTTTGTCTACAACATAGCAAAAAACTATTTTTGGGGCTAGGGCCGACCTTAGTACTGACCTAGGGCCTTAAATAGAGGCCTCGGATACATACTTCCATAAACAAAAATGTTTCCTTCAATTTGCTCTGCAACTAGCAAAAAACATTTTTTTATGTTAGGGCCGACCTTAGGACCGACATGAGGCCCTCTTGAGCCCTAAGCACAGGCAAAAATTCTTCTATCAATTGTCGGCCGTGCCGAGATCTTTCAAACAAAAAAAAGTTTTTGAAAATCGGAAGAGATTTACTCGAGTTATGTAGAAAAAACACGTAGGGCCCTAACAAAGACTCTTTTTTAGTGCCCTAGCTAAGTCCGAGGACTTAAATTAAAAAAAGTTTCTTCCATAAATTGTCGGTCATGCCCAGATCTTTCAAACAAAAAAAAATTTATGAAAATCAGAAAAGATTTACTCGAGTTATGTGCAAAAGACCAAAAACCACTTAAACGGCCCTAGCTCGGCGGC
>CM055404.1:88457633-88473062 GCA_029228625.1 Pseudolycoriella hygida
AACAGTTCATCGTAGGCATTTACCGATGACTCCAGTTCGCTTGCAGAGACTTTATCGAACAAACAGGAAAAAGGCTATGAAATATATCGACTGTATGGGTGCTAAAGACTGCACAATACAAATAGATACTATTTATCAACACTTTGAAAGTAATGCACAACCAGCAGACTGTATGCAAGGCGAACGACCACATATTTTTCCTCCGGAGTCCAGTGAAATACATGAACCACTACGGCGCCCGTTCAAGGTTAATGAAATCTCTTCGAAACTATCAAAATCTAGCAATTCTTCCCCTGGCGACGATGGAATTACATATAGAACTCTCCAAAAATCAGATCCTCACTGTCTAATACTCCACACGTTGTTCAATAAATGCCGCTCACTGCAAAAAATTCCAAAGAGCTTCAAGAAATCATTTACAATTTTAATTTACAAGAAAGGACAAGAGGAAAATTTAAACAACTGGAGGCCAATCGCGTTAAGCAACACGACAGCGAAATTGTACGCCTCTTGTATTGGCGGACGACTGATCACATGGGCGATTCAAAACAATAAGATTTCGAAATGTCAGAAGGGCTTCATGCCGGACGAAGGTTGCCTACAGCATAACTTCCGACTCCACTCGATGATTGAGAATGCTAGGAGATCCCGCCGAAAAATTTGCTTGGTTTGGCTTGATTTGACTAATGCATTTGGCTCAATCCCACACAAGTATATCCTCCACGCCCTAAAATCGCTTGGTCTTGGTGAATTCACTTTGACGTGTATAGATGACATGTATAGTAATTGCACTACCCAAATCAAAACAGTCAATGGCATGACAGAGGATGTGAGAATACACCGTGGCGTAAAGCAAGGATGCCCTTCAAGCCCTATAATATTCAATTTAGCTCTAGAACTAATAATTCGTGCGATTTCCAATCTTGCACCTGAAACAGGATATAAACTTTTTGATGACTACACCAATATCCTAGTATACGTAGATGACATGGTTCTTATATCGGATTCGGAAGCTGGACTACAGAAGCTCCTCGATACCATACATCAAGCGACTTTATGGACTGGATTGAAATTTAATGTCTCCAAGGTCATATGTGGCAAATCTCGTAAAACCCGTAACCATATATTCACCCTTGGAACGAGCAACATTCCGGCGCTTGGTGACTCCGACAGCTATATCTATCTTGGTGCCAACGCAGGATTCAAACTAGACAAAAATATAAACGGCACAGTTGCAACGATCATGAACCAAATTAGTAAAATCGATGCCTCACTCTTAGCGCCCTGGCAAAAGATAGATGCAAGTATTGACCAAATTAGGATTTGCTCTTCGTACAACTTCTATTAGCAAAACATCATTAATAGAACTGGATAGTGCTGTTACAAAAGCAATCAAGAAATGGATGAACCTACCAAGGACTGCAAGCACCGAAGTACTCTACCTTTCATATAGGAATGGAGGGGTTTCATCTTTCCCACTTAGTCATCTGCACGACATCTGCGCGATTACACAGGCTGCAAAAATGCTGAACTCAGGCGACCAGTCGTTAGATAACTTGTCGAAAAAATTGGTCACCGAAATCGCCATTTGTAACGCCGATGCAAGGAATCAATGGAGACCAGATATAATTTGTAATTTCCTTAACAATCTCTACGGTCCTAACATTTGCGCCGATGGTGGCGACATCGCATCAATTTGGTCGAGAGCGAGAGCAGCTACACGTAAAGTAAATAGGCACATCGATGTGAAATGGATAGAATGTGAAGGTGAAATAAGGCTAGCTATCAACGCAAACATCACTGAGAAGCGAATTGAAAATGCAATGAGAAATTCATTTAAAAAATATTTCCTTCATCGACTGATTAACAAACCAGACCAAGGAAAGGTATATGCAGCGTCTTCAAGCTTTTCCTACTCGAATTATTTTTATCGCAATGGGAACTATATTCGTTTCTCTGATTGGCGTTTCATTACCAGAGCTCGTCTTAACTGTGTTCCGCTTAAGGGGTGCATAAAGGGAAGAACCAACATAGTCAAAAATTGCCGCCTGTGTGGCTACACCAACGAAACCTTGCCACATGTACTCAACCATTGCCACAATCACAGCGAACAAATCATTTCACGACACAACGCAATACAAAATCGACTAATACGAGGTATTGGTCCTATCGCCTGTGGTATTTCCATCGACGATGCGGTTCCCGGTTCTGGTCTAACAATTCGCCCAGATATTGTAATCAGAGATGAATTCAACAGAACAGTTTTCATTGTTGACATTGCTTGTCCATTTGAAAACAGAACTGAAGCATTGGTAGCAGCCCGAGCCGAGAAAATACGCAAATACGCTCCTATCGTTAACCACTTCAGAAGACAGGGCTACAACTGTGAATCCTTACCATTCATTGTCGGTTCATTAGGCTCCTGGGACCCACTCAACGAAATAACAATTAAAAAGCTAGGCATTAATCAGCAGTATGCAATCAAAATGCGATGGTTGATGGTAGCTGATGCAATTCGTTTCTCCCGGGACATTTACACAGGTCACGTAACTCCAGTTCAATAAATAATTAACATAATAATGAATCATATAGCGATCCGCTGGCGCTATATCCAGGGGCGGATTAAGGCCTTCCAGCGCCCTGGGCGAATCTAATTTCAGCGCCCTTAGGGGCTCTTCACAAATGACGTCGTGCTATTTTTCAGAATTTTAGTTAGTTATTAGTTGTAGTTATTTTTAATGAACATTGATAAAACGTTTTCTTGCTTTTGACGCTACAAATTTGTCAATTATAGAATTGGCATCTAATTGTTTTAACATGTCGTTTTCTATGAACAAAATACTGATATCATTCAGCTTCTCCTGACTAACATTCGAGCGCAGAAAGCTCTTGCATCGCTTCAAAGCATTAAATGTTCTTTCTCCGCTAGAATTCGAGGTTGCGATGCACTGAAATATCCTCAAAGCCACTTCAATGTTCGGAAACGTCGTCTCGATCTTGTGTTTTTTTATGTACGATAACATCTTTGCTGGTTTCGAAACAAGCTTTTTCTTTGACTCTCCGGACTCTCCGGAACTGTCGTATTCTGACTCCGAATCCGAATGATGTTGGAAATACTCAGCATCCTTCAGGATTTCGGCTTGAATATCGTCCATAAAAAACTTGAAATGGATGCATTCCTCACGAAAGTCTTCGTCCAAATCGTTTATGTAAATTTGTTTCAAATTATCGGCACCGCTACGAATGTCATCATCACTTAAACCTTCGAGGTTGAAGAGAAAACCAAAAGGTAGAAAAACGTTTTGGTAAGCATCTGACCTTGATTTGAGTTCGACTGCTACAAGGTCCAACGTTGCGTAATATATTTTTACTCTGAAGCTCTTAGAGTCATCGAAAAACGTGTCAGCATCGCTTCCAATGTCAAATCTGGTGTTTCACTGTCTTTTCCGTTTACTGTAGCAGTTGTATATTAGTGACTCATTTTTCATTTCCCATTTAGAACAACTTTGAATTAATGTTTTGCCCCGTTCTTCAAATTCAGCGAATGCCACTTCATTTCTTAATTTTTTGATATACGTGCTAAGTGATTTGTACAAAGCAATTGAAGTCTCAATATCAATGTCAACTTTTTGTAGTGTTTTGCTGACAACGTTTGACTTGTGAAGTATGCTACACCAAAATTCGAGTAGAATTGTTGTCTCTAACTTGAAAAATTCGTCGTATAAAGACTCCGCTTCTACTGCAGCAACCTGTCAAATGACAAACATTATTGTAAGCAACTTATCTATTTACAAAAGCGTGATACGAAACGGGTACCTTTTTCTCGGTAGGGTCCTCAAAAATTTCTTCCAAAGCCGAAACATACGCAGTATATCCAGCTCTCAAAGCTCGACATGCATCATCACGAGCTGACCACCGAGTATCACTTAGCTTCTTTGGGACTGTGGTACACACATTAATCAAATCATCATTGGAATTAAAACGATTTATTTTGTATCGAGTCACCTTAGACTTTACTATATAAGCAATGCATTTTGTTCAATGTTTAGCATTCAAATATATGGTATCAAACTAGTAACATGAATTTGTTTTGACTAGTTCCCATATAATTGGTAACCCACGACTCTGAACGTATTTCAGATCGCAAAAAACATAAAGCTTTCGCTTTACAAAGCAAATTGCTAAAAATTTTAAATTTGTTTTTACTAACAAATCAAATTTTAGCGTTCAAAATTTGTTTTAAATTTCCAAATATTTAATATTTGTGAGAACAAATTTTCTAACAAGCAAATTTTACAAACATCAAATTTTTGCTTCTCTGCTAAATAAAATGGCAGAAGGTGCAACACCACCAGCACCAACACAAAACCCTAACGCTGCAATCCTCGATGACGATTACGAAATCGATGGACAACAAAATTTAGCAGCTAATATTAATACGGGCAGTTTTAACACCATCCAGATAAAAATTCCACCTTTCTGGAAAGCTGACCCTGATCTTTGGTTAAAAATTCCACCTTGCTGGAAAGCTGACCCTGATCTTTGGTTCCTACAAATTGAAGCTCAATTTTCAACAGCTGGAATTAGATCTGATATTTCAAAATACAACCAAATTGTTGGCAAACTAGACACAGACACTTTAACAGCAGTCAGTGACATAGTTAAAAATCCACCTGCCACCAACAAATATCAGACTCTAAAAAGCCGATTAACAAATCAATTTGCTGATTCAGATCGTAAAAAATTAAAAAATTTATTCAATGATCTTTCACTAATTGATGAAAAACCTTCCAATTTACTTCGGAAGATGAAAGATAAGTCTTGTGGTAAAGTTGGAGACGACTTATTACTAGAGTTATGGACTAATCGACTACCACAACAAATACAAGCAATTCTATCTTGCTCAACCGAACCACTTGATCAACAAGTAACAATGGCCGATAAAATTTATGAAACAATCGACCAAAATTCAATCCAAACTTTATCTCGCTCCAGCGATTTCACAACACGGATTTGCAAACTAGAAGATAAAATTGATTCTCTTCAAAAAGAAATCAATCAATCTAAATCTCGCAACAGATCTGCTCAACGAAATCGTTCCTCTTCCCGTTCGACACATTATAGTCGTTCCAAACCAAACTCACACTATTGTTGGTATCACCAACGATTCAGAGATAAAGCCAAAAAATGTGATCCTCCCTGTTCTTATAACAACAAAAAGAACAGGAATTCAAAAAACTAATAAGAGAATCAAGCCCAGCGCAACTTGATACAGACAAATTTATAATTCGCTTATATGTTAAAGAGAAGAATTCCGGAAGGAACTACCTTATCGATACTGGTGCTGACTTAACTGTTATTCCACCTACAACAAAAGAAAAAGGTCACACTTCTTGTAATTTTACTTTACGTGCTGCTAATGGTACGCCAATTAAAACTTACGGAAGCAAATCCATCACACTAAACCTAGGCCTCCGACGTAACATTCGTTGGATATTTGTTATTGCAGACGTGCAACAACCCATCATTGGATTAGACCTACTAACAAAACTCGATTTACTGGTAGATGTCAAAAATATCAAACTAATTGATAATTTAACATCATTATCAACAAACGGAATAAAAATTGATTGTAATCCAGATCTAACAATCAAATCAATTTCCAACATATCCGTTTACCATCAATTATTAAACGAATTTCCGGACATTCTCGACATGTCTACATTCCACTCAGCAAAACACAAACACAATGTAAAACATCGCATTGTAACCAATTGTCAACCAATCTTTGCTAAAGCAAGAAAACTAAATCCAGACAAATTAAAAATAGCTAAAAAAGAATTTGATGAAATGCTACGCCTTGGTATTTGTCGTCCATCCGACAGTCCTTGGGCAACACCATTACATCTAACACCTAAACCATCAGGTGGATGGCGTCCTTGTGGCGATTACCGTCGACTAAATGCTAACATCTTACCAGATCGCTACCCATTACCAAACATTCAAGAATTTAACTATTTTTTGAATGGTAAAACGATCTTCAGTAAAGTCGATTTAGTACGAGCTTATCATCAAATTCCAATGTCTGAAGAAGATATTCAAAAAACCGCAATTATAACACCATTTGGTCTTTTTGAATTTCCAAACATGACTTTTGGTCTATGTAACGCAGCTCAAACATTCCAACGCTTCATAAACGAAGTTGTTCATGGTTTAGATTTTTGCTTTGCATATCAAGATGACATTTTAATAGCATCAGAAAATGAAGAACAACATATACTTCATCTTCATTCACTATTTACCCGTCTTAACGAATACGGAGTAATAATAAATATTGATAAATGTCTCTTTGGTCAAAAAGAAATCCAATTCCTTAGTTTTCAAATAAATGAACAAGGAACTAAACCATTAAATTCGAAAGTTCAAACAATCTTAAACTTTCCTCTACCACAAACCGTTAACAAATTAAAACGATTTCTTGGAATGATCAATTTCTTCCGCAGATTCATTCCTCATGCAGCGGAGACACAAATTCCACTCTTTTCCTGCATGAAAGGAAATATCAAAAATGACAAAACTCAAATCAATTGGACTCCTGAAATGTTAAATGCATTTGACAAATGTAAAAAAGAATTAGCAGATACAACATTACTTGCTCATCCTGATCCTAATTCTAAAATTTCTTTACATGTTGATGCATCTGATTTTGCTATAGGAGGTGTTGTACTTCAATGTAAAGAAAATATTTGGCAACCGCTATCATTCTTTTCACAAAAATTATCACAAGCTCAAACAAAATATTCAACTTATGATAAAGAATGACTTGCCATTTATGAAGGAATTAAACATTTCCGATCAACACTGGAAAGTACAGATTTTACTATCTTTACCGACCACAAACCATTGACTCATGCTTTCAACCAAAAGCAAGACAAAGCTACTCCCCGTCAAAACAGACAATTAAATTACATTTCACAATTTTCCACTGACATACGTCATGTACCAGGAAAAAAGAATGTAGTTGCAGATACATTATCACGCATTGCAACTATTAATCAAATTATATTCACTATCTTTTGAAAGTTCAATTGACTACAGACGACTGTCTGAAGCACAAAATCAAGACAAGAATTTTTCAACAAACTTGATTCCAGTCTAAAAATAATTAAAACAGACTACAATGGCTCAAAAATCCATTGTGATATTTCAACAGGAAAACTTCGACCAGTTATTCCTCCAAGTTTCAGAAAAATTATTTTTGATAATGTTCACAAATTATCACATCCTGGAATCAAAGCTTCAACAGAACTTATCAAAAAAGATTTTGTTTGGCCAACAATGTCAAAAAACATCAAGAAATTCTGTCAATCTTGTATTGCTTGTCAAAAATCAAAAATCACACGGCACAATTCGAGCCCAATACAACCGATTGACATTCCAAATGAACGTTTCAATCATATCCACATAGATATTGTTGGACCCCTTCCTCCATCCGAAGGATATAAATACTGTTTAACAATAATTGATCGCTTTACTAGATGGCCTGAAGCCATACCTATGAAAGAATCAACTGCTGAAACAGTATCTAAAAAATTACTTTTTCATTGGATCTCTCGTTTTGGTGTTCCAAACATCATTACTACAGACCAAGGTCCACAATTTGAATCAGGTCTATTCAAAGAACTGAATAAATTACTTGGAACTAATAAACAACGAACTACCACTTACCACCCACAAGCAAATGGTATCGTTGAAAGATGGCACTGTACACTAAAAAACGCTATCAAGTGTCATAAAAATCCAAATTGGATAAACTTACTTCCAATAATATTGCTAGGTTTACGATCAGTAATCCCACCAAACCTAAATGCTTCAGTCTCTGAAATGGTCTATGGAACAAACATCCAACTTCCATATCATTTCTTTCACAAAACTGAAACAAATACAACAAAAGACGCATTCACTTTTGTTGAAAAATTAAAAAGAATTATGGATGATATTCAGCCTATTCCAAGCTCCAATCACCATAAACAAAAGATTTTTATATTTAAAAATCTCAAAGACTGTTCTCATGTTTTCGTCCGTAAAGATGGTTATAAAAAACCACTACAACCCAATTACGACGGACCATATGAAGTCTTAAAATGAGACGCAAAATTCTTTACCCTAAAAATCAAAGGTAAAGAAAAAGTCATCAGCATTGACCGTCTCAAACCTTGCTTTGAAATTCCAGAAACACTTTCTGTTAATTCAATTAAGCAAACAAAAAAAGTTACTTTCAACTTAGAAAATAACTTATTTTTCGAACCATGTTTTGAAATTTCTTCACTTAACAATCGAAACATGGTAACTCAAATTTATTAATTTATAATTTATTTATTTATTTCGTCAAATAATCCTGACTACATAATGTATGCGAAAAAAAAGACTGCTCACAATGGCGCAGCCAGCAAAAAATCGATCTTTTCAAAAGCAAATGTTGTACAATAAATAAAATTTAACAATTAAACAAAACATTTTTTTAAGATGTGTTTAAACATTTAAAAACGTGTTGAATGTACTGTATGACGACATCGCTGTTCCAATTAAAACCCATCTACGCCTCTTGGTTGGGAGCTTTCTTTCATGGTTAAACCTGAAAGTGAAGGTTAGTTTTCTGTGACGTGTTACGGTCACATCGACTGCGTGAGCAGAGACTAATCAGCTTTTGATTAGGTTACAAACCAATTTGCATTGGTCGAGTGAGAACCAATTTTCATTGGAACAGTTAAACCATTTGGCAGTGAGCTTTCGCTTTCAAGTTTGTCAGTTTATGAAATTCTGGTTTTACCATTAAGTTTGTACGCAATTTTCAACTTCCTGATAGTCATCTTGAACGATATACGTGGTATGTTTGGAAACCACAGTAGTGAAAAGCGGTTAAATGCCATGCACATGTTGTTAATTGGCTCATAAAGACCATATTTTGTCCTGTGTTCGTCGACAACGAGAAAGTCATCGGCACGAGTGGGTCTAGAATTACGAATGACCTTGCTTTTAATTTTAGGTGCGTCGATATTGCCATTCATCAGATCGGATACAAAAAGTGCGCAGGCATTAATTCTGCGTCGGGCGAGTGTTTCAATGTTGATCGAATCGCATCTCTCAATATATGGCGGGAGCTTGTAGTTTTCGTCCCTTTTCACCGTCCGCCTCAGTGCGTACATCAAAAATTTTTCTGAATAGATTCAATTCTGTCAACAAATGTGTCCTGATAAGGATGCCAAACAACTGAAACATATTCTAAGTAAGAACGGACATAGGCAAGGTATATACTTTTTAAAGTTTTAATATTTTTAAATTCCTTACAAGTTCTCATGACGAAGCCAAGCATTGAGTAAGCTTTTGCAATTATATATTCAATGTGTTTACTGAATGTCAATTTTTGGTCCAAGAGGACTCCCAAATCTTTAATTACCTTAACACGAGTCAACACAACATCATCGATATTGTAACCGAACTCAATTTTTGATCTCTTTCGGATGAAGGAGATAACCTTACACTTATCGACGTTCAAATAAAGTTGGTTGATTTTGCACCACTGTAGAAACCTGTTCAAGTCACGTTGGAGAGCACTTGCGTCAAGAACATTTTTGATTCTAGCGAAAATTTTCAAGTCGTCAGCATACATTAAGTAAACTGAAGAAGAGAAGACTTTAGTAGCATCGTTCATGAATAATAAGAACAAGAGGGGGCCCAGATGGCTACCTTGAGGAACACCAGAGGTTACATTGAACATTCGAGAGGAGCAATTCCCTAATTTGACGAATTGTGAACGTCCATTAAGATAAGAGGCAATCCATGCTAACAGGTTTGAATGAACGCCCATTTGGTTCAATTTGCGCAAAAGAATCGAATGCTTTACTCTATCAAATGCTTATCGGAAATCAGTGTATATAACATCTAACTGATGCCTAGATTCCATAACTTTGGTAGCATAGCTAACAAACTCAGCTAAATTTGTCGCTGTAGATCTGCGCTTCATAAAGCCATGTTGTGACTTTGAAATTATTCGATTGAACTTTGTGGATGAAATAGAGGTGACGATGGCTTCAAATAGTTTTCCTATTGTTGGTAGAATGGCTACACCTCTGTAGTTTTCGACATTACTTCTAGAACCACTTTTAAAAATTGGGGTAATATAAGAAATCTTCCATCTTGTTGGTATCTTTCCACTTTCGAGGGATGAGTTGAAAATGCGAAGTAGCGGAGATGACAGACTCTCAGCACAGGCTTTTAATAAAATCGGAGAGATTTTATCAGGACCTTCACCCTTACTCGTGTCTATACTACTCAAATGGTTCAAAACGTCTTGGATCTCAAAAGAAATTGATCAAATGTCAATGCGCTTTTCTATGGGGTTCATTTTCGCCGATAAGTTAGAATTAGTATCATTGTCAGCTACATAAACGCTTTCGAAGAATTCAGCAAATAGATTACACGTTTCGTTAGGATTACCAGCTTTCTTATTACCTCTAGACATAATTGAAGGATAGCCTGTAGTCTTTTTTCGCGACTTCACGTAATACCAAAATTTTGAAGGATCAGAAGTTAACATTTCTTCGGTGTTAGTCAAATATTTGTGAAAGGCTTGGTCACGCAAGGAGTGAAATTCTTTACTAATGGACAAAAAATTCACTTTTAGTTTCAGTTTTTCGTCTGGGTTTGTTTCATTTTTAAATCGCTTGTGAGCTTTGCTTGTTCTATTTTTTAGATTGCGTAAACGCTGATTATACCAGGGTGGATCGTTAATAACCATTTTCTTTTTGAGCGGAACAAATTTCTCTAATCCATCTAACAAAACATCGTAAAATACGTTGACTATGTCATCAACGTCAGAAACGTTTGACATCAGTTGATTCAAGTCAATAGAATGAAAATGGTTATTTAGGCCAGTATAGTCGCCTTTTTTGAAGTTAAATTCACTTTGTGATTCCTCACTTTCAATATTTACGATGCTTTCAACGAAGTCTGCTGAAATAACTATTTCGATAGGATAGTGATACAAATCAATTCGACTCATAGAAACATCAGATTTAATGACTTTGACGTTATTCGGAATGCTGAAAAAGACGAGGTCCAAAATCTTTCCATAATAGTTGCGAACGCTGTTAACTTGATGAAGGTTACCACTCATCATAAGATAGATGATATCGGCTTTCGTTCCTTCACCAACTTTAGTAGGGAGCATCACATTGCTTTCACATGATTCGTCTTGACCACTGATCAAGTCATTTAGACATTCAAAATTTTCGTCATCAAATTACATTGGTACAACTTGGCAAATTCGATTGGCTCATTTCCTCAAAATTCAATCAAATTCAACTCGATCAACCATCAACTATCAATTCAAAATTCGTGAACCCAAAATTCGTCAACCCAGATGGACATGACTCAATTCTTTCGACAGGGGGACGTATGTGGTACACACATTAATCAAATCATCATTGGAATTAAAACGATTTATTTTGTATCGAGTCACCTTAGACAAACGATTTATTTTGTATCGAGTCACCTTAGACTTTACTATATAAGCAATGCATTTTGTTCAATGTTCAGCATTCAAATATATGGTATCAAACTAGTAACATGAATTTGTTTTGACTAGTTCCCATAGTTTGACACCACAGCCTATGATCGTTTACGTTTGCTATTTACATTTCAATCGGATGTTGCGATCAGACACTATGAGCGCATAAGGTTCATCACTGAAAGTTACCGTAATAGGATAATTGTAATGGGAGACTTCAACTTAAATAACATTGTTTGGACACGTGACGACGACGACCATTCATTTCTGCCGCACACATCAACGAACTCAAACTCGATTCAAAACCGATCAAGTTACTTGGCAGAAGCTTTGGATTTTTTGGACAAGATGTTGAGTTTGCCGTTATCGCAATTGTCGAACATTCGTAATATAGCATCAAACGTACTGGACTTGGTATTTGTCAATAATTCCGCCGATTTCCAATTAGCAATGGACAGTTACACCATCATTGAACAATGAACAGATACAACAGGATCCCAGCCACATTCCGTACGAAATAACTGCGTATTGTTCTGCGAATTCAATAACACAACCGGAAAATGTAACTGTATATCAGTACAAACGTGGGCATTATGAAAGAATGACGACACAGTTAGAATCAATCAATTTCCAGCACGAATTCGGAATCAGGAACATCGATTCAGCATACGAATTCTTCCAAAGGTCACGATAAAAAAGTACTCAAACAAACCGAAATGGTGGTCCAAAGAATTACAGCGTCTTAAAAACCGTCGAGACAAATTGTATAAACGTAAAACGATGTTTGGATCAGCGACCGATTATGAAACAGCGCAAAAAGAGTTCAACGAGGAAAACGACCGTCGTTACAACGAACACATCAATCGAACGCAGCAAAACATCAAGTTGAATCCAGCGGAATTCTGGAAGTTTGCCAAATTGAACGGTGGAATCGATAAATATCCCGAGGAGAAGAATGGCGGAATGGCGGAAGAATTGGAAGGAACAGTGAAGAAATAGTTGATCTTTCCGCGAACTATTTCGAATCATTGTACGCGACCGACGAAGAGATTTGGAATTTTAACGACATTTAATCCGATACATGGTGCAGAAGAAATGAACGTATCGTTAATGGACATCGAAGCAGCGATTCAGTCACTCGACTGGAAGAGCGGAGCTGGACCGGATGAGATAAAACCATTAGTGGTCAAAATGTGTGCACCGACAATTGCGTGACCAATTTGGTTGCTGTACCAAAAATCGTTCGACGATGGTAAAATAGCTGCGGCTTCAAAAACATCTCGTATAGTTCCAGTGTACAAGAGGAAGGGTGACAAAGCCGATATAAAGAATTACAGAGTCATAGCTATTCAGACAATCGTCTTGAAGATTCACGAAATATCTGTCAAACGGAAAATGAGCGAAAAGATCCAACCACAGCTGAAAAGTGCTCAGCATGGATTCAGGCATAAGAAATCGGTGGTCACTAACCTACTGTGGTTATCTACGTTGGCGCACAAGGCATTCGAATTTCGCAATCAACTGGATCTGTTTTACGGTGACTACAAAACGGCGTTCGACAAAGTGGTGATTCATCTACTGATGATCAAACTGACCAGATTTGGAATCAGGAAGAAGAGTGCAAGATGGGTTTGCCAATTTTTGATTGGAAGGACAAATTTCGTTCAAATCGGTGTTGCCATATCCAGGTTGTTCGAATCGCCGTCTGGTGTTCCTCCTGGAAGTTCGTTGGGTCCTCTAATGTTTACGATATTCATCGACGACATAGTAGAAGCGGTGGAATTTGCGTACATTTTGCTGTTTGCCGATGACATCAAGCTGGCGTCCATCATACGCGATCACTATGACATTCGAAGCATGCAAAGTGATATCGAAAATATTATGAAATGGAATGACACGAATCGACTTTATTTCAACGACGAAAAATGTTACATCTTCAACTCGTGTAGAAGCGACTCAACGTTCATCGAAGCGGAATACAAAATGGGCGATCACGTCATTGAGAGAGTGGAAGAAATCAACGATCTGGGCGTCTTGTTGAACAAAAGTTTCCATCCAGGACATCACATCGAACAAATGACGATGAAGGCTCGACAATTGGTTGGATGCATAAAGCATTTTTCTAATGGAAATTTTACCAAAGACACGCAGCGGATACTCTATTTAGCTTATGTGGGGTCTAGACTGGAATTTGCTTCGACTATTTAGAATCCATCGGCACAAGTTTATATCGACGACATAGAGTCCATCCAGAAGCAATTCCTTATTTATTTGTTGGAGAGTCGAGCTAATGCGTCATCGTATAGACTAGCGCCATACGAAGAACGATGTAAGCAATTGAGGCTGCAAAGTTTGGAAGTCCGTCGAACAGTAGCTGATGCAGTTCTTGCATTTGATATTTATAAGGGTCACATCACCGACGACTTGTTTACGTCTGAGTTTGTTCGATACGAAAGTACATAAAGCTTCGTGACGCGACCATGCAATTGTTAGTCGAGCCGCATTTTCAAGATCCTCGATTATACTTGTCAAATCAACTCATTGTGCGTCTGATTAAGATGATTAATGAATACAAATTAGTGGTCCAACGGAGCGGAAGCAGGACAGTGTTCAAGAATGTGATTATGAGAGAATTAGGGCTGTGATATCCGGAGATTCGGTTGAGTTTTTATTTTAATTATATTTTGATTTTGTTGTCAATTTTCTAGTCGATTGTAAATTTTTAAATTTTTAAAATCAAGTACAAGTCAAAATGGCCGCCGGGTTGGACGTGTTTCGGTTTGCTCTGTGTAAGTTTTATTTATTTTTGAAATTTTGCGTTCGGTCCGGGATTTTCTTTTCTTTCAAATAATTAGTTTTGTTAATTGTTTTTGTGTCGAGTGCCGCATCACTCAGGTCATTACGCGAATTTTGTTGTTCTTTTTTCGTGTTTCATTACAACGTGATGGAATATGCAACGTGGCAGTCAACTGCTCGGTTTCCCTTATTTTTCACCTTCTCCGTTGCCCATTCTGTAGCTTTGGGTTGTTTTCTGTGCAATAGGCGCGTTTTAATATGGAATTTGTTGTTTTTGGAACTTCAATTACATTTACATTTTAGCTTCCGAATGGCGTCTGGGTAACATAACCTCAATGTTGTGATATTTTTCGAATCATCGCTTTGCAAAACAATCAATTCAATACTGTGTACTTTATTTGTCGTTCTCGGCATCCTCCTTCTGGCAAGTGTTTATGGTCATAATTTCGGTTGATGACTTCGCTATATGCATAGCAGTCGGTTTGGCAAAAATGTAAACAAACGAATACATTGCATTCCAAACAGCCCTTCTTGGTGCCCATTAAAACTTGTACTTCCGGTGCGGCTCGGCTTACCAGGCCGTCCCACTGTATTTATTCTCGGTAAAAACAATTACACACAGCCTCGGACGGGTGTTGGATACGGGGTACGACCAACGCTCGACTTGACAGGTACCCCATCGTTGACGGTCAGGCAATGCAAAATGGTTGACGGTTTGTTTATTGGGAGTCTAAACGTTAATGGGGGTTTTCGGAATCGCAGGGAGGAATTAGTGGATCTGGCAAAGGACTACGGTATAGACATATTGGCGTTGAGTGACGTTAGGACGATGGGACAGGCGGAAGAACACGTAGGCGGGTATAAGGTGTTTTTGTCCGGGGTTCAGTCTGGTAGGGCAACTTGAGGGGTTGGAATCGCAATCAGGAAGGAGTTGATCAACTTTGTCCTGGATGTTCGTTTCGTAAATGAAAGGCTGATGTGGGTCTCTGTAAAGTTAGCGGGGGGAATTTTTCGCCTGGTTAGCGTATATAGCCCTTGCGAAGGCAGTGATGCTGCTGGCTTGG
>CM055404.1:88473082-88486077 GCA_029228625.1 Pseudolycoriella hygida
GATTAAGGACATTAGGCGCGGTGGCGTGAAAGAAGGATGTAGTAGCATTTTAGATAAAGACGGCGAGTTAATTACAGGTAAGGGTGAAGTCTTGAAGACTTGGCGGGATTACTTTCAGGATTTATTTACATCTGTCAATCTGGTAGAAGGAAATGGGAGGGAGGCGGGTCCTAGCTTGGAGGTGGAGGAGGAAATTACACTGGATGAGGTGTCCCGGAAGGTCGGCAGATTAAGGGCAGGAAAATCCGCAGGGGTGGATGAAATTAGGACAGAATTTATTAAATATAGCGGATCAGGTGCGATCCAATGGCTTTGTAGGATTTTCAATTTGGCCAATTTGGCCATGAGGTCTTCTACGGTACCTGCTGACTGGAGCTTCGGTGTTATTGCTCCAATTTATAAGAAGGGCAACCGTAGGGTTTGCAGTAATTACAGGGGGATATCGCTCTTGAGCGTGGTAGGTAAGGTGTACGCGAGTGTACTTGTTGACCGGGTTAGGAACATAGTGGAAGGTGTACTGGATGAGATTCAGGGTGGTTTCAGGCCTCTGAGGGGGTGTCAGGATCAGAATTTCTGCCTCAGGCAGACTATCGAAAAGCTTTATGAAAAGAACAGGGACTTGTACCTATGCTTCATCGACTTGGAGAAGGCATTCGACCGGGTACCAAGGCAGAGTTGTTCGGGGTTCTTAGCGAGTACGGTATCAATGGGGGCTTACTGCGTGCCATTAAGAGTATTTACTCAGAAAGCAGGGCAGCGGTAAGGATAGACGGCGAAATTAGCGAGTCTTTCGAGGTTAAAGAGGGCGTTCGTCAGGGTTGTTGTCTTTCCCCGCTTCTGTTCATAATTTTCATGGACAAAATCATCAAGCAGGCGAACTTGCAGGGAAATGTCAAGGTGGGTGAGGTAATAATGAAAATTCTGGCCTATGCGGATGACTTGATTTCGTTGGCAGATAGTACCGCGGAGTTACAGGGTGGGATTGACTGCCTGAATGCTGCATGTGAGGAGTATGGGATGAAGATAAGTGTAGGGAAAACTAAGGTTATGCATATAGGCAAATCTCGGAAGGAGATAGCTTGCAATTTAAATGGGAAGGAGCTGGAGCAGGTTTCTGAATTCAAGTACTTAGGAACCATTTTTTCAGAGGATGGCAAGTTGGTTAGGGAATTTGAGGAAAGGAGGAAAATGGGAAACGCGGTGGCCAGTCAGTTGAGGTCGCACGTGTTCAACAAGAAGGAATTAAGTAGCGAAACGAAGTTAGCTATTCACAGGTCAATATTCCGGCCGACGATTCTGTATGGTAGTGAGAGTTGGGTGGATTGCGGATATCTAGTGCATGACCTGGAGGTTTCTGATATGAGGGTTCTTAGGAATATAGCGAAAGTTAATAGGAGGGAGCAGTGGGATAATCATATCAGGAACGACGGCATTAGGGAACACTTAGGGATTGCGTCAGTGGAAGAGGAAGCAAGGGCCAGTCGTCTACGTTTGTTTGGGCACGTTCAAAAGATGGGTAATAACAGGTTACCGAAAAGGATCTTGGGTGCACAGGTCCCGGGTGTTAGGCCAAGGGGTAGACCAAGGAGAAGGTTTATAGATTCATTTGAATCAGATTTAGAAGTTAGGGGACTTTCTCTGGGCGAACAAACCATCTCCTTGGCAGGCGATAGAAGGGCATGGAGGACGATAGTTCACCATTCTGGGGTTGTGACATAAAGACCTCACACCGAAGGGTAATAATGGTCTATAAAGTTTGATGATGATGATGATGATGATGATTGTAAACACTACTTCATTCAAAGAATTTCCTTAGCGATTCAACATGGCAACGCACTCAGTATCTTGTCTAGCATACCGAAGAGCTCTGCGCTGGACGAAATTTACCTGCTGCAGTGATTTGTCATGTTTTTTTTTTCTTTTAACATTCCTCCAACATTATGTAGAATGAATTGAATAAAATGCTTATAATTTTGTATTATTCTGAAGTGTGACGAATGGAATGTGTTATATAACCGACGAAGATGATGGATAGATATGAAGAGAGGGAGAGAGAAGCGACGTATGTGTATTTGTTGTAATTAGTTGTAAGACTGATATTCAGCCAATTTTTTGGCGGTGGAAATAAATTCATTCATTCATTCAAAAACCATATTTTTATTGGAAGGTAAATAATAATCCTTTACTTATTCAGTCTGAATAAGTCTTTGTCGAGACTTCTGCGGATCCGACTTGACCACGAGGAACACGATTTTGAATTCTTGATCGACGCTCTTTCGCCGATTCATATTGATGAATTGAAGTCAAGCAATCTTTTGAGTTAATTTTTGCACAGTTATATAGAGTGGCCTCAGGCCCGGACTGGCTACCAAAAGGTGCACCGGGAACTTCAGTTGAAAGGTACCGAAAACAAAAAAAAATTAAATGAAAACTCTAATCTGCAAATTTCACAAAATTCTTAGCAGTATCAGACGCATAAGACGATAAGAGCGCATTGCCGCTGAATGGGCGGGTACATTTAGAATGCAAACTTGCAAACATGGTGCTTTTTAGTTTTAAAAAAGCGCCTCGTACGGCTGACAATTTCAAATTTTTACAAATCGTATTTTCAGAGACCGGAATGATTTTTACTGGCGATTTAGATATACAAATTACAGATGCATAACTACAAGTTTGAATTTCATTCATTATTTGCAATTTATAATCAGTGCCATTGCCATCATTCTCATCGTCATTTTTACATCGATATCTAAATCGCCAGTTAGAATGTGAATGTGAAAGTACAATGTAAATGCAATCATGTGTGTGTAATCTCGTAATGTAAAACGCTCTTGAGTTTAAAATCGTATATTTTTTGCGCAAGGGCGCAAAGTTGTAAAAGGAGCACCAGTGATTTTCCCGGCCGCCCTATATGGCCAGTCCGGGCCTGAGTGGCCCATTGTTATAATTTAGAAAAGATAGCTATAGAGTGCGTGTGGGAAAAGTGCGGTATCCTGGTATCCTAAATACTTGGAAGTTTGGGAGCCGAAAAATTGGATACCGGGAAATTAGATTAGAAAAATAACAATCGACGCGTTGAAGAAATTGGGAAATAACTAAAAATCGGGAAATATGTAAAAATCTGGAAATAACTAAAACCTGGAAATAACTAAAATCTGGAAATAACTTAAATCTGGAAATGGCTAAAAATCGGGAAATGACTAAAAATCGAGAAATTACTAAAAATCGGAAAATAAGTTGAAATTGGGAAATGACTAAAAATCGCGAAATAACTGAAACGAAGAAAAATCGGCAAATAGCAAAATGTCGGGAAATGATTACAAATTTGGAAATGGCTGAAATTCGGGAAAAGGCTGAACCTCGGGAAATGACTAAAATTACTAAAAAACGGGAAATATAACGTACAATAATTTCCTTGTTGGGTGACGAATAGTGCCCGCGGGGGAAAATATCACCCGCAAGGCGTTATTCTCTATTGGCGGTGGATAAAAACGGCCGGCTGATATTTTACACAGGATTATTTCCGACCGATGGAAAATAAGACCCGGGACAAATATCACTTGGGGTGTAATTTTCCTTCGGCGGGGGATAATTTCCGATATAATTTTGACGTGCGCCGATTTACGCCGACGCCCGCCGGCACAACTCTAAATAAGATATACTTCGGGAGGGTTCTCGACAATATTTCAATTTTTGTATTACTATAAGACGACCATCCAACGACGACTATTCACCGACCCCAGAAAATACTCAAGATAACGTGTTGTTGCCAACAAAAGAAAAAGTCTAGCATTTCCTTCATTTAACAGAGTCAAACATTTCACGGAAAGACGAATGGAATTGGGAACGAAATCCGTATGTTTCATATTGTTGTGATTAGTGTTAGAATAACTCTAGGTTAACATTTGACATCTTTAGCAAGAAATATGCGTACAATTACCAGTAAATTTTCCCATTTTCAGTTATTCTTCAAATAGTTCTTAAAATTTAGTATAGAACTGTCAGACTTGACACTTAATGCAAAACACAGAGACATGATATGACGGCTGGGTTCCCCACATAGACTATAAATCTGATAAAACAAACTGTCATATGGAGAAATTTTTTAAAAGCGATAAGTCATCTATAAGGTGTTGGAATTTATAAGTTATACGTTATAACTTATGACTTATAACTTATGAACTTATAACTTATAAATTATAAGTCATATGGCCATAAGCAAGTTATAGTCACAAGTTATAAGCCTCCTCCAAAAAAATAAGATTCTAAGTCAATATATTTATTAAACTCCGCAAATATCGCTGTGAAAGAATCATTGTTACTTTTTTTTGCCAGAGAGTTTATATGGCGGCTGGGTTCCCCAGATAGACTAAAAATGTGAGCAATAAGTCATAAGTCATAAGTTTTAAGTTATAAGTCATAGGTTATAAGTCATAAGTTATAAGTTATAAGTCATAAGCTATAAGTTATAAGTAAGAAAGACGACTAGAAAAAGAACACGCTTTACTGGACGAAATAGATTTCCTCCATAGGAGCACTCTTCGGGATGCTGGAAATTACACACATCGCATTTCCCTGCTGAATGGCTAGTGATATCCTCTGAAACAGGTAATGTCTTGACTTCGTTAAGTCATAAGTCATAAGTTATAAGTTGTAAGTTATAAGTTGTAAGTTATAAGTTATAAGTCATAATTCATAAGTTATAAGTTATAAGTTTTAAGTTATAAGTTGAAAATTGTAAGTAAACTATAAGTTATAAGCTATGAGTTAAGTTAATCAAAAAAGCAAGGAGGATACGTCTGCGCCTATGGAATGCACTTGATAATTTTACGCCAATTGAAAACGTAATAGATTTCAATATGGTAACTCAGAAATTTGACATAACATGTCGACATCGACACGTATGTTGTTGTTGACTCAAGAAAGGGCTGGCATTTCCCACATTAAACAGAGATAAAACATTTCACGGAAAGACGAATAGACTAATGAGAAAACGTTTTCAGAAGTGAGAAAGCAAGAAATGTGTACGCACAAATTTCCTCATTTTCAGTTATTCTGCAACTAGTTCCAAAAATTTAGTTTAGAACTGTCAGACTTGACACTTAATGCAAAAAAAGAAACAACATTTTTCACATCGACATTTGCGGAGTTTAACAAACGTATGGACTTATAATCTTAATTTTACAGAAGTAGACTTATAACTTATGACTTATCATATGGTCATAAGTTATAAGTTATAGTACATGATTTTTAAGTCATAAGTTATAACTTATAACTTTTAAATTCCAATTTATAAGATGACTTATCGCTTATATGTCATTTGCGCTATATATTTATTTAGATATGATCGAGACTTTTTGAACACCGTAGAACCACCAAAATTTTGACCATGTACCTATTTTTGACCCAAAATTGGGCTTCCAATCAACGACATAGGTTGAAAGGTGGCAGAGATATTCGCTTGCAAAATCAAAAATCGATCAAAGTTAGGTGTGTTTTACGGCATAGTTTCTGTTACCCACATCTATTCTGACGCGTGCGGGACTTTGGTTATGTTTACACGTATCCTTCTGATATCGCTTTTTGTTTGGTTTGTTTTGTTTGTTCGCTGTGCCTTAGAAATGGGCTGGGTCAGTTCAATGCAGCAACAATTTTGTAAAATTTTTGCTTTTTATTCTTCAAAATGCAATAAAATTGCAGCAAAATCGACAAACGTGTGATGCATGAACAAATCAAGTGACGAAAGCATATTCGACAATAACGAATCATTTATTTCGTTGCTAAAGTTAACTTACACCATGTTATGTTCCGCAGAGACTCGAGATGGTATATATAATTGCTATATACATTACAACTTGCGTATAGAGCATATCGTCTATATACGAACGACACGGCTATATACCGCGATAGTGTGCTCGTTTTACTCAAACATCGCAAGGAATTTTGATTAGTCTCTTTTTGCCTTTGGAGAAGAGAAGTCAAAACTTTAATTCGATTGAACCAGTCGGTGTTTTTTACAAAAATATAAATCGGGCATTTTGAGATTGTTTAGTGACAAATGAACACCGTTCTTTTTTTATTTTAATCCATTTTAGTTATCCTTATCGGTGAATATCAAATGAACAATTTCCATTTTCCATTTTCAATGGAAATGCAACCGAAAAGTGCTTCAGTCTGACATTTTTTTCTGAATCAAGTAATGAGAATGGATATTTTTGTGAGACAACATGGATACTCGGGGTGCGAATGCTATACAGAACAACATTTGAATACAAAAATATTTACACTTGCTTGTTGAAGCATTGCAGTAACAGCTTAGAACCAACTTTTATCTGATAACTTTTGATAATATTCAACAAGAGTGTGTACTCGTTTCGTAAAATTTATTTTCGGTTTTGGTAGTCTGTGTCTGGCTGCTTCAAGACGATCTTGTTTACATATAGCATTATTTTGAGAGCATTTTTCGGATAATTATATAAAATTGTGTGTTTACGTCTTAAAACTGAAAAGCTGTTGTCTTCTTTGGTTGTTGAGAAATGTATTTTTAATTTTTTCTTGTTCAAAAAAAAGATAAAAAAATATAATTCATCGGGTGCTTTCCTATCAACACAACTAAAAACGATTGTTCGATATCACGTTATTTAAAAAGTACACACAATCATAAATGACTACGAAAAAGTTAATTCATAAATAAGTGAATGAAAAATAGATGTTTCTATTATTAGAAAAAACGTGTTTTATATGTTAGATGTGAAAGTGAAAGTAATTTTATTAAACGACAGCGAAAAAAATAGATTATTTATTGCTTGCTTTTGATTTTGATGTCATTGAGACTCATTCAATTAAATAAACATACTTTACTGAAAAGAGAGAGAAACTACCAACATTCTTGTGATCGACCTGGAATACTGAACCAACACTAATAGCAAAAACATTCAGTTTCATTTGGTTTTGATCATTTTTGATTTGGATGTAATGCGCTTACCTAGGCTGTAAAACATTTTTATTCAATTTGGCACAGGTTGGTTCAAACGGGTCTTTGTTTTAAAATCCCTTTATGTATACGCAATTTTTACACGTTTTAAATAGTAGCTCATTATTTTAGGAATGTTGTATGAGATTCGGTCTATATTTACAAAATTGTGTTGCCCGAATCGAGAAACAAAATGATTGCTAGTATTCCGTCAACTCACTGTGTTATTGAAAGTAACACCCAGTTTTAATGTATTGTAAATGTCACTTTTTAAGCCGCTCTTTCATGTACAGTACATGATTATGAATTGGAAAACTGGTTGCGTTTTCATCGTTTATAGACAACAATTAGTTCAAGGTAGTTTATAAATTGCATCACATTAGTAAATGGTGCTGTATTCTCAACTTTACTGAACAAGTTTGGTATTTTTATCTATTAAAAAAAAATTTGAATGTCACCAGGCACCAGTATTAAGCGATTCAAAATGAGTCCATGAATGGGACTGTTTATAAATATGTCGCTGTGCTTGCTATAAAATGCAAAAATTCAACAACTTTAAACTAGTTAGAGATTTGGTTTATAGCGACCCCCTAGCGACACACACCCTATTGGGCGGTGTAGACCCAAGTAGTTTTAACCTTTGTATGGATACTCATTTTTGATTTGATTGATTTGATCAGAAACGATTCGTTAAAAATTAAAATAAAATCTGTAGTTTCACTCTCCAAGCACCTATATTATTGCGGAACTATTTTTATCTGGACGTTGCAAGCATAACATTTCCACCGGCACCAATTATTTGACATATTAAATATTTTTCGACCATATAATGAGAGCTTTTCGAAGTCGTCTTATTTATGATAAGATAACCATTTATTTAGTTAAAGCTACTATTCTTTACAAAATTTCAATATATCAAAAATAATTTATATTCTGTTTTATTTTTTATAATTTAAACTTTCACTGTATTCCTTAAAAATTTCTTCACTTTTTTCGCACCATTCGGTAATGAATTGAATTGGTCCCGTGAAGAATAACGAATTGCATTCCTGTTTAATCTTCTTGCACGCAATCTGGAAATCCCCTCTTGATCTCGTTGAATACTGATGAACATCTGAATTATACGTCACCAGTTCGTTTAGGTATGTAGGTAGCTTTTTGTTTCGGAGTTTGCGTATGAATGTCTACGTCGTCTACTGAACTCTTTGTTTAACTGATGACAAGTCCAATGTCTCCATCATTTTGGTAATGGGTGTGAGAAATGCATCTATAAGTAACAAGCACCACACGTTATTTAAGATAAGGGAAGGCTAGGCTTGTTTTTTAATGCGGCATCGTTTGTTTACATGAAAATTCAGCGATTCGGGTTGCCGCTTGAATTTTTTATTGATGTGATTCGATGGTATCATTAGCTTTTTTTCGATAGTCATTTAGCAAACTATTTGAATACACTTTCATCATAGGGGAACGGGTTAGCTCAGTGGTAACGTACTGGCTTTCCACCAAAAATATCCGTGTCCGTTATGCTAGCTACCTGTAATATCAGGTGGGAGATACATAATAAACACGTCAATACAGTAGTGGTGTATCACTAAACTGACTATATTTATTTGACATATAATATTCAGAGTACTACGATACTGCATCTACTGCATCTACTTCGTCTTTTCATCTTTTATTTTTTTCTACAGGAAAGGATTACCAACTAGGCATCCCTTCCTTTCCAATCAGTTCACGCCAGTTCTTTCCATTTCCATTGGCCATTGACTTGTCACTGAAACAAAATAAAGCACCGCAGTTACATTCCAACATTTGCCTTTTTTTCATCTTCTTTTTTTTTAATTAGACAAGCCAAACATTTAAGCCTTTATCAGTCCCTCATCTCAAAATCGAATACTGTACCGACATAGCTACGCTACGAAAATAAATCCTTCAATCTAAACTGCCGCCTCTACAGCAGCTTATAGGGTTGAATTCTACTTCTGACCTCCGAAATTACGATTTGCCCTACCATCGCACATTTTGCTTTGCTTGACCGAAATACTACATTTCTCGCTAAAACTTCATCTCTCAACACATCACGGCCACTTCGTCCAAACAATAACATATATACAGACTCAACACGCCTACTCAAACTCACCCGGAAGAATCTTGTCATTGCGATCAATCTCCACTTCCTTAACTAAATCACCAATCGCATATCAAGACTTCGCACCCGAAATCGAATTCTCATCTTCTTCCTTTCCTCCAATCGATTCTTGCATACACACCATCCAGTTATCCAGCAGTTATCTGACTGCACCAACGGAATTCAATCCAGCGGAACTTCAGCCGCACAAACGGAATTTAATCCAGTGGTTCTCTGACCACACCAACGGAATTTAATCCAAAGCTCGACTCTAACTTCAACCTCCAATAACATCAAGCTCCTCATTCAAATCAACACAGGACTTCTGCCTTCTACCTCAACCCTAAACAGAATTGAATCCTCCAAACGAATTTCTTACTTTAAGAGATAAACTGATTTCTCAAACTTTGAATGAAATTCAAATCAACCCCCGAGCATAATCCTAAACTCGCGAAATTTACCAAAACCACAACGAAATCAAATCTCCTCCACGGATTGCCTTGAAAACATCTCTCTTCTGGGTACTCAAATATCTCAAACAGCTTTCCCGACAACTATAAGGATCAATCCGAAATCAAACCTCCTCGCATTTACCCTTCAAAATGCGATCCTGAACAAATATTTCGATCGCTAGCCAACTGCTTCCAAAATCGAATCCTACTCCTGACATTGAAATCACGACCTGCCTTACCTCACCTGCCTTAAATCACACACCTACTTTCAGTTTGATCAACAAAAGGTACTCCTCGCCAAAAAAAAATTAAATTTAATTATCGCTTAGCACCCGGAAACTGAAATCTATGCCGCTTTGTGCTACGAATTTAATTCTGCACTCCTCACTTTCCGAGATTTAACTCAAAGCGTTGATTTTGATTTCGAAATTTAATTCTACCTGGCTTACGAAATTGAATTCTAGCCTAAAACCTCTCATGTGGCATCCGAAATTTAATTCTGCCTGGCTTACGAAATTTAATTCTAGCCTCAAAACTTTTTTCGTGGCATCCGACTTTCCAGATTCAACTCTTCGCCTCATACGTTTCGAAATTCGACCAGTCTCTCGGCTTACGAAATTTAATTCTAGCCTAGACTTACGAGATTCAATTCTAGTCAATTGGTTCACCAAATTTGAAATTTAATTCTAGTCTCTTGGCTTACGAATTTCTATTGTAGCTCCTTGGCATACGAAACTTAGTTTTACCCTCATGACCTACGAAATTTAATTCCTAAAGCCTTCCGACTTCCGAAATTTATTTCTAGTCTTGGCTTCCGAAATTCAATTCTAGCCTCTTCAAATTTAATTCCATACTTCGTCCTTTGCGCAATGAAATTCAAACCGAAAGTATTCTCATACTTAGTTTAGCTTGAATTAAGTCTCTTTAAAAAAAATACTACGTCAGTTTTCATTATTACTAATTCTCAACCTAAATTTACAAAATTACGCGCAAATTGACCTTCTTTCCTCCACAATCTAACAAAACTCTTCAAAAACCCGTCCCAAGTTCACCAGATACTGAACTGTATGACTCTGTGTGACTCTGTATTCTAAGCGAAACTCGTCGAAATGACATAAACGATCCTCAGAACCATCGGAATGACGTGATACATAACCGATCATAAGGTCATCCAGCGTGGTGAGACACTTGACATTAATCATCAAAATAAAAGACAACAAATCTCTTGCACCAACTAAGTGTCATCGACATCAAGAAACTCTCTCATCGAATCCTGTCAGAAATAGAATCTCACGCTTCTTTCACTTGCGTCACAAAATATTGTCCTGTCCCGATACCGCGTCTCAAAATCCAATTCCACATCCCAATTCTTTGCGTCTAGCTTTCCGAGATTCAACTCTAGGCTTCATTCGTTCCGAAATTTAATTCTACGATTGCGCCATCAAAACTTAATTCTGGCATTGCATTTCGAAATTTAATTCTATGTATCAACTCAGGTCTACGAAATTGAATTCTGACCTTGCAGACCGAAATTCCATTCAACCGCTTTCCTCGCTTCAAAACTCAACCCAGCGTACCTCACGTAGCAAAATTCAATGATACGCTTCCCTTATCCATTTTGAACACTTCGAAAAAAAAACAACCTTTAACCATCAAGCATATAAATCATACAAACGATCATGTCATTCCGCTTGTAGTCTATCAAATTCAACTTTGGCACAGCATTCCGAATTCTATGTTTTCTTGTGCTATACGAAATTTTTACAATGCTCTGCGAAATTCAGTTCTGCGCCTTCAAAATTTAATTCTTAAGAAACTTCACTCTTGTAGGCCTATATCAGCAGAAACCCGTCAGAAATCGTACTCTAGCTTCGGATGATAAGGTTGGATTCCATATTAAACCTCACTAAGTTTTCCGAAATTGAATTTCTAACCTTGCATTGTCTAATTCATTTCTATGCATGAAGTTTTAATTAACACACAAACCGAAATTCACCCATTAGAAAACATCTTAGGCCTACTGCAACTCCAAATATTAAAGTATTCGTTCTAAAAAACTCAATCGAAATATTGCTTTTCCAAGCTTATAGAAACTTTCCCTATCTGACAAAAGCTTCTGAAATCAAACCCCCGCCTAACTGGTAACAACTCCAACTTACAAACTTCTAATTGAAACGCCGATACCAAATTAAAATGATAATTTAACATCGACCCAATAAAATTTTTAATTAACCCTCGCTTCAATAAAATCTATCTTTTGGCCTCTAAATACCTAATCGTATGCTAGTCATTCCAGGGCATTTTTCTTTTCAGTGAGCCAATTCTCATCCAGTTTAGCCTCCAGAAAATAATTCAATGTACATTGCTTTCACTAATTTCAGTTCCATTACGGTCTTCAAATCATCAAATTTCAAAGCAGTTCCTTTATTATTATTTTTTAGTTTCACGTCTCTTTTTTAACTTTCATTGGATGCCATTCAGTTTTATCACTCAGACGCCATTGCTTTATGAAACCACATTTTCGCTTATTTTATGATCTCAAAATTTTTTTTTAGGTTACCAAAACAATTATATTATGCTCTTATTTTAGCCACTATTTCCGAATTATGCCAATTTGTCCATTTCGCACATTTCTAAATAATTACATAACCGTTTGACATTGTTTTTCGACAATTGCCATACTTTCAAAACCGATTCCCTTTTTTTCCAAATTCCCTTATTTTAAACAATTTTCACTTTCGTCACCGCTGTAACCAAATACTAATTGAAACACACGTAAATCTTTTTATCCTCGTCGCCAAATGTAATATCGGGTGGGAGATACATAATAAACACGTCAATACAGTAGTGGTGTATCAGTAAACTGACTATATTTATTTGACATATAATATTCAGAGTACTACGATACTACACTACCGTTCGGAATTCACGTTAAGCATGTGGTCCAGAAAATGCCTGCCGGTAAAATACATTGATGGGGCAAACCGGCATTCTAAGCCCTACTAGTTTCCGCCCTAGTACATCATAGATGGCACTAGGTTTGTGTGCAATTTACCACTGACACAGTAAAAACGTCGGTAACGATAGGATCTCTAAGAGAATCCATGTGGGCTACAAACAATTTTATTGTAAACATGAAAATTTTCAATCCAACGTAATTTGGACGTGATTCCACATACTTTAGAGTTAAGACAATATTTACTTAGATACGTTCGAGGCATTTTGTTCTATACTTTTTGCCATATCTATTCCGATACGTGCGGGTCCATTGCACATGATTGACTTATATCTCTGCGAAATTAGAACGGACATCGCTATAGAATGTTTTAAATAAAATATATGAACATCAGAATTTTTGGCCCCATAACTGTTCGACATACTTGTTGGGTCGACTGATCAAGTGTTTCCCACATCGAATTTCTGTTATTCCCTTGACTGAAAG
>CM055404.1:88495683-88509694 GCA_029228625.1 Pseudolycoriella hygida
GGGGGGGTACGACGCAAGGGAAAAGAGTCAAAACTTAGCTGTATATATGGTTCCGCAGTCTACGAAAAAAATTTCTGATTTTTTTGATCGTATGGTGACTTGCGTCACGGGCGCAATGCTACCGCGCGCCCATGATTAGATAAAGTATAATATGATTGAGCGAAGTAACATATGATATTTGGAAGTAAACAATATACTAAAAATATACAATAAAATGCAAATTTTCTTTTTTTTTCGGTGTACATTCATTTCGTTGCATTTACAAAATAAATTGCAAAAATTACGAATTACGGACGGACAAAAGTTACTAACAAAAATTAACGTTTCATGCACAATTTTGTTTACTCTATTGCTTGGACCAAGCCAGTTGTTCCTCCACCTGAACCAAGAGACAATTACCTGATTCTTTCGGGACAGGTTCTGCATTTTCTTTCTCGACTTGAACCTGACCTGATCTGATTTTAATTGACCTGAGTTAAATTATTTTTCGGAGTAAAATGGAAACATTAAAAAAAAAAAAAAATTAGGTAACCTGACAACCTTTCAAGTCAGGTGACGTCAGGCTTTTCTATTTAATGTCTGAGCGGGTTTCAAATAAGCTCACCTTTAATATAGATATTCCCGTTTGGGCCAGAAAACAGGCTTGATTTGACAAGCAACTGTAAAATTTAAAAAAATGGTAAACAATATTTTTAAATTTTTTGCGCAAAATAAATAACCGAAAAACCGGTTAATGATGGTCGGTTAATTGAGCTTTTTCTTCGGTCAAAATTGACCGGTTAACCGATTAACCGCTTCGGTAAAAACCGGTTTGCAATCCCTAGGTGTATTACTTATGGTGTAGAAGGTGTATTTTGTGTTGAGTTAATGACCACTGTACTGTCAAATGTCTGAGATTTGGTGGTGTTCCACATTAGGCACCCGTTCCACATTAGGCACCCTTACTCTAAATTATATTTCCAAATGCGAAAATAATGGAGCAAATGATCAAATGAAAGGGCAAATGATCAAATGATCAAATGAAATGACAAATATTTGTAAACTAGGAAGTTAGGGAAAGTAATTGTCGAATAATCAAGCTTCAGGGCAAATAGAAGCAAATAGAGAGCAAATGCAAATAAGTGGGACACGATCTGGCAGAGTTGTTTCCCCCTCGCAATACACTCAGGGTTAGAGCAAGAAATGTTTCATACAAAACTTCAACAGATGGCAGCTGTAACCATTTCCGTTACACTTCGCTATTCCAAAAAATACCTATAACCGAGACAAATAGATACGTCAGCACTTTGTACGTCACGTCCATCAGCATATCAAGGTGCATGACTTGACTGAAGATTGGCACTAAATGCAGAAATGTTGATCTCTTCTAATTATCTCCATAGCGCAACTGTTCTAGATGTGTTAATGTCTGAGCGTCATGTCAATGACAAAATAATTCAAATAAGAACTTACACGTTCATAGTAAAAGTAATACGTAATGAGTTGTATCCTATGATTGATTCCAAGTTTGCGGGTTTTAATCCCTGTCACGCTAGTTTCACGCAAGCATGTTACCTTCCCCCTCGGTTTGTAACGTAACGCGAATTTTTTTTTAAAAAACCCTTAAAATGAAAAACGTCCAAAAAATTGAATATTTTATTTGTGAGAATCGTTAAAAATCCTCAAATAGCAATGAAATATTCATAAAACTTGTGTTCCTTTATACTGACCAATTTTCGTGAGTTTTTCGTTGAAACTAAAAATATAAATTTTTTTATAGCTACCTAGTATTGACATTTTGATTTATATAGCTAATTTTCGAATTATCAATTATCAAGAAATAAGAGTACCAAGTGAATTGAAGACTAATAAAACCAGTTTAGCTGAGCAATAGTTCCACTTTTTGTGTTTGGCACCAATGCCACGAGATTTTGTCGCCACTGGCATTTTGAAGTATAGCGCCAATAGTCAGTCATCTATCTATAATTTACAATTGAGGGTTCTTTTTAATCTATTGCCTCTTAAAATTAATATTGCAGGAACGTAGACTCGTAGCGTAGTGTGAACGGATATCGTAGAGATAGATAACTCTCGCTGCATGAGTAAAAACACAAAATATATGAAATCTGAACATGTAAAAAAGCCTTCAAATATGAAGTTTGTCAAATGTGTATCCACGCTTGAAGCATGAAGCCAGTGCTACGATCTGGCTCATCAAACTAGTCATTTTGTAGAAGAAGACAATTTTTTAAATGCGTTTTTCTGCTGACACTGGCTGAAGTCGTAAACGTCGTTTTCATCTTTCTCCACACATAATCGTCAAAAAATAATTAGACACATAAAGTTCAAAATACATCGAATGTACATCAAATTTACATAAAATTAACATGAAAATTGTCATTTTGACAATTATCACTTTGAAGTACACTATCCCATAATAATACTACTCCCCTATGGAAAAGCAGGCACTGCGAAGAACTCAGTGAAGCCTTCAATCGACCCAGTATTTGTAAGCTTTTTCAAAGAGTTTGCGTTAATAACAAATGTTCAGACCCCTCTCCCCCCTGTTACAAACTGTAAACGCTAGACACGAACCCCCCTAGAGCTTTACGTAATTTAAAAACGGTCCCTTACATGAATGCTATCAGACTAGAGATTCAATAAAATCTGCTTATTCATGTCACTCATGTCATATTGTTCATTTTTATTTTAAAGACTATCTATCTCGGACTAGAAACATTTAGGTCGGCTGGAATGTTTCACTTTCGGTTCTTTTTGTGAAATGAACTATTTTTGTCCTGAATTTTATGAAAACATTGGTGAAAATTGCGGAATTCATCATAAAAAACATAAATTTGGACTTTTCAATACAACTAAGTATCAAATGTTAACGCTCTCTATCTCGTTATTTCAATTGACAAATAATTAAATGCGTGCGATTACGCTTTGTAGTGAATAGGTTATCTATTCTGCAATTGAAACGAGAATCATCAGTACTAAGTGAGCCATTTTAGTAAAGAATTCTTCTCCCGCATGCATGCGACGCTACATATACATTTCCATTTTATACGTACGATGTGATGTACGTTTTTTTTTTATATGCAAATAAATCAAACAAAATGGATGAAACGAGGTCATTAGCAAGCAGAAGCATTCACATTCAAAGATGCGAAAACTAATGAAAGTGAAAATTTCAAATCTCTGCGCTGCTTTGCTGGGCTAACGTTTTGCCAATATTCTGCAATTTTGTTTAATGCTATGAGTGAAGCAAGTGAATAGATCAAGTCTTGCCTCACGGGTGATCAGGCAATTCTACATAAGTTTCAACTGTTTCGTCGGGGACGAAACATTAAATTTGTATGGGGAAACATTGTTTTTTGCGAATTAATCATTTTCTGTATTTAATTTAGCGGACCAAATGAATGACGATGGAAGTTCATTTGCTGTTACTTTAAAATGAATCACTTGGTCCGCTTAATACAAAACACAAAGTAAATAATTCACAAAAAACGAATTTCTTCAATACAAATTTAATGTTTTATCATCGACGGAACAGTTGAAACTCGGGGCGGCCTCAGTTGTTTTGTGGCCAATATGTGAAATAGGCGCTTGATCTATACAATGCTGTGAGAAAGAGAGTTAGCGCAAATGACGTATAAGCGACAAGTCATCTTATAAATTGTAATTTATAAGTTAAAACTTATAACTTATAAAAAATCATGTACTTATACTTATAAATTATAAGTTATAATTCATATGGCGATGAGCTATTAGTCATAAGTTATGAGTCTACTCCTACAAAATTAACATTATAAGTCAATACGTCTGTTTCTATTAAATACACTTGATAATTTGACTCGAATAGCAAAAAATTGAATTGAGAACGAAATCCGTATGTTTCATATTGTTGTGATTAGTGTTAGAATAACTCTAGCTTAACATTTGACGTCTTTAGCAAGAAATATGCGTACAATTACCAGTAAATTTTCCCATTTTCAGTTATTGTCCAAATAGTCCTAAAAATTTAGTATAGAACTGTCAGACTTGACATTTAATGCAAAAAACAGAGACATGATATGGCGGCTGGGCCCCCACATAGACTATAAATCTGATGAAACAAACTGTCATATGGAGAAATTTTTCTTTGCATTTTATATGGTGACGAAATGTCAAATGGTGATTGACATTTGCTCACATTTTTAGTCCATCTGGGGAACCCAGCCGCTATATACATATATATTATATATATATATATATATATATATATATATATATATATATATATATATATATATAAAGTAACAATGATTTTTCACATCGATATTTGCGGAGTTTAATAAATGTATTGACCTATAATCTTAATTTTATAGGAGAAGACTTATAACTTATGGCCATATTTGAATTATAACTTATAACTTATAATTTATAAGTTATGTGGTGACCATGTCATCACATATTTTATATTTCATATTTTATTTTCATTCCGCGTTCCGCTCATCCAAATCGGCGCACCATTCTCACCGCGCACCAATCCGGCTGAACATTCTGTTCAGTTCCGAGAAAGTTTTTCAGAAAATAATTTTTTATTTTTATCATTTTCAATTATGATAAATTGTCACACAATACAAATTGTTTATGAATTTGATTATGGATATGTCTCACAATACAATATGCTAAAGAGTTCAATGCAAATTGTTCATAATGTTATTGAACAATTTGTATCATTTGTAAAGCATATGTATTGCATTTATCGGACCAACGCATTGTCCGATTTAGTATTTAGGAAGGATGTTTCCATGGAATAAATCACTCCAAATTGTGGATTCAAAGATAACACTTCTTTCATTTCCCACAAACTGGTGACCCCTTGGCGTTCAGTAACTCACCTCTAACGCTAACTGTTCTGCAGAACCACTAACTATTTCTTATTAGGTTCTTCGAATCAATTCTTTCATTGGTCATTGGCCATCAAGATCGGACGAACAGTTGTCAGATAAGCCTTGCGCTTGCGGTTACAAACTCCAACCAAATTATTTTATTGGTCAATAGCCACTAAAATACTATTTGGCGGGTTCGGCACTTGAATAACTCTATTCAAGCCGGTCAAGAGTAAAGGCGACAAGCTTCCTTACTCCAATCAAGTAAATTCTTAGGCACTGCAATTCTACAATTTACTTTCATTGGACATTATGGTCAATCCGACCGGTTCTAACGAACAGGCTAGTGTCCAACCACCTACCGTAACACCTCAGGTTCAACCTGACGACGGTAGTCTTTTGCCTAACAGTGCAGTTAATCGCATCCAGGTCAAGGTTCCTCCTTTTTGGAAGCAGGACCCAAGACTCTGGTTCCGACAACTAGAAGCACAGTTCGCAAATTGCAAGATCGTTAATGATCTCACTAAATTTAACACTATCGTAGGTGTTATTGAAAGTGAAAAGTGACATATTAACGAATGTAAGCGATTTGGTACTTAATCCCCCAGACGAGGATAAGTACGAGGCAATCAAATCAACACTTTGCAAGCGGTTCGAAGATTCCGAACACAAAAAGCCTAAAATTCTTTTAACCGAACTAACCCTCGGAGACTTAAGACCGTCTGACTTGTTACGCAAGATGAGAGAATTGTCTTGTAACAAAGTCGGCGACGAGCTCTTCAAAACTCTCTGGTTACAAAGGTTACCTCTAACTGTTCAAACAGTTCTATCTACCAAAACAGACTACGCTAGGAAAGCTTCTTTCTACTGATGCTGGTGTGAGTATCAAGTCACTCTCCTCAGTGACTACACACCATCAACTGATACAAGAATTTCCAAATACTCTAGACCTCTCTTCTTTCTCCAAAAAGACAAAGAAACATCAGGTCAAACATCACATTATCACGAACTGCCAACCAATTTTTTCGAAAGCCAGAAGGCTCAACCGAATTCGATAAAATGCTGTAACTAGGTATTTGCCGTCCTTCCAACAGTCCTTGGGCTTCTCCATTACTCGTGGAACCCAAAAACTCTGGAGGCTGGCGTCCGTGCGGCGACTACAGACGTCTAAATGCGCACACACAGCCTGACAGATATCCGATTTCAAACATTCATGATTTCAACAGCTTTTTAGAAGGTTGTTCTATCTTCAGTGTGGTGGATCTTCTCAGAGCTTACAATCAAATACCTATGGCTGAAGAAGATGTCCAAAAGACAGTGCTGATAACACCGTTCGGCCTCTTTGAATTCCCATCAATGACATTTGGTTTATGTAACGCAGCTCAATTATTTCAGCGGTTCGTAAACACTGTCATTCAGGGGCTGGACTTCTGCTTCGCTTACCTTGATGACATCCTAATCGCCTCAAAAACCGCAGAAGAGCACGTTCCACATCTAAGAGCGCTCTTCAGCCGCTTGAGCGATTACGGTTTAGTCATCAACCTCAACAAATGTGTTTTTGGCCAACCAGAAGTCAAATTTCTGGGCTACTCAATCAGCGGACCTGGAACCAAACCACTGGACTCCAAAGTCGCAGCTATTGGAGACTTCAAGCTACCTGAAACAGTAGAGCACCTAAAACGCTTTCTAGGCATGCTCAGCTATTACAGACGCTTCTTCGAGGGGTGACGCACTTCTGCTGTTTATGGAATAAATGGAATAAATGGGAATAAATGGAATAAATATTGGAATAAATGATAATTTTTTCAAATTCGTCAAAACCTCAAATAGACTTGATTTTGATGGCAACGCACACAACAAACCACACTAATGTGTCAAAAAGTGAAAAAACCCACTTTTGAAAACTTAAAAGAATTTTTGTTGAAAAATGGAATAAATGGAATAAATAAATTTATTCCTTTTATTTCAAAAAAAAAATTTAATCTCAAGATGGTTTAAATGCTTTATAATTTGTGCAAACATTTTTTTGAACTTATTTGTCTAACTTGTGATGTGTTTGGTTCAGATATTTCGCAGAAACAAAAAAAAAAAAAAAATTGGGAATATATGGAATAAATGGAATAAAAGAATGAATGGAATAAATGAAGTGCGCCACCCCTCGCGCTTCTTGCCTAAAGCAGCACATGCACAAATTCCTTTACTTGATCTAACTAAAGGTAACAAACGCAAAGACAAAACACCTATTGCTTGGACACTTACGACAATCGAAGCCTTTGCTAAATGCAAAGATCAACTCGCTAATGCGGCTCTCCTTGCTCACCCATCAGCATGCGCAAACCTATACTTCATGGTTGATGCTTCAGATACCGCTATCGGAGGAGTAGTACATCAGCTAAGTTCCAACGGTTGGCAACCTCTTGGATTCTTTTCTAAACGGCTTAATCCAGCCGAGAAGAACTATTCCACCTACGACCGCGAACTACTACCGATGTACTATTCGATCAAACACTTCCAAAGCATTCTGGAGGCACGTGTCTTTACAATATTCACGAATCACAAGCCTCTCGTTTTCGCTTTTCAGCAAAAAAATGAGAAAACTTCTCCCCGTCAATTGAGACACCTTGACCTCATCGGTCAATACTCCACAGATATCGAACATATCTCCGGAAAAAACAACATTGTTGCTGACTCATTGTCACGCATAAATGGCATTGCTCTTTCTACTTCCATCGATTACAAGTTCATCGCCCGCCAACAAGAAACCGACGAAGAACTTCAGCAATACATGCGAAAAAGTTCTGGCTTAAAACTCGTTCAACTAAAAATTGGAGACTTCACAATAACTTGCGACATTTCTACAGGAATTCCTCGTCTCTTCATCCCTTCGAACTCACGAAAAGCTGTTTTGAACCACGTCCACAACCTCGTTCACCCCGGAGTTAAGGCCACATACAAACTCATGAAGAAAAGTTTGATTTGGCCGTCACTCAACAAGAACGTCAAATTTTTTTGCAAAAGCTGCATTCCTTGTCAAAAGGTTAAAGTTGTAAAACACAACAAACTCCTTTTCAGCAAATCCAAGCTACATCCGGACACTTCGAACACATTGACATTGTAGGGCCACTTCCTCAATCGGAAGGCTTTACATACTGTCTCACGTGTATTGATCGCTTCACGAGATGGCTGGAAGCTATACCAATTTCAGATAAAAGGGCCGAAACAATCGCTAAAGCCTTCTATCTCAATTAGGTTTCTCGCTTCGGCGTTCTCGTCAGCTAACATCAGACCGTGGAGCTCAATTCGAGTCACACTTATTTGCTGAACTTAACAAGTTGCTCGGCACCCATAAACTCCACACTACCGCTTACCACCCACAAGTGAATGGTATTCTGGAGAGATGGCACCGAATACTGTTTTAAAAAAAGTGATGCAAAGCTGATTGCGCCTGATTGCAAATGAACGGAGTGTGGTAGTCCGGGTCATGTGCCAGGCGTGCAACTGTCTAACTATCAAGTGATCTTTTTACGTCTACGTGTTAGTCCCCGGGTCCTCAATTCTCTTCGGAGTTTTGAGCTAAACTTAAGAGTTCTACCTGATGATTTTCCTACGGGTCATCGGAGAAAAAAAGTAGGTTGGGGGCTTGATTAACCTCCAAACGCCGAAAAAAATGGATACCGGTTATAAACTCAACAACACAGCCTCGGATCGGACAAGATAAACGGCAACGACTCAAGCAACGGAAAAAAGACAACAATTTAAAACTAGGAACATGAAATGTAAGATCTTTGTTGCGGCCAGGAGGATTGAGAACTCTCACAAGCGCGCTCAGAGTAGCAAAAATTGACATTACAGCATTTCAAGAAACCAGATGGCCTGGAAAGGACACCATGACCAGTAGCGACTATAAGTTCTACTACAGTGGGAAGAATAACAACAGTCCAAGAGAACAGGTTTCATGGTTTTCGGCAGAACTAGAAACGCGGTGATTGCAGTACGTATTTCGAACATTAAAACATCCACAAAGCGACATGGGTATCACCTTATGGACAAACCAAAAACCAGATTGATCACGTTTTGATAGATGGGCGTCACTGTTCAAAAGTAATGGATGTCAGGAGCTGTAGAGGACCAAATGTTGATTCTGACCACTACTTGGTTAAAGTGGTTGTTAGTTCTCGCATATCGATCCAACACAACCGACAACAGGCATTGAAAAAGTGGGACGTTGAAAAACTGCAGAACGAAGACATTAAACACAAATACGAGGATAGTTTGAAGAGAAAAATTATGGAAGAAATGGTCAGCGAACAACACAGCATAGACGATGCGCGGAATCAAATTAGGCGGAATGTAGAGAGCGCCGCAGCAGACATTGGGAACGAGAACGGGAAATAAAAGAAACAACTCGTTCGATGATGAATGCCAGCGAGCTATGGAGAACAAAAACGCAGCTCGAATAAAAGCTCTGAGTCGATACACTCGAGCAGGCCAGGCAGAGTACCGTTCGAAGAGAAATTTCGCTCGAAAACTGTTCCGAAACAAAAAACGGCTGCAGGATAGAAACGTTCTGATCGAAATTGAAAAGTTTCGCAATAGGAAGGAAACTCGGGACTTTTATCGGAAAGTAAACGAATCCAAAAATTTAGAGAAATTGATTCGTCTAAAATAGGCTCTGATAAGAAGACAGTATAAGAACGTTGCAAATAGTGCAAATTTAAGATTTTTCTCAGAATTTAGTTATAATGGAAATACTTTCAGAAAAAATTTTATGTGCAGGCAATCACTTAAGCATAAGCAAAAGATTCTGTATCAAATGTTCCAACTTGGGCAAAAGCTTCATGAGTGAAACCTTATGCTCAAGCTTCTCCTTATGCTCATACTTGGGAAGTATAAGCGTATGCTCAAGACAATGGTCAGGTTATAATGGGAAGTTCTAGAAGTAACAGGGAAGAAATGAAAGGTGCCCGGAACAAACTGAGTCCAGATTCCGATTTTTCGGATCAAAATAAAAAAATTGTACTGATTACTTTTTAAGATACAAAACCCTTGTAGACTAGTGTATCAACGATGGCGTCACCTCAAGCCATCATTAATTTTGGAAGCGGTGTCATTAATTTTGGAAGGGGGATTACGGACACACTTTACATTTAAAGAGGATTTTGTATGCTGTTGAACTAGGCATAGTCGGGGCATTTCTACCTTTGCAATCAGCATTATTTGTAGAGGTATTGACCATTTTAAATTTCTAATATTTGCCAGAACTTAATACAAAGACATTTGGCAGTTATAATAAAGATTTGAGGTGTACGAAATCCAAAAATTTGGTTAAATATTTGTTTGTCGATCCATGCCATTATATCACTTTTTTACTTAAAAAGAAACAACTAAGTTACGTTGGTTGTGCTAATAAGCTAAGGCAATAGAATAGAAGTAGAAAATGAGCATTCAACATTCATCGGATACATTTTTTTCATTATGGTGGTCGGATATACCGAGCAAATAACAAAAATTATCACTTTAAGCAAATACTACGAAAGCGGTGCACATACCTTTGCTCTAACGACTTACCTTGCTAAATTTGTCGCAATATATTTCTTGAATTGCGTAAAGAATGCAAAATGGTATTTGTGTAAATGTTGTTGACCTTTCTGTTGAAACGTTATAAGAAGTCAAGGAGTCCTGTATTATACACAATGTATCTTACGCATACAGTAATATTTTTACCTTTTTAATATCTACATTTTTACAGCCAGCGCCTCTTGGTGTCCTTATATCATTATAATAGTTGCTAGTTGAATCCCCCGCCCCTAGGGGCTACGCTGGCGTAAGCATTCTTGGTTGCTAGGTCGGAGATTTCTAGCTTAAGGACCTTACACCAAAAGGTGCATAAGGGTCTGTAAAGTTTGATGTAAATGAAAAAGAAATAAGTAAGTTTATTCAAATTCGTTGTTTGTGTTTGTTGATAATAACACATAGGAGCACTAAATGAAAAAAGAGACGTGGACGCGAGAAACACTATAAATTTATAAGCGTGAGTAGTATGAAGCGTTTAATCTTTGTAGTAAGGTACCAAATCTGGTTTCCCCCCGTACTACCGTCTTCCCTGTATTACCGTTTTGCGCATACTACCGTCTTCCCCCGTACTACCGTTTTCCCCTGTACTACCGTCTTCACCGTATTACCGTCTTCCCCGTACTATCGTTTTTCACCGTACTACCGCCTTCCCCCCTACTACCGTCTTCACCGTTTTCCCCGTACTACCGTTTTGACCGTACACCATCTTCCCCGTACTACCGTCTTATCCGCACTACAGTTTTCACTGGCTGCTCAATTTTCAACAATACTGGTATCTACTCACAGAACTATGAGACTTTGTTAACGAAACCGATGGTCCATCTCTCATACCCTCGCAGATTTTTCTAAAACCATAAAAATTGATCACATTTGCAACTGCCCAACACTCTGCTTCAAAACTCTTAGACTTTTCAATAAAAATTTTATTTTTGTTTATTAAGTGGCGTATTCAAATATTTTTTTCTATTTGTATGAAACGAAGTTATGTGGCGTATTCAAATATTTTCTTTGTAATGAATTATTTGTATATAACGAAATGATGTGCCGTATTGGTTTTCTTTGTACATTTTTTGGTTGATGTTAAATCTTTACTTTGCTTTTTTATGCTTTTGAAAGTATCTGGTATTGGTTTCTTTTGCAAAGAGTGTTTTGTTAGTAAAAGTCACCAGTATTGGTGAAAATGTCAAGCAGTTGGACATGCGGTCAATTTTTATGCTTTTAAAATTATTTTCGAATGTATGTGAGTTAGACGAAAGGTTTGTTTGGCAAAGTCTTAGAGTTTTGTAAGTGGAAGTCACCAGTATTGGTGAAAATGTCGGGCAGTTGGACATTGGGTCAATTTTTATGCTTTTGAAAGTATCTGGAAAGATATGAGAGCCAGAACATTGGTTTCTTTTGCAAAGTCTTAGAGTTTTGTTAGTAAAAGTCACCAGTTTTGGTGAAAATGTCGGGCAGTTGGACATTGGGTCAATTTTTATGCTTTTCAAATTATTTTCGAATGTATGGGAGCTAGACGATAGGTTTCTTTGGCAAAGTCTCAGAGTTTTGTTAGTAGAAGTCACCAGTATTGGCGAAAATGTCGGGCAGTTGGACATTGGGTCAATTTTTATGCTTTTGAAAGTATCTGGAAAGGTATAAGAGCCAGACCATTGGTTTCTTTGGCAAAGTCACCAGTATTGGTGAGGTAAAGTGTCTTAGATACTTTGAACTATTTAAAATTTGGGAAAAATAGCCATCGGAAAATTTTTTGGAAAACTTAGATTTTCCTTTAACAGTAACAGAAAGCTTGCACAAAACCTCAATTTTTTGGGTTTTTCGCGATTTTCTCAATGGTAGACACCCCTCAACCCTATCGAATCCCAGTTTATTTCCTTTTGTCCTAATTTTTGCAAGGTCTCCAATACAAATTTTGCAGGTGTATGTCGTTGGCATGCCCCATTTATGTGCTAGGGGTGGGGAGTTCAGAATAAGTAGTACTATTTATGTGCTCACTGATGGTACCAACCCCAATTTTTGTACTCATAAGGTAAACGAGCACAAAATTTCTGAACATTGCAAGCATGTCAAAACAGTCATTTGTGTATGGGGACTGCGTCACGCTCACATTTTATCATTGAAATTCTCAGCTCAGAATTTTGTGCTATTTATGTGCTGACAAACGTCTAAGTTTAAATTTTTGTGCTCATCAGGGAGCAGAGCACAAAAATATTGAAATGGTCAAATATGTCAAAATGGTCATTTTTGTATGGGAGTCACCTCACAGAAAACTTTCAGCACTCAGCATCTTAGCTCAGAATTATGTGCTATTTATGTGCTGACAAACGTGCAAGTTTCAATTTTTGTGCTGGTCAGGAGACCGATCACCCACAAGAGCACAAGAAACAATTTTGTTAATCAAATAATTGACGTAAAACGATTTTTTTCGAACAAAAACATTGATTATTTTTCATACTGATTTGGTTCTCGTAGACGTTTTTCAGAGTGTAATGAAATATTCGATTAGAGGGAAATTTTTCGTCGAGTTCGAAAAGGAAAATTATGTTAATATGAAATGTTTAGAATACTCCAAAGATGTGCTTGAGACTTTTGGATTCCAAATTCGGAGCAAGGTTTCTTCGATATACCGGTATAAATTCAAAAAAAGTTTTCGCGGAGGTAATTTTTTCGATGAAATTTTGATTTGAAAAATCCTATCTCAGCCAAAAAATGACTACAATTGATGAGGTAAAGTGTTTTAGAAACTTTGAACTATCGTAAGTTTGGGAAAAATAGTAATCGGAAAATATTTTGGAAAACTCCGATTTTCCTTTAACTACAACAAAGAGCTTGCACATAACCTCAATTTTTTGGGTTTTCCCCGATTTTCTCAAAACCCTACAGTGGGATTTTTTGGGAGTTTCGGGCGATGATAGACATTCATCAGCCCTATCGAAACCCGTTCTATTTGCCTTTGTCCTAATTTTTGCAAGGTCTCCCATACAAATTTTGCGAAATTGGCCAGCCTACAGGAACACATACAGTAAACTTACATACAGTAAGTGAAAACCGAAAAGTTTCTGATTTGTATGGTAAATTCGTATGATAAATCAGAAACTTGTCGGTTTTCACTTTCCAGAGACTGTACAACTTTACGTGCAAGAGGCTGAATTCTCAAAAAAACTTCAAAAAATGTCCTTATCTTCGGCGCCGTCGCATGTAAAGTACAACTTACAACTCTAAAGTTTGTCTGCTTATTTGTCTACTAGGGGCTACGCGGACATTAAGCATTCTTGTCCGCTAGGTCGGTGCGACATTAATACTAAAATGTATGCAAGGGTGTGCAAAGTTAGATTTAGATGAATAAGAAATGGATTTAGTAGTATTTTAGTAGTTACCATAAACTTACACAAATCTGGTTTTCTCCCGTACTACCATTTCCCCTTGCTACCGTTTCACCCTTACTACCGTTTCCACCATACAGCACTTTTCCCCGTACTACAATTTCCTCCGTACTACCGTTTCCCCGTACAAACGTTATCATCGTGCTACTATTTCCCCGTACAACCGTTTCTCCCGTCCTACAATTTCCTCCTCACTACTGT
>CM055404.1:88518408-88530166 GCA_029228625.1 Pseudolycoriella hygida
TGCTTGTTAGGCCATCCATTTGCAATTTACGTTCATTCACCACGTCGAAAAACATATTCCGATGTAACACGAGCCTGTCTGCTTTGAAGTCGCAGTCATCTTTGTAACGTAAATTTTTTTCGATTTCTTAACATTCACAGTTCTTCATGGCGAAATCATCGAATTTTGACAGCATAACATATGTTTCGGAATCGAATCTTGTATTGAGGCTCGAAATGATTTGATCGATCATCGCAAAGAAGGTAGGTCGATATTTATCTTTTGCAGTTGGAGGGAAAAACGCAGTTGTCGGGTTATCATCTAATTTCTTAGGAACTTTTCTCTGGCGTGGAAGTACCGGTTCTTTTTCATCGAAATCCAATTCCTCAGCTTTATTCTTTGTCTCTATCCATAGATCGTTGAAAGATGCAGTATTTCTCATTGCCTGCATACTTGCTTTCAAAATTTCAACGCGTCTGATGACAGACTTGAATGTAATCTTGGTTGCTTGTAAAGTCTCGTTCAAAGCTTCAACTTTTTCCAAGGTCTGTATGGACATGTTCAGGTACAGCAACGTTTCAAACTTATTTAATTTATGTGCGAATCCACGAGCTTTAATATCGGCGTCCGAACTCTCCTTCCCAATTTCATCACAAAATGCTAGAATTGCCTTGTAATTTGCTTTGATGGATTTTAACGACTTGACTCTTACGCACCAACGTGTCACGCAAAAAGATATAAGATTTGTCGACGTAGGAACATATTCGCCTTCCTCGTTATCATCAAAATTCAGCTGAATTCTTTTAAAAATTTCAAAACTCTTTGCTGATGCACGTATAAAACTTACAAGCTCCTTCATTTCCGACAAAAAACTTGCGATCACGTTGATGTTGTTCATACCGTCTTGAGCGACTAAATTCAGGTTGTGACCCGCACAATGTGTAAAGTATGCTCTGGGCTCTTCCTGTCTGAACCGAGTTTGAAGTCCAGTAATGCAGCCACTGACGCAATTCGCACCGTCGTAACGCTGTCCTCTGCATCGGTCGAAACGTAAATTAAATCGTAGAAGTACATCTCGTACAACTTTAAACAACGTCTCAGCATCAGTAAACGGAGTCTCGTAGAGCCCGAGGAAATATTCATCAATATTCAAACAATCATCGACCACTCGAAAATTAATGGACATTTGTTCTTTGTGCGACGAATCCGTAGTTTCATCACCCATTATACCGTAAAACGCGGCAGATGTTATTTTCTCCAGCAACTTTTTTTGCACAGAGCGTGATAGCAAATGCAAAACTTCGTTGATTATATCGTGACTAATCCATTTGTACGACGATCGCTCCATCCAAGGTTTCAACAATGGAATGTCCTGAGCATGTAATTTTAGCAACTGAATAAAATTAGATTTCTCTTCAGAATGCCCACGTATCGGAATACCTTGAGTTACCAAAAATCGTTTACTTTCCATGATTTTCATTAAACAAAATCTTGCAGTGATTCTTGCTTCTGCATTTTGTTTTCATATCGAATGTAACACGTTCACTCCTTTTTCTTTACACGCCACAGCAGCAACAGCTTTTCGATGAAAATGTGTGGTTTCGTGCGCCTTGAATCGTGTGATTGCGTTTCGCCACTGTTTGAAACCTTCCACGATGTAGCAATCATACGAAAATTTGTCAAAATTTTCACGTAGAGGTTGGATTTTTAACTTCGTGTACGCTTCTACACAGACTGAGCAAAAAACCTTATCGGATGCTTCTTCATATTTGATCCAACTGAACGTTTGTAACCAATTGGGTTGGTATTTGCGTACAGATTGTCTCTTTTTATGTGGTCGAATCGGCGTTGATGTTGATATATTTGTAGAATCAGTCGATTCGTTCAAGACATTTTCTTTATTCAAAGTTGATTCAGACTGCGTTGACAGCTCAGGCGCTAATAAATGGAAAAATAAAAATTTTGACGATGCTGTGAACACATGTATAAATGAGAAAGTTTTACGTTGACAAATTTGAGTCGCATTTAATTAATGATCTTTTAACCGAGTTTTCTCCTTTTGTGACTTCTGACTGTCGGCTCGCCATTTTTGAATGAATTTCTCCATAGTAAGAAATAATGTTGCTGACGGTTACAAACTAAACCGGAATTCACATGAATAAGAAATAGTTCCAATTGAATTCGAAATAAAACCACAGACATACCTTAAAAGTCTCTTACGTTCAGTTTTGACTCTTCAAATATGAAAAGAAATTGGAAAGAAAAATCTAATAAGTTTTTCGGCACGTATAATTTGACTCCATGAAAAGTAAACATGGTAAAATTCAAACACCATCGATCACATAATTTTTTTTGACAATTCTAACTATGAACCGCCGTAGAAACACTATTTCAATATTTCAGTGTAGGCGTGGTGTAGTGGCAGGGGCAGTGGTAGCAATATAAATGAAGTAAAATGTTTATTTGTTCTTGAAAAATAGATATTTATTGTTGGAAATAATTTTGGATGTCCATATTTATTTTTATTAATTTGTCGAGCTCCAGTGTTGCTCAGCCTCGACGAATTGGTCTCCAGTGTTGCCCAGGCATCGCGGCAAGACCAAAGTCGGCGCCTCTGTATTGCATGATGTTCCGAATTTTATTTCAATGATCAATTCTTGGGTTATAAATTAGTACAGTACAAATCAACTTATTTTAGGAAAAATTGTTACGTTCTTCAACCTAAAGAAATAGGACATTGTAAAAACATTCCGACAATGAAAAGATCTGAAAAACAGGTCCACGATTTAGCGAAACTATTAAATAATAATTATACTTTAAATGGTTGTAGGGCAGATTATTATAATTATGCGCAGTCTTATATCTTTTCGTCCAAGCCAAAATTCGATATTCATGATATTAGTTTTGTTAGAGTTATTCAGTTAACATGCCTAAGTGAGTGGAAAAGAACAAAAATCCTTCAGATAATATCATTCAACATAATTTAGGTTTGCTCTTCAAAGAATAAAAATATTTATTCAAAATCAGAAATAATTTGAATAAATTGAATAAACAAATTTAAAAGATTTGGTTTTTATTAACACGTTTTATTCTATTTTATTTTGCGCAACACTCCAATATCCGGAATATTAATATTATTCGCATACTGAATATTGAAAGATGGAAATAAGAAAACGATTTACTTCTGCCGTGTGCAACAAATCTAAATTTTCAATAGCATCTAACAATATTTAAATTTAAAAATTTTACATTTTCAGCTTTTTCGGACCACATTACAAATTACAAGATGGATATTTACATCTAGACGGAAATTTTCAAATTAACATTTACGTATGTAATAGCATTTACGATATTTAAACAGATTGTTTTATTTATTTTCATAATTTTTTAACAAATGCAATTAGGTGGGAAATGTGACTACAAATAGAAACAATTTCCCAGATAGGTGATATTTTTATTGCAAATTCCAAGCGCTCTGAAACGTTTGTTCTGAAGGGTTGACAGATTTCAGGAAAAATGTTTTTTTGTTTTATCAAAATGAGAAAAAAAGCTGCTCACAATTATTGTGGCAAGCAGAATAGATGTGACCCTAGTTACCTAGTGACCCTAGTTTTGGTGCTGTCTGTTGTTTATTAATTATTACGCACCTGCGGGAAAATTTATTTATCTTCGAGGAGGAAGTTTTTATCCCGAGCAAGAAAGAAGCAAGAAATCAACAAAATAAATTTTGATACAACACAGAAAGTAAGTATGACTTATCTCCCTAAACAGCCACGATGGGACTTTCGAAAGGCAAATTGCGGCGAAGAAATGCATTCCACGAGGCTATCGCAAGGAATACATTCCGTGCTGGAATGAAGATAGCGGTCGACTGTATGCCGAATTTCAAGAAAGCGAAGACCCCGAAACCGCTAAAGAACTGTTAAAATCGTTAGACGATGCAAGAAAACGTTGTACTGAAAGAGTTGAAAACATTAATATGAGACAGTCTAGCAGGAAAGGTTCTTCCGTCATCCGAAAACTCGGCATTGCTCCCAACTCCACAGTAGGAAACCAAAAATCGACGCTGATCGAGTAGCTCGTCGAGTAGTGCAATCGTCTAAAGCGCCGTCAAAGAAGTTCTTTTCTAGAAAGGCAATTCAAGCTTATCATTTAATTAGAAAAAACACTCCTACAACCAGTGAGCTGTCCAGAACTTCCACCGTCGATGATGTAAACTTTGCCATATGGAGCATAAAAAACGGTAAAACAACTTTAGGAGACCTAATGAGAGAAGTGCTAAAAGTAGTAGAAGAATGGTGTAAGGAGAAAAAACTCCGAGTAAATCCAGGAAAAACGAAATTGATTCTGTTTAAAAGGAATAACAATGTTGATGAACTGGAGCTCGGAAGTTTTAGACTCTTTGGGGAAATACTTAACCAAAGGGCGATGGTAAAATACCTAGGGGTCACCTTCGACCATAGAATGACCTGGATTATGCATCTAATAGACAAGCTAGATAAGGCAATTGGAACTTTCTGGATGTGCAGAAATGCCTTCGGAAGAACCTGGGGTCTATCCCCAAGAGCCATCTGGTGAATATACACAGCAGTAGTTAGACCATGTTCTGCCATGGGTGCATTGTCTGCTGGCCGAGAGTAGAGATAGGGACAGCAAAAAAGAGGCTAGATAAACTCCGGAGGTTAGCATGTTTGTGCGTGACTGGGGCGAAAGTCAGTGCAGCCACAAGGGCCCTAGAGGCACTTCTATCTATCCCATCGCTCGACTTATTTGTAAAATCTACAGCTTTTAGCTCAGCTCTCAATATCCAATGTAATGGACTCTGGGCACCGGGCTCGGATACAGGACACATGACTACTACAAACCTAATAAAAGATGAAACTCAACTAATGAGGAGTGACCAGATCTCGGCTATCTTGATGCTGGAGGATAATTTTAGGTGCGTAATACCGAGTAGGGAGGAATGGTTAGGTATGGAAAAAATCTATCCCCCAGAGGATGGCTTAGTGAGCTACACAGACGGGTCCAGGAAAGCAGGGCTATCAGGAGCTGGTTTTATCAGTGAAGAAGCCGGGATTGAAGGTTCTATATCTTTGGGATACTTCACCACGGTAATGCAAGCTGAGCTCCTAGTAATATCTGAACTGGTTAGCACCGAGACTTTCAAAAAATTCCAGCACAGAAGACTCTACATTTGCTCGGATAGCCAAGCCTCAATTGAAGCTCTGGAATCTCCCATAGTCAGTTCGGCCACAGTGCTTCAATGTAAAGAAGCTCTCAATGAGCTAGGCAGGAAGAACAATGAGGTCTTGATTCTATGGGTGCCGGGTCATTCTGGTATCCAAGGCAATGAGAGAGCTGATGAATTAGCAGACAAGGGAGCAAATCAGCGCCCGATTGGGCCAGAACCCTTCTGCGGTATAACGAAGAACGAGAGAAAGAGTATCATCAAAAACTGGCTAGATGTGCAGCATAAGAGAGTCTGGGAAAGGTACGAAGGGGGTAAGCACACAAAAATTTTCTGTAAGGCTCCTCTTAGGAATTTCAGTAACGGTTTACTGGACCTAGACAGACCTAACATTAAGAGAGTAATTGAAGTCCTCAACAAACACCTCAATGTTATAGGATATGCAGAAAACCCAAAATGTGTCTGCGGACATAACGAGGAAAATGGTCACCACATGATTAGTGACTGCCCCAGATACAGACATCACAGACAAACGATCTTAGGCAAACCAGAATTAAGCCCTAAAGACGTAACAATCGACAAAATTAAGGTACATGACCTGGCCGTCTTCCTCAAAAGAACAGTAGTGATCTTTATCCTACCAACTGACTCAGAATGGCCCAACAAGCATATGACGCAATACACCGAAGCTCGGAAATTATACAATTATACAATCACACGGAGTTGACGATCAAATTCACTTTTACGAAATCAAACACTTTACTGTAAATTCATCTTTCTTTGTAAAATTTTCATTTTATTTGTTAAATAAACGAAGAAAGGAGGGGGCAAGGGAACAAAGGACAAATCGTCCAGGTTCCTGTCAAAATTTTAAAAAATTTGACCCCCCTCACACCTTCAATCTAATCTAATCTAATTGGTTGCGGATTCATAGTCATAAGTTGTATGTACAATGAAGTTACGTATGAACGTCACTGCAACATTTACCATATATTTTAACTGGTGTTGCCAACGCAAAAAAACGTCCATCTTTTTTAATTAAATGTCCTTCTTTTCCTCGCAATAAGACTTTAACTAGCTCTGTAAAAAAAACTAAAGATTTTGTGGCTCCGTATAAGCGATAAGTCATCTTATAAATTATAATTTATAAGTTATAAGTTATAACTTATGACTTATAACTTATGAACTTATAACTTATAAATTATAAGTTATAATTCATATGGCCATAAGTTATAAGTCACAAATTATAAGTATGTATGTATGTATATATTTTATTCATTAACTCACAGAAGGCTATCGCCTTTTAACTACCTGTGATTTCGCATTACAATTTACGTTATAATTATTGACCTTAACTCTAAGTTTTTAATATTATTTTATATCAATTTTTCTATAACAGTTTCGATAAAGATAGAGATAGAGATAGAGATAGAAAGAACTCACAATATGAAACATTTGGAACTTAATTTTCATTTTACATCTAAACATTCAGCTAAAACAAAATCAGTTTCCTGAGAAATATTGTAAACAAATATCTGGGAAAGAGGCAGATGACATTTTCCTTTTTATAAACAGCGGAAGCGAATTCCACAAAGAGATAGCGTGAACGAAAAACGAGTTCTTCAATACACATCTTACAGCATAAGGCACTATTAGTGACGAGCTTCTTTCACCTCGCATGAAAGTCAACAGTTCATACAAATAGTTCGGTTTTTTAGTGATCACAATTTTCCGCACCATAACACAAAGTCTGTATTTTCTAAAGTTCGAATATTCGCAACCCAAAATCCCTGCTTCTTGAGTTGAAATATGATCTCTACGCCGCATATTGAATGCAAAACGAATACTTGCATTTATAGCCACCTGCATTGAGTTGATCGAATCAGCATCTGCATCGCACATTACTGTGTCACAGTAAGTGAAATGTGGAAGGAGCAGGGTTTTCACCAGCACCACTCGTTTGTTGTACGGAAGGTAAGGACCATATTTCCAGAGACTTCGTAATCCGCCATATACTCTTTGTAATATTTGGCATGTTTGGTCAGTCCATGTCATGGTATTGTTTAACCATAGCCCTAGTACCTTCGCTTTTCTTACATAATTTATTTGCTCGTTGCCCAGCAATATTGAATTTTCTACCAGGACGGGATCGGCAATACTTATTTCAGATTCCGATATTACCATGACGTGTGACTTCGCCGCATTCAAAACTAATTTATTCTTTTTGGCCCACTGGTGAATTCAATTTAAATCTGCATTAATCAAGTCGACTACTTTTTTAAAGTCGAGCCAGACGTGATGCATATACAGTTGAACATCATCCACGAATAAGCGGCTTTTGGAGTGTACGAGGACCCTTGGCAGATCATTTATGAAAAGGGAAAACAATAGCGGTCCTAGGACTGACCCTTGTGGCACCCCTATGCTTATATGCAAGTATTCTGACAAAAAACCGTCAATCAGCACTGTCTGACATCTATTTGACAGGTAGGATTTAATTAATTTGATGGCACTTTCGCTGAAGAAGAAGTTCCGCCGTAATTTGTTGAGCAGCAAGCCGTGATGTACCATATCGAACGCGCTTGAAAAGTCTAGCAGCAAGAGAAACGATACGAACTTCTTGTTTTTTAAGCGTCTGTGCAAATTTTCGCGTATATCGTGAGTAACTTTCAGCAAAGCCGTCGTGGTGCTGTGTCCCGGTCGATATCCCGATTGATGATCATAGAGCAAATCGTTGTCGTTGACGTATTCAGATATCTGCCATTTCATTACTTTCTCCAAAGCTTTTGATAAAGGCCGGCAACACATGTATGCCTCTATGATCCTTCATCTCGTGCTCCGCTGATTTTTTGTGGACAGGAAGAACTTTAGACCTTTTATACGCTTCAGGATACAATGTAGAGGATAGTATTATATTGAACATGTGGTCGATGAATGGAAGCGTCATTGGAAGTGTCATCTTGATTAAACTGATTGGTATTTCATCTAGGCCAACTGCTTTCGATGAAATTTGCATAATTGCTTTCTTAGTAATGTCGATGTCTACCTGCCGAAATGTGAATGGAGTGAAGTCGATACTTGTTGACGATTCATGATGCGAAACCGATTGCGTCACTGAAGGTGACACTTCGTCATTCAACGTAGGTACATTGATGTTGCACAAAAACTTATTGAATTCATCCGCAGTGAAAGAGCGGATTACTGTTAGATTTTTCCTTTCCGATTCCCAGGGTTCTCAATTTGTTCCAAATCGCTCTAGAATCTTTGCAGTTATGAAAGACATTGTTGTAGTACAAACCTTTTGCTTTAGTGATCATCGATGTAACTTTATTTCTCAGTGAACGATAATTCTGGTGAGCCTCTGTTGTACGTACAATCCTCCAATATCGCTTGGCAATGTCTCGTCTACGATGGCTATGCTAATATCTCTCGAAAACCAAGGTGCGTTGCTTCTCAGCCGTTCACGAACTGGTCGAAGCGGAGCGTGTCTATCCAACAAATATTTAAAATTTCGTACCAACGCCTCTACGATGAAATCGCTATTCACTACATACCGGTATCAAGTTGATCAATCCTCTTTATAGCGAGAGTGTCACGAACGACAAAAAGATCGAGAAGAGATGCTCCCGTATCGTAGAAATGTGTCGGAAATTTATTCAGAATATGAAGATCGTTATTTTCAAAAACTTTCTTAAATTCATTCATACGGCTCTGCCTTTTATAATCTAACAGATTTTCATTAAAATCACCAGCTAAGATTACATGTTCATATTCATTGGCGTATTTTTTTATAACATCATTAATAATGTCGAATTCAGTGGTATTCACTGCCTTGTAAAAAACACCGAACAAAATCTACGCGTCGGGAAAAATTAACTCAATCAACAAATAGTCTGCCTTAAAACGATCACTCGGCTGCAAATCATTTTTATATTCTGACGATCCCACGATACGAAATTTCAAACTATTTTTAATGTATATTGCCACACCACCACTTTTTCGCATTCTTCTATCGATACGAACTAGATTGTAGCCTTCGATTTCAACCGATTTGTTGGTATTATAACTTTTAAACCACGTCTCACTGAAGGATATCACATGAGCATTCACATTAAGGAAAACGTTCCGAATTTCGTCAATTTTTGGTGTTACACTAGAAACATTCAAGTGACAAAAGTTGATGCTATCATCTCCTTTGAACATTGCCTTCAATAAAACATTAGGAATACTAACTCCGTTCAAGCTACCTCTTTTCGTCCAACTCAAAACCATCGCACGCATTTGTGTCATCTGCTCTTTTCACAATATTCAAATTAGGCTGCGCTACTATAATTTTCTCAGTATATTTGTAACAATCAATGAACAAAAAAAAATGGTGACTCAAAATGACGTTTTCTCTGATGATAAATGAAACTTAAATTAATTGATCCTCTAATACTAACTTTATTAAGACTAAACACATTCATCGAACTATACTCTCTCTCTCTCTCTCTTATAAATGAAATTTCAATTTTGACAATAATAATACCACACATCAACAAATACCTGGTTTCCTTAATTGGTAGGGGTTTCCTTGTCTTCTGGGGTTGAATCGTTCAACCAAAAAATAAATTAACCAACTAAGAGGTTAGTTGACTTTATGCGCATGCGCACAACATTTTTTTTTTCATTGGACAGTAGCAATGAAAAAAGATCAACTAACTTCTTAGTTGATTTTGCGCATGCGCATAAGTCAACTAAGCTCTTACTTCGTTAATTTATTTTTTGGTTGTTGATGTCCATGCGTGCCAAACTTTCCTCACGGTTGACATTTTGTGCATTTGCTTCCGAGTTGGGCGTGCGGTCTGCACCGCTGCTGTTCTCGTGATGCTCAGTGTTTCCGATGTTTCGCTGTTTTTCCTTATCATTTTCGGTTCCACCAGTCGGATAAAATGCATCCAATGACGATAATGATGAAATTTTGACCGGTCGTGACTTTTGGTCGAGGCGATAGTAGACGTAACCATTTTTTGTGCTCACGGACGGAAAAACCTTGTTGAACTTGAGATGCAATGCTTTTTGGAAAATCTCCTTATTTTTCCGTGTGAGAGCTTCGCATATAACGATCCGTAATTTTGTGTAGACGCCCACATCAGATAAATTCAAGAGTGGGTGATGGAAGTATGCTTCCATGAAGTCTCGCTTGTCTACAATTTCGTAAAACTTCATGACAATAGGATTGGATCTGTTCTGATTCCTCGATAAACGAAATGCCGATTTGATCGCTCTGGTATTTTTGAATCCAATTGCGTCACATATGTCATACACCAGATTCTGCATGTTTTCGTCCTGTCGAAAAGGAATGTGTTTGATCACTACATCGCATAGTTTGGACTGCCTTTCCAAATAATCGATCCTATCCTCCATCTCGTTGTTGATTTTGCTGGTTTTATCGTACATTTCTTTTGATACCCCTTCCATTTTAGCCAAGCAGTCTGTCCTCACCGATTCGATTTTCGTATCGACGTAGCCAGCAAATGTATTCAACTTTTTATCGAGAATGAATTCTGGATGTTGGCCTTGTTGTTGCTCTCAATGGATTGCTAAATGGTTTTGTTGATTGTGTCCTGCAGCTGTACGTTTTGCTCCAAAATGAATGATTGATAAGTTTTCTCCTGTAACATTAAGATTATAGGTCAATACATTTATTAAACTCCGCAAATATCGATGTGAAAAATCATTCACACAGACAGAGTAGCCATGGCCAAATTGGACCAATTGCGATACGAATTACTACCGCATTCACCGCATTCTCCAGACTTAGCCCCTTCCGACATCTTTCTCTTTCCAAACCTAAAAAAATCGATCGCTCGCTGGAACGAGATTCGGCTCGAATGAGGAGGTGATCGCCGCAACGGAGGCCAATTTTGCAGACCTCGACCGATCTTACTTTTTGGACGGGATCAAAAGAGAAGTGTATAGAGCTCGAAAAATAAATAAACACTTCCTTCAAATGAAGAAGTTTCATTCAAAAAGTACTACCTTTTTCAATCCACCCTCGTAACAAGTAGTCAATTCGATGCAGCACAGTTGCTGTGTTGAATTGACGACTTGTTATTTTTTTAAATTAATATACCAAAAATCCAGCAAAAATCGTGAAATCTGCCTTGAGTGTTTTCGGACTTCACTTTTATCTAGCAGTAATTTTATACTCTTCAGTAAAAATCTGCTTTGCTTAAATTAATAGTATATTATAATATCATAACCAAAGACCCGTACGTATCAGAATAGATGTGGCAAACAGAACAGGTGTGGCAAAGAGACTCGAACGTATCTAAATATACAAATAAGCAAACAATCAAACGTTTTCTGTTCTTTTTTATCTGTAAGAATTCCAAAGATCCATAGAAATTACCCAAGGTAATGTCAAAGGCCCTACCGAAGTACGTCTCAGACCATTCGAATCTAGAAAATCTTATATCCAAGGACTAACTCGTTTTTGCCTAAAACCCAGAAACACGTGTTATCTAAAATTTTATTGTCTACAACTTTGTCCTTGGAAGCAACTTTCTACCGCTCATAGTTCTGGAGATCTGGGTCATCCTGCCCAAT
>CM055404.1:88534633-88549832 GCA_029228625.1 Pseudolycoriella hygida
TCATGTCGAGAATAACCGAAAAATATCAAAAAACCTGATGGAAGTTGAAAAGTGCTAGAGAAATCCAAAAAAATCCTTAAGAATCCCTTAAACCTAGGAAGCTCCATTGGATAACCTCACTCATATCGAGAATAACCGAAAAATATCAAAAAATCTAATGGAAGTTGAATACCTCACTTACCCAACCGTGACACACACCACACACATTATTTTATATGGGATTTGTATGGGAGCTTCCAGGAGCCCTAGCGCCCAAACGAAGCCGGTGACCCCATTTTTTTAAAATTTTAGATGACGTGGAATGCCCATCCGAAGGTCCCTGCAAAATTTAAAGAAGATCTGACCGCCAGTTTTCGAGAAATCGCCAAAAAAGTCGCTTTTCATACAAATGGAAATGCCACAACTAACTAACTAACTAGGTAACTAACTAACTAAGTAACTAACTAACTAACTAACCCACTAACTAACTAACTAACGTAGGATGTTTGCATTAACTTTGGATTCTATGAAGCAGCACATTTTGTATGGAAAATGACGATTTTCTAAAGGTCATTTCTTCGGATCCACTGGACCGATTTTAATGAGTGAAAGATCGATTTCAATCAAAATTTTACGTAGAATCCGATAAACTATGTCTCAGGGGGTACGACGCAAGGGAAAAATGTCAAAATTTAGCTGTATAGTTCCGCAGTCCACGAAAAAAATTTCTTATTTTTTTTATCGTATGGGGACTTGCGTCACGGGCGCAATGCTACCGCGCGCCCAAGATATTTCGCTCAATTTGAAAAACGAAGTAACGTTGTAAAAATTTAAGCTGACGTTTAGTTGTAGTCTAACAGATGCTTGTTACAATGCTTTACAATAAAATAATAAGTCAAGGGACCCGACCCATCCAAACGAGTCTAGCGACTTAAAGAGAAAAATGTGCGTAAAAGGAAAGTGGATAGCTACACCTACAAGATATTGGTGTAATGAAGCTGTCGTTATACGCCGAAATTAGCCTATTTTGTGAAAGAGATTCGTCAATTATTGAAGTAAAAAAGGGTTTGGGGTAGGGTCGAGTAGCATTCGGCCCGCGACCTTATATGCCACTAAAATTTACAAAAAATTATGAATACAGTAGTCAATTCTTATGAAGACTTAAGAATATATCAGAATATGTAAAAGACCTGTGACATCAGCTTTGTGTACCAACATGTCTCGAAAAAATAAAAAATCTAGATCTGCTACGTAGCTCGGTTGTATAGAATTTCCAAGTAAGTTGCGTTGGTCTAATAATAAAAGGCAAATAATTAACGGAAAAGTTAGAAAGAAGCAAAGCAACGGTGGATTTTATAATCGAATTTGACTCTAACACCACCAATATAACCTAGGCTATATACAAGTTTTTCCAGTTGGAAAAGTGCTTAATTGTAGCTTTTATTTAGAAAAATCATAACGCCACCGAATTTTTGTTCTATCGTCGCGGCGTAGTCGCCGATCAAGAAGATGCAGCCACACTGGCGCACACGTCTAGACGATACTATAAAAAATTACTTTAATTGTAACACTGTGACTGCTCTTCAATTCACCCATTGATGTTGTTTCGATTGTCATTCATTACACGAATATGGGCATGTACGCCAAACGTTCCATTTGCTTATCTATTTGAATTGACCTGACTCTACTAGAAATGAAATAAATATTTATTACTTACAATTCAAATTAATCGAATGCAAACAGTTTGTTTACGCAAAATTAGATCGACAGAGAGCAAAAAAACATATATATGCAAGGTACTCGTACGCATCAGAATAGATATGGCAAACAGAAGAGATGTTGCAAAAAGTTTCGAACGTATCTAATCTAAATAAACATTGCCTTCTCTCTTAGGTTTATGAAATAACGTCCACATTAAATTGGATTGAAAAATCAGTCATAAGAAATAGTGCAACGCGAAATTTTGACCTTGACCTTGCAACATTCAAGCTGGTACCTGCGTACAATCCTAGAGAGCTTGAACGTGCAAACGTTAACAGTGAGGTGGTTATTTGGTTTGCCCTTTAAACTCACAATTCCCAGTATACATGTTGGTTTGGAATATTGACATGTATACCAGAAACAGTGCTGGGGCGCTACTCAACATGTATAGAATTTAAAGCTAACAACAATCACAACCACTTGACTTTTTAGTGTTTTGTATACAAATATTACGTAATATGATCAATTACCTTGTTGGCAAACTTACCTTTCGGTATATATACAAACCATTCCATTTCTGTAGGTAGATATTCTTTTATCACTTTGATCGACGTTGAAAGAGCGTTTCCAATCAAAAGGGGCCAATCCTTCCCATTTTCGCGAATTCCCCCTCCAAACGTTACTCGAAATCCCAACAGTCTACAGCATCGGTTCTGACCTCTCGCATAACAAACAGAAAGTGCACCACCTGGCGTCTCCGATACTCATCGTATCCTCATCACAATTGCGAATCAGGTAAAATCAGGAGAAATGGGATGAAAGACAGCTACAGTCTCGTTCTTTGGACAAACTCCTGAAAATAATAACCATCCAATCTTTCAATCGGGGACCTCCAACGGTCGCACAAATAAAGGATACTCCTCCAACGGTTCACACATAATTGAGAGGCTGAATACATCAATCTAGCATTTACAATTCGAGAAATGAATTCCCGACACACAAGAAGATTGAGCTTATCTAAATTAAACATTTAGAAGCATGCGATCGCACGACTCGCACGATATTCTTAAATTGTCAATGTCATTCACGAGCAATTTCCGCAAGCTCCAATTCGTAGCCTCCGGAAGTCTTTTTCACAAGAAGAAATCACATTTTATTTTCACATTTTAATATCACACACAAGTTCCTGATCTTTCACACTCGTCATTCATGTAATCCGTGTTACATATAGATAATAGATAATAAATAACAATAATAAACAATAATCAAACGAGTTCACTTGAGCTTTTGCTCAAAAAATTTCAAGTCTAGAATTCAACTTAATCCGGGGCTTAAATGTTATTATAAGAAAAATATGTGCAGTAGATTACAGCAAGTCTGATCACAGTGTTTGTAAAAGCCGGAAGAGGCCATTTATTTCAGTGTCATTTTACAGATACATGAAGTTAGTTAGAGTTACAAAATTCCCAGCCAATACTCCCACTTAAACCTAACCAAATAAAAAATGTTTATTTAAAAAATAAAAATAATCATCTGAGTTCGAACGTGTCGTATAGATATCAATTCAAAAATAAATCCTTTTGACACAATAACAAAAAATAAAAAATTGTTCATAAACATAAAAAATTATAACAACTCTTAAAAACCGGTTTGAAAGCCTTTGAAATCTGAATCACCTTCAGAAGAAAAAATTTCATTATTTACTTTCATTTCATTGTTTTGAATCTCAGTCATCTCTGAATTCGAATTCATTAATTCACCATCGCCCTCAATTGAATTCGAATTTATGAAAACGATAAAAAGTCGTTCACATAAAAATAACGATACGGATCATAATCGTCTTCGTTCGAAGTTGTACGACCAATTACCTAACGCTGCAAGCGATTATGATCATCCACTGAAAAACGTTAGGCATTCTGATCAATAGCCTGATTGATGTCGCCATGTCTCACAAAACCCGCGAAAAAATCAGTCGCGCAATTCGATTTGGCTCTCTGTCGATCTGAATCCCATGGAACATTCTCCTTTCTTTGCTTTCGACACTGAACTGCAATATGACCATAATCATTGCAAATAAAACATCTTGAACCACGTCGATCATTGTTGAAACGTCTAGTTGTTGCTAATGCGGGGCACGATTTTCCGGATTGGGCTCTTGTCAAAGCTCTGTTTTAATAGAATCTCCAGTGATTATAATGCCTGAATTCTTGATTGCCATGATCATTGGTTGATAGATTAATGGCAAACCAGCCAACCACGCAGCTTATGAACGGTGTGCATTATTAAGTTGACGTAAGCTTCCATTCCATCACATTCTTCCAATTTAACTGATGTTAATGTTCGCATCAGTGACACTCGTCGAGATAAACAGGAATCATTGAATGCCGTCGATAATGCGTCTCAAATTGCTTTTGCTGTCTCACACGTTTGAATATGAGTAAAATTTGTAGGCTTAATAAGTAAAATCAACTTCGATTTTGGTTTCACCAATTTTTGGTTATCAGTTTCGGTGCCAAGAACACATTTCCATAATCCTTCGTGTTCCAAGTATGCGTGCACTGCAAATTTCCAATCAGTGTAATTCGAACGACCATCCAACTTTTCTATCGATGCTAAGTATGATGAATTTGTTGTTACAGCCATAATGAAGTAATCTTGCTCGTTGTCATACAATAGACGATATACACAAAAATTGTATCAGCAAATATCGATGTTAAAACTGTTCATCAGTAAGCAAAAAACTCACTTAATAGAATACTTTCAATGCTCAAATTACTATTCACAACTAATTTTTTTAACGTTGCCTGGCCCCATAACCTGTTATTATAAGAAAAATATGTGCAGTAGATTACAGCAAGTCTGATCACAGTGTGTGTAAAAGTCGGAAGAGGCCATTTATTTCAGTGTCACTTCACAGATACATGAAGTTGGTTAGGGTTACAAAATTCCCAGCCAACACGAAATCGAAAGCGTAGACATACTTTCGAGATAGAATTACCAAAAACAAAAGCAAAGTAGAATTAATTAAAAAGTCGGAGAAAATTTTAGGAGAAAGAAATTTTCGCGTCCAACCATTTTCGAACAAACCTAGAGCTGCTTTGGACAAATGCTTCTATAGAAAAAGTAGTTCCCTCAATTTACTCCACAACATATCAAAAAAAAAAAAAAAATCTTTTTCACTATCGTGTAGGCTCGCATGGCGTGAGTTGGGCACACACTAAAGACTCTACAGCTCGAATCACATAACAGATTTCACTTTTTTTTTGATTCCCTCAAGTCCATTTTCCTTTCATTCAAAACCATTTCGCAGAAATATGAGTCAAAAAGTTCCACAAACCTTCAGTTTTTTAATTATCCTTAATAAAAAAAGATTCTGTAAATCGCATAAGATTTACCCGATTTGTGGAGAAACAACACGTTGGCCCCTAATACAGACTCAGTTTAAGAACGCTGGCTAAGTCCAATGGCTCAAAATCATAAATTTGTTCGGCATTCGATTAAAAAAATATTTATGAGAATGAAAAAGGATTTACTCGAGTTATGTACAAAAGTAAAAAGGAAAACCTAATTCCCATGAAAGATGTTTCGATTACCTTCAGGGAAAAAGATTTACTCGAATTATCGAGTCGACAAAGAGATGGACGTACTGACAACATTTTTTTTTTAGATTTCTCCTATTCAAACCCCAAAACGGAAAACTCACCAACTCTCGGGTTCGTACGGGCTTAAAAATCGTTTCTAAAACGATATATTAGACTTAAGATCTGTATAGATGCTTATTGAGTTACGTAATAATATATCATAGAACTACATACAAATTGGATTTTTACAACACTTCTTCAAATTGCACTGAATATATTGAATGGAATCAAGGGAGCAGAGGTCGACGACATTCTAGAAATATAGTTGCTATTTTCTAATATTAGTAATGCCATGTAATAGTAAAATGTGAGCACAGAATAGCAATCACGTATTGCGTTTTCAAATCATAAAATGAGGAATGTGCTTTCTTTAAAATTGTTAGTTTTGTTTGTCTACATGACAATGTTATAATGGATCTTACAGTGTTGCAAATTTGCATTAACTTGTATTCACTAATCTGAAAAGTATGTGTTAGTAGGAGGTTTTTAGGGTGAATTGTTTTATAAGCGTTTGTTTCACTTATCAGTGAGTAGTAAATTTTGCAAAAAGTTTATCAGAATAATTCACCAATAATCTGATCCAAAACCTATCCACTTTTCGGCTTTTCTGCTTTTCTGATATCAATCCGGTCGTAGATGTTTGACATTAAAAATTTACTTCAATTATTGCCTGTTGACATAAAAACCTGTTATCTAATCCTCATATCATCAACTAACCATCGAACTATCCAACTAGCGGGATTCACGTTAACTACTGCCACTTATAGAGTTTTTGCAAAGTCATTCATTAACTTCACGCATTTTATCCCACAAAATTCAAGTACACATCGCGCGCACTGCATGCGATAACATCGGTAATCACACGTTCGCAAACATTCATGAATGTTTGCGGAGTTAACTGGATTGATATTTTGGAAGGCAGTGAAACAAAAAGGTTGAATACTAATTTCGATCATTTCTCACGTAAATTATGAAAGAATTCCGCTCAAATTGCAGGTTCACTTATCATGGGCGCGCGGTAGCATTGCGCCCGTGACGCAAGTCCCCATACGATCAAAAAAATCAGAAAGTTTTTTTCGTAGACTGCGGGACCATATACAGCTAAGTTTTGACTCTTTTCCCTTGCGTCGTACCCCCCTGAGACCTAGTTTTTTGGGTTCTACGTAAAATTTTGATTGAAATCGACCTTTCACTCGTTAAAATCGGTTCAGTGGATCCGAAGATATGACCATTAGAAAATCGTCATTTTCCATACAAAATGTGCTGCTTCATATAAGCCCAAGTTAATGGAAACGTCCTACGTTAGTCAGTTAGTTAGTTGTGGCATTGCCATTTGTATGAAAAACGACTTTTTTGGCGATTTCTCGAAAACTGGCGGTCAGATTTTTGTGGATTTCTCTATCACTTTTCAACTTCCATCAGGTTTTTTGATATTTTTCGGCTATTCTCAACATGACTCGACAAAAAAAAATCTTCAAAATATTTTCACATTTGATTAATAACTGGTGTTAGTTATAGTTTTTCTGTTCTTTCAGTTTTATACGCAAAAATTTGAATTCCTGTGCAAAAATACTACATACATTCCTACATACAAGTCAAATTTTTGCGGTGTGAAAGCTGAAAGAACAGAAAAACTATAACACCAGTGTCCGGCATTTGTGACGCATTTTTTTAATCAAATGTGAAAATATTTTGAAAGTTTTTTTTTGCGTTTCGAAGCGTTCAGCGTTACCCAAATTGATATCAGTTGTTTTGGAAGAAGGGACAACGACTTGCGTCACATTTACCTTTTAAAAGGGTTTTTGTTGTGACTACCTACAGGACAATTCACGAAAAATAAAGAGGGGACGTACAGGCATCATCATTTCCCTAAAGTGATCAATATCCTTCCGTATTAACTGCAGGGATGATTAACGAAAATCTAATTGAAAGAATTATAACTGAGGACAAAATAACATGAACAATCAATACATTTTCACCATTTAAAACTCTTGGGTTATAGCATTCTCCCAGCAATGCTTCAAAAATGACCATTTGACCACTATAAAATCATATGCACACTCTTCAAAGCTTCACTAAAATTAAAATATATACCGAGATGTTGGCGTGGCGTAAAAATAATCTTCCTAGTGAAACCAGGAAAAATTTATACAACCCACTCGCAGAAAATTTTAGGCCAATAAGTCTCACATCCTTCGTGCTCAAGACTTTAGAGGAAGTCATTGATAAACATCTAAGAGACGATCCCAAAGTTATGCACAAAAGGGCTATGCCAAAGGTCATGTTCAAACGAAACTAACAATATTTCAGAGGATAGCTTGCAAAGCCATTACGGGAGCATGGAAATTACCACCATATTTTTAGACCCAGCTGACAGAGCTGACCATAATTTTCACCAATACTGGTCACTTCGAGAAACACAACACTAACACTTCGCCAAATAAACCGTAGGTCCATCTGTCATATCTTCGCAGATACTTCTAAAAATATATAAAAATTTATCACATTGGTTATTTCTACTAACAAAACTCTGAGACTTTACCAGAGAAACCGATGCTCCATTCCTTCGCAGATACTTCTGAACCAGGGCCTATTTTCGCGAATTTGGATCCGTGAAATTCGCGAAAATTCTCGAAATTCGCGAAAATTCATGAAATTCGCCAAAATTCGTGAAATTCGCGAAAATTCGCGAAATTCGCGAAAATAGGCCCTGTTCTGAACCCATAAAAATTGTCCACTTCGGCAACTGCTGATATCCACCATTTTGTCGGGTACCCTGATACACAACATACCAAACACAATAACTTTCCCTTTGACACCAGGCATCTAACATCAACCAAAAAAAAGCTACAAAAAACCCAAGTCAGCTTATCATTTTGTTCCATAAAAAAAAATTGCATGCGTGGGCGTGCGCCTTTTTTCAACACAACAACCAATAAAATGCTTGGCTTTATCTTTCGTTGAGGCAGGTATTTCTCTAAACAAACTGGTATTCGTCTACTGTACTTGTCGCTTGATAGAAACAGTCTCGAATATTGCTCAACAGTTTGGAATCCTATGTACGAACAATCCATTGATCAGATCGAGAGAGTGCAGAAGAAATTTATTTATTTATTTATTTATTTATTTATTCCATCAATGGCCGAAGCCCCCTGACTAAATACAAATTACAAACATAACCAAAGACCCGTACGTATTTGACTCGCACGGAAGTATCCAGGAAACTTTGAGTCACTTGAGACAGTCGCTCTGTGTGATTGGAGGCAGAAATACGGTTCAACAGGCGTTAACCTCGTACGTGAATTGTAATCGGGTCAAAGCTAGGTTAAGCACGCAGGTAATGGCTGATTACCACTTTCAAGAATCAGTGCGGGAGGGTATACTTTCGCCCACACGGGGATAGATTACGCAGGTACTATTTTATGTCGAGCCTCAACTCTGAGAAAAGCTCCACGCCTGAAGTGCATTGTTCGTTTGCTTTAGCACTTAGGCGGTCAACTTGCAACTGGTGAAGGACTGTGGGAATCCAACATTAAATCATTCGCAAGTATAGGGAATGCGTTATTAACTTATGACGAATTGATCACAGTCTTGTCAAGAGTCGAATCTTGTCTCAACTCACGCCCGTTGTGCGCGACGTCAGAAGATTCAGACGACCTAGAGGTTCTGACAGCTGGTTATTTCTTAGTAGGACGCCCCCTGATGTCAATACCAGAGTCCGATTGCACGGAATTGAAAGACCACGTTCTGAACCGGTGGAGGTACTTACATAAACTTACTCAAGTTTTTTGGAAAAGGTGGAGCCAAGAATATTTATCAACGTTGCAAACGAGGAACAAGTGGGTTCATAAAGGTTAGTAAGTACAGGTCAATGATTTAGTGTTATTAAAACAAGATCTGATTAGCCCTCTTCATTGGCGCAGGGAGAGGGTCATCGAGACGATCGCAGTAAAAGACTCTAACGTGCGAGTAGTCAGAGTGAAGACAATGTCCGGGATTCTATTCAACAACGAGGAAGATTCCTTGTCGTGAATTATTCCGAATCCAAGGTTTAATTGGTATTGTACATACAGAGACTTTTTTTAAAACTGCTCACTTTTCAGCGAAACAACTCAAACAAGTCAAGCTAGACATTCTGTAATTTATATTTACCAACTGGTTCTGTTCTTTCACGCGCGCTTTTTAAAATTCAAATAAGTTTATTTAGTTCGACATACCCGTTAGCTTACTATGTCGATTACATGAATTTTCAAGTGAATTTTTGTATTCTTCTAATTAATGGAATTAACAATAAAATGATTGAAAAGAGCTAAATGTGCGAATACTGAGAAATGTTTGAAAACTCGGACAAAACTCGGACGAAAAGTATAAAATGTAAAGATTCTGCTCTGTATTTTGTCGCATACGTGTGACATTTTTTCTTAACACGTATGCAACAAAATGCAGAGCAACATCTTAACATTTTATATGAAAAAAAACAAATAAACATACAAATTTTGTACATAAAACCAAATGTTAGACGACTACAGCACATACTGTAATAAAACAATAACACTATGTCCATATTACATTAAACACTATGTTAATTACTGAAACGACTAAAACTTATTTAAAAAACAATTTTGGACAATGATTTGAAATACTTATTATAATAGTATATTATAACACAAGGGGTATAATCGCGTAATTATAGTCGAGGTTGGTAAAAGTTCGAGGGGCGTCAGCCCCGAGAAATTTTACCCACCGAGACTATAATTGCAAGATATACCCCTTGTGCTATACGATATTTTATCACATCGGGGCCTATAACTGACAATTTTGCACAGAACATGAAAATACACTGTACATTGAAATCGTTGCAAAGGCAATCGTTTCAATCTAGTAAACAGTTGTCATCAAATCGTACGGTCAATCGATTCCTCCAAAAAAAGTAAACAAAACTCGTTTTGATTAAAATTTTGTTTTAATTCGTGTTCAAATCCTAATTCAACACAATAAAATGTTTTAAACAACAAATAAACGTTTGTGAAGTTGAGCATGCTTTGAAAAAGGCGATGTGAGTTTGTTTTGCTATTTTCCATCGACATAAGAAACATTTGATTTGCATGTAATGATTACGTTATGGTCCTTATTCAACATATGAAACTCGACTATAATATGCCGATTATAGTCCTGCTTTCAGGGCTATAATGGACATGTTATAGGCCCCGATGTGATAAATGTATGAAATGTCAATGCGTACGCCAATTTAGACTCGTGCGATGCGGACTCATGCATTCACGCTTGCAAATGTTTATTTATGTATTACACCTCTTTAAAATGGAATGTGAAAACTAAGTTGTCGAAAAGTTTTAGAAAATGAAAGAATTCCTCTCAACTAACCAATCCAAATAACTAACTTTCCAGTTATGTAATTTCAAACAATTAAAATGTTTAATTTACTGTGCATGAGCTTAAACTAAAAGCAGAAATAATTAAGAAACAGAATAAATTCGAACATTTTACTGACTTTATAAGTTTGACGTTTAAAATGCCACTTTGACAGTTGGAATATGTCATCTTTGGATCTCAACAGTCAGTAATTGTTTTATTTCAGCTCAATCGCATACAGGTGTTACTATTTGTTCGTTTTTTAGAAAAAATGTTACATAATCATTATGTAAGCTATACGTTTTATATACACACATACATACATGTAGGATAGGACAGAATCCTAACCAGTAAAATCCGACTTTTCGGTTAAAAAAGATTTGCTTAATTTTATTAAACTATTTCCTCTTCAAACGATTATTATAGAACGAATAATTGTATGCAGTGACATTGCACACAAAAATCTTTCTGAAAATTAATTTGACACTCTACCAACTATGTGATAACCACTCGGTTCCCACATACATACATACATGTTATAAAACAGGGGAATCGACCTGGGTTCGTTGACCTCCACATTTTGGTAATTCTAAATATTTTCTACATTTCAAACAATTCGCAATTTTCAAAAAGCTCCTCCATTTCTCGACTTTTAAAAGTTACCCAACATTTCAAACATTTCGTAACTTTCAAACATATCTCATATTTTCTATATTTTGCATTTTACTGACACAGGACAATTTTTGAACATATTAAAGCCTTCCTATGTTTCCTGCATTTGCCACATTTCTCACTTTTCAAACATTTGCTACATTTCAAATCTTTCGTCATTTTCAAACTTTTCAAAATCTTAAAAAAATTCAAAAATTTCGCACTTTTTAAACAATTTCCACAGTTCAAGATTTGTAAACATTTCCCATATTTCACGAAATTCGAAAATTTTGAAATTTTACGACTTTTACTACATTTCAAACATTTCCCGAATTTAAAACATTTCCTACAATTTTCACCTTTCAAACATTTCACACACCTCGCACATTTCAAACATTTCACACATTACAAACAAATCTCACATTTCTCAACATTTTGAAATTTTCTGACTTTTCAATCAATTCGACCAATTCGCAAGTAGCAAACATTTTTCACTTTTCAAACTTGTTAATTTTTCAAACATTTCTCAGTATTCGCACATTTAGCTCTTTTCAATCATTTTATTGTTAATTTCATTAATTAGAAGAATACAAAAATTCACTCGAAAATTCATCTAATCGACATACTAAGGTTACGGGTATGTCGAACTAAATGAACGTATTTGAATTTTAAAAAGCGCGCGTGAAAGAACAGAACCAGTCGGTAAATATAAATTACAGAATGTCTAGCTTGACTTGTTTGAGTCGTTTCGCTGAAAAGTGAGCAGTTTTAAAAAAAAGTCTCTCTAAAACCCCAAAAATTAAATTGTGAATAAATGGCTGATATATGTATATATGTATAAAATCATTGAAAGTGCCATCAAAATAATTATGAACATTTCAATATATTCAAAAAAATTTCGTCCCACACGTTAAGAGAAGCTTTGTATTAATGCGTTTTTATCCGGTTGTCTCACTTTAACGCGTGATCGTAGAAGTATCAACTCTGAGTAGATTACGCCCGCAGCGGTAGCGGAGGGCGTGACGTGGTCCCCACACCCCAAAAAACTCCTTACAAAAACCTTTGGGACAAGACACGATGTATAGGCGAACTTTGGAGTTTTTCCCCCCTGCCCCCCCCATCCCCTCCAAATTATTTCGAATTCCTTAAAATTTTTAGAGAAATTCTATTTCGGTCCCACATGGAAAATTCAGCCGGTGGCTACCCCCAAAAAATCTTGGAACTGAGTTATTGGCCTTCAAAGTTTCCCTACAACCCCCATATATGAAAATTCACAAACGGGAGCAACACGCAAAAATTTAATTTTACTCTATACAATCTACGCAATAAGAAATAAAAACAAAATTTTTGCAGCGGCATTTGTGACGCAATTTTTTTAACACAACGTAATTTTGTTTTAAAAAAAGCGCTGTAATTTTTTCAGGAAATCAAAACTTTGAACACAAGGTTCCACTCAAACAAACTTCTGCGTATTATCAGTGATAGCGTCACCTTAAGGGATATCATTAATTCTGGAAGCAGACTTACGGACTGCGTCACACTCTACCTTTAAAGAGGTTTTTGTTGTGATACTATACATGTTCACCTTTGTGAATCGTGTGGAATGAACATTCTTTCAAAATTAGAAAAAATTCATAAACATTCTGATGCAAGTTTAGATAAAAAACGAAATCTACATAGAAAATTTATGTACAGTATAGGTTTATGTACCTTGGAAAACGGTAGGTGTTAGCAGAGTAGGAGTAAAACGACCGATCTTAATGATGGTAATGTACAAACAGAATATTTATTGATAATGGATGATGCGAACAAGGGTATGAAATACTAACACAACTATAGCAGTTCATGATAGTCCAGTAATATTACAACACCCTCCTTTAATTTGAACTGGAATTAAAAATTAAATTCTGAACTTCAAATTACAGTCAAGTCAAGATGGCGGTGAGTGCGCACGTGGTTTGTTTTGCTCTGAGTAAGTTTTATTTATTTTTTGCCAGTTTCGCGTTTCGATTCATGATTTCTAAGATGCAATATAAATTAAGGTATGTTGTTGCCATAATCTTTCGAGCTACACAGATTTGCTCAAGGAATATCTCAATTTTTCAATTCCACAAAATTCTCAGTTCCGATTGTTTTTGTTTCGTTTCTTTTAAACCTCTATTGGATATCATCGCTTATATTATGGTTACCATAGGGCTTCCCACTGCCCCAACAATATTTTATCAGGTTTGCATCTCAATTAAAGTTTTCATTCTCATTTTCAAACATCGTAATGGTGACATAACCTCAATGCTGCCGCGTTTTTCGGATGTTATGTTGTTCTAATGTGAAGCAATCGGTGTTTTGTTGTTTCGTTGTTTGTTATTTTGAAATGCAATTTCAAGTCAATGTGATTTATAATTACGGATACGGGCTTCGCTATTCGCATAGCTATCGCTTTGGCAAAATATGGATGAGCTTGCGCATAGCACTTTAGGCACGTGTGTTAAAGTCCCCATTGAGGCTTGTACTTCCGGTGCGGTTCGGCTTACCAGGCCGTCCCACTGTATTCACAAGCGGTAAAAATAATTTGGCTCAGCCTCGGACGAGTGTTGGTCACGGGGTACGACCATCACAGGACATAACAGGTACCCCATCGTTGACGATCAGGCAATGTAAAAAGGTTGGTGGTTTGTTTATTGGAAGTCTAAACGTGAATGGGGGTTTTCGGTGTCGCAAGAATGAAATGGTAGAATTGGCTGAGGATTACGGTGTAGATATTTAAGCATTGAGCGACATTAGAACTAAGGGACAGCGAGAAGAGCAGGTGGGCGGCTATAAAGTGTTTTTGTCTGGCGTTCAGTCTGGTAGGGCAAACTGGGGAGTTGGAATGGCTATCAAGCAGGAATTAGAAAAATTTGTCTTGAATGTTCGCTGCGTAAATGAAAGGATTATGTGGATATCTATTAAGTTAGCTGGGGGTATTTATCGGCTGGTTAGTGTTTATAGCCCATGCGAGGGTAGCAATGCTGGCGCCCTCGACGCCTTTTACGAGCAGTTAGGAGATGTTGTGGCAAAAAGGCGAAGTGAGTGTGTGGTTTTGTTGGGCGATTTTAATGCGAGGATAGGAAACAGTAAAACCAATGCAGGTTATGAAAGGGTGGTAGGCAAATTCGGGGAAGATACTTTGAACTCAACTGGAAAGCGGTTGTTAGATTTCTGTGATTTCAATGGGTTAGCAGTAACCAGCTCTTTCTTTAAGCACAAATGGATCCACCGGTACACTTACGTCAATGAAAGTTGGGATCATAAGTCAATAATTGATTACGTAATTATAGAACAGGACAAGAGGCAGGAAATATGTGACACGCGTGTTTTCAGGGGTTTCAACCTTCGGCTCGGACCACTATCTTTTGGGTGCACATCTGTCGGTTGGTAAACTCTGTCAGGCTAAAAGGAAGAAAAAGGTAGTTCGCAGATTTCGCGTAGGAAAGTTCAAGGAGGAGGAAGTTAGGGCTTGTTTCATGGCAAAGTTCACAGAAGGTTTTGAGGGGCTTTCTTCGGACTGCGGGGACATCGAGGCTGAGTGGGCAAATTTTAAGGAATTTGTTTTGAGTGCAGCTGAGGAATGTCTGGGTAGTGTCTCTAGCGGAGGTAGGAACAAAAGGATGGGTTGGTGGAACGCCGATATCAAAAAGGCTGTGTTGGAGAAAAGAAAGCTTTATTTGGTTTGGTTACAGGATAAAACGGATGAGAAGAAAGGAGCTTACAGGGCTTAGAGTCAGGCGGTTAAGGCTCTAGTTAAAGAAGCAAAGGACCTCGCGTGGAAGAGGTTCGGAGAAGAATTGGAAGAAGCAGGTCAAGGAAAGGGTAAAAAA
>CM055404.1:88550332-88562064 GCA_029228625.1 Pseudolycoriella hygida
GCGTACTAATAAATATTGACTACATACGTTTGTCTGAAGCACAAAATCCACAAAATCAAGATAAAAATTTTTTCAGCAAACTTAAAAGGATTAAAACAGACTACAGTGGCTCAAAAATCCATTGTGCTATTTCAAAAGGAAAACTTCGTCCGGTCATTCCTTCAAGTTTCCGAAAAATAATTTTTGACAATGTTCATAAATTATCACATCATGGAATCAAAGCCTCAACGGATCTTATCAAAAAAGATTTCGTTTGGCCAACAATGTCGAAAGACATCAAAAAATTTTGTCAAACTTGTATTGCTTGCCGGAAATCAAAAATCACTCGCCACAATTCTAGCCCAATACAACCGATTGACACTCCAACTGATCGTTTCAATCACATTCATCTAGATATTGTTGGACCCCTTCCACCATCTGAAGGATATAAATACTGTTTGACTATCGCTTGATCGCTTTACAACATGGTTTGAAACCATACCAATAAAAAAACAGCGAAAACAGTATCACAAAAATTACTTTTTCACTGGATCTCTTTTGGTGCTCCTAACAAAATTACTACAGGGAGGTGCGGGAAATGATTTAAAAAACTAGGTTTTCGTTTGCATTTTCAGTATTTTCGTATTTTGTTATAATTTGCAAGTTATAAAATTAAGTCGCTTAACAGTGACTTGAAAAAGTTGCATTTGTTATTTTGTTTTATTGTTTCATCCAAAAAAGCAAAACTATTTGAAAAGGCGGTTTTTTATCATAAAAATTTGAAAGAAAATCCTTAAAGAGCCTTAGAGCCACACTACGACAAGTTGCATAAATATTAGGAGGAATAAATTGAACCAAAATTTTAATTGCTTACTATTCCCTCCAATTTTATAGAGTTGTACTGACATTTTTAAGTTGTACTGACATCCATCCTCCATAATTATAACTTCTAAGATACATATTACATTTTTTAATGATCTTTTGGCGTTTCTGTTTTTCGTTGAAATCAAATTTCATTTAGTTTTAAAGAACTTGACAAAACTTTTCTTAAAAGCGTCCATTTGGTGCGATTTTACCACATTTCGTTGGTATTTTGGTCAGTTTTAGCGCTTTTTTACAAATGTTCTGTATCATTGATATAAAATTTCCTTAAATTTCATCCTATTTCCTAGTGGTTTATGATCACAACAAAAACCCTTTTTAAAAGAGAAACGTGACGCAAGTCCTCGTCCCTTCCAATTTGGGTGACGCTTGCAGCTTCGGAACGCACAAAATTCTTTTGAAATATTTACACTTTTGAGTAAAAAAATGCGTCTCAAATGCCGGACCCGCCAATGTAATAATTTTTTTACGCTTTCAGCTTTCATACATCCCATAAAGTCAAATTTTTGCATTGTGAAAGCTGAAAGAATAGAAAAACTATAACACTGGGGGGGGGTCCGGCATTTGTGACGCATTTTTATACTCAGAGGTGAAAATATTTCAAAAGAATTTTGTACGTTTCGAAGCTGCAAGCGTCACCCAAATTGATATCAGTTATTTTGGAAGAAGGGACGAGGACTTGCGTCACGTTTCCCTTTTGAAAAGGGTTATTGTTGTGATAACAGTTGTTTTGGAAGAAGAGACGAGGACTTGCGTCACGTTTCCCTTTTAAAAAGGGTTTTCGTTGTGATTGTAATGTTTTGCGAACCGAAGCGCAGCGGCTACTACTTCCATGGGCGAAAATGATCCCCTCAACTTTCTAGTAATTCTAGACCCACTCGTGGTGATGACTTTCTCGTTGTCGACGAACACAGGACAAAATATGGTCTTTATGAGCCACTCAATAACACGTGCATGGCATTTAACCGCTTTTCACTACTTTGGTTTCTAAACATACCATGTGTATCGTTCAATATGACTATCAGGAAGTTAAAAATTGCGTATAAACTGAATGGTAAGACCAGAATTTCATAATCAATGTCAATATGATTCTATCCTTATTTAAACTGAACCTATGGTTCTCACTCTAATCAGAATCTGATTAGTCAACTCGGGTCTCACGACTCTCAAATGTAACTCTAAGCCACGTTGACTTGCGAAAACAGCTAGTCTAGCCGACTAGTTTCCGCTAATCATTTTTGTTTCAGGTGGACCATTGGCTGCACGAGACGTTGGTGCTTGATAGAACATCGGGCTATTTTCTATTTTCGTCTAATAATTGATTCCTGTTTTATTATAACTTCTACTTAGAATTGTATAATTGTTAATAATGACGATGAGCAGAGGTGGCTACTGACTCCGACGGGTCGACTGGGTCGGCAGCTCACTTCCGGTTCTGCTCGTAATTTATGTTTTTTGTCATACTTATTTGTATTCAGTCAGGGGGCTTCGGCCATTGATGAAATAAATAAATAAATAAATAAATAAACTTCCTCTACAACATATCAAGTTTTTTTTTTGAGCAGCTGCCGCCGCCAAACCGAAGCGCCGCGGCTACTACTTCCATGGGCGAAAATGATTCCCTCAACTTCCTCTACAACATATGAAAAGTTTTTTTTGAGTCCCCGCCTATTTTCCCCCATTTTGGCGGTCACCCTGATACACTACACACCCAACCCAACAACTTTCCCTTTGACACCAAACCTCTATCTCGAACACACAACCATTGCCTCATACAAAATGTGCTATCATACACACTACACACTACATATGGGCATTATATGGCGCCTTCTAAGAGCACTGGCGCCCAAACGAGGCCGGTACCTCCCCTTTTTTAAAATCTCATATGACGTAGAATGCCCACCCGAAGCCCCCTGCAAAATTTCAAGAAAAGTAATCGAGCCGTTTTCGAGCACGAGCCAAAAAAGTGGTTTTTCACGGTTTTTCATACATATGGCCCTGGAACTAAACCACTAACTAACTAACTAATTAACTAACCCACTAACTAACTAACTAACTAACTAACCCACTAACTAACGTAGGATGTTTGCATTAACTTTGGCTTCTATGAAACAGCCCTTTTTGTATAGGAAATGATCATTTTCTAAAGGTCGTATCTTCGGATCCACCGAACCGATTTTAATGAGTGAAAAGACACTTCGCCTTAGAATTTTCCGTAGAATCCAAGAAAAATATTTTCCGTGGGGTACGTCGCAAGGAGGGGAAGTCAAAACTTAGCTGTATATATGGCTCCGAAGTCTTCGAAAAAAAAATTTCCGAATTTTTTGTTCGTATTGGGACTTGCGTCACGGGCGCATCGCTACCGCGCGCCCATGATATATTTCCAACGAACCTCCAATCAATGAAATTGGACCACTTTGATATGATATGTGAGGAAATTTTCGGTAGAATTCTCCTCTTCTTGCAGCGCTTCTAGTAGCGGTATTTCCTAGAGTTTGATGAGATATTTCTAACGAGCACGTGATTTGGTGAGATGCAGATAACAAATTTATTTTCTACAGTGTCATAGTATTTCACTGAAAATTTTTTAATAAAAATGAATTAAATTCCTTTCCACAGATCGAAAATGATTAAAATGTATAACTGTCTGTTTAGCTGACATAATTTTAGTGGCCTATAAAAATAAAATTAGCTAAAAATCATCACAATAGACCGTGGTCCTTTTTCAGTTATTGTTTTAAATGAAAGTTCACTATGAAACATTAGATTTGCTTAAGAAATTACCGAAAAGTCGTCTTAAACTTATTTATATCGTCAATTTAAGAAATTTGTTGTCAATCCCGAGTCAATCCCCAATGACAGTTCATCCATTCTATTTCTATGAAATTTCATTTTATTAAGTTGGCAATTGTTAAAATTAATACATTTTCTGGTACATTGCTTCGAGCGCGAAAGTTTTCAAAAATTTTTCGGTCGTTTCATTTGAAGTTTTAAAATATTAAAAAAAGAATTTCTAAACGTTTTTCTTTGTGTACACTATTTTTTCAACGCTATCTGTCCACCAAAAATAAATGAGGTAAAGCGACCATGGTCTATTGCTAACATTTGCATCAACCTTTCTAAAAAACCATAAAAGTCAAAAAGGGACAAGGTTTTGGTAGTATCCACAGCAGGGCCATATCTAGGTGCTGGCGGGGGTGGGCTCCGCCCACCCTGAGATTTCTTGCGCCCACCCTGAGATTTTCGAAATTGCAAGCAAATTTAGTCAATTTTGATTAATTTGGGCCATGTTTGCTTTTAACAAGTATACAAATTTCTGTCAAATGAAACACGACTTCAAAAAATTTCGCTCGCTTCGCTCGCGTACTTTTAATTCCTTTTAAAATTTTGCATTTAAAGAACTTTTCATAGAGATACATTCTATGTTTCTATACTTTTACGGTTTCTGCTTAGCGCCAATAAAGAATGTGTGTAAAAATAATGTTCAAATTTCAATGTCATGGAATGCTGTTAGACAATTCAATTTGAATTAAAAGTCGCAAAAATTTCACCTATTGTCATTATTTAATTAGTATGTGTTGTGACTACTTTTCGTCGTGTGCGGCAAACTACTATTTACAGACTCAATTTGTAAACTTTTTAAAAGCATGGGCTCATGAAAAAACTTGCTGAGTATAACATATCACATAAGGATATATTTTGCTTTATTTCTATAACTTTTTCATTCTGAAGGCGCGCACCCAACCTGATTTAGCTGTCTAGATACGGCTCTGATCCACAGTATTAGAAATCAGCAAAACCAACTTTCGAATGTTTTATAAATCAAGCCTCATTTCACTATATTTAGTAAAATTGAATAGATCTTGACTTGGAATGTCCAATTACATAAAAATTTGTACCATTTTGTTGGATTTGATTCCAGTTTATGGTGATTTTCAGAACAATTTTCTATCATTTTCGCGAAGCCGAAATTCCACAACATATGTTTGAAATTCCATCAAATTTCCTTGGAAGCATCTTAAAATAATCAATTTTCATCTTACATTGACTTCCAATAACAATCTGATCAAAATAAACTACTTTCAAAAGTACTTTTAAAAGTACTTTCAAAACTACTTTGAAAAGTACTTTTCAAAAGGGTACACCAATATTCACATCCTCATAACTACACTTCCGCGTCCGATCTCAGTAAACTTTTTTTTGTTTGAAAGGTCTTATTTTTCTCTAGGACGTGAAATACTTTGCACAACATACGGATCCGTATTGGCTTCACAAAAATTCTCCAAAAAAGTCTATTTCCGGCTTTTTTGAAGGATTTGGTAAGGAATAGTAGGGAATAGTAAGCAATTAAAATTATGGTTCAATTTATTCCTGCTAATGTTTATGCAACTTGTCGTAGTGTGGCTCTACTTTTAGAATTTTCTTTCAAATTTTTATGATAAAAAACAGCCTTTTCAAATAGTTTTGCTTTTTTGGATGAAACGATAAAACAAAATAACAAATGCAACTTTTTCAAGTCACTGTTAAGCGACGTAATTTTATAACTTGCAAATTATGACAAAATACGAAAATACTGAAAATGCAAACGAACACCTAGTTTTTTAAATCATTTCCCGCACCTCCCAGACCAAAGTCCACAATTTGAATCAGATCTATTTAAAGAACTAAATAAATTACTCGACACTAACAAACAACGAACTACCAGCTACCACCACCAAGCAAATGGTATCGTTGAAAGATGGCACCGCACCGTACACTTAAAAACACCATCAAGAGGTCATGCACAAATTACGTACGCAGTTTTTTTGATGTTTTTGACCCCTTCCCCCCCCCCCATCGTACGCTTCCGTACTAATTTTGAGACCCCCCCTGTCGTGTACATACGATTTTCCATGCCCCCCCCCCCCCCGTGATTAAAAGAATATATTTTGAAAAATCCCTTTATTCGTTCGTCCATGCCAGTGTCATATGTTTCTCTATAGAAATGACAGGCACTTTTTTCATTTCATTTTGTTTCTTTTTAATTTCTGAAATCGACTCCTTGGAATGTTCCACGTCATCTATATTCAACCAGTCGGCTTCCTCTACGTCGCCTCGAGCTAAGATTGCCAACAGTTCATTGGCTCGAAGAGCGGCGATACGTTTCGGTCGCACTTTCGGAACGATTTGTGAATTCGAATTCGATAAAACTAACCAAAATTAAATTTTTTTCTGCGTACGTACAATCGTCCTCGCCACCCCCCCCCCCCCCAAAGTGCGTACGTAATTTGTGTATGACCCCCAAGTGTCATGCAAACCAAAATTAGACATTTTCCTACCAAATCCTACCAAACTACAATGATTCAAACTCTGAAATGGTCTATGGAACCAACATCCAACTTCCATATCATTTCTTTCAAAAAACATAAACAAATCCCGCGAAAGACACATTCACTTTCGTTGAAAAATTAAAAAGAGTTATGGATGATATTCAGCTTATTCTAAGCTCAAATCACCATAAACCAAAGATTTTTATATTTAAAAATCTTAAAGACTCTTCTCATGTTTTCGTTCGTAAAGCCGGTTATAAAAAACCACTACAACCTAATTTCGACGGACCAGGCTTCATTAAAACGAGACGAAAAATTCTTTACCTTAAAAATTAAAGGAAAAGAAAAAGCCATCAGCTCAGCATTGACCGTCTGATACCTTGCTTTGAGTTACTTTTAATTTAGGAAATATCTTAATTTTCAAACCATGTTTTGAAATAGCTTCCTATAATCAAAATATGGTACTTCAATTTAGATATTCAAAATCACCGTCAAAATTGTATTGGTAACATTGCGTCAAAACTCCATTGGCAACGTCTGAATTCCCACCATAACCTTGGACACCGTCAAATTAGACACAGTCAAATTTTTTCAACAGGTATGTGGTATACACATGAATCAAGTTTTTATTTGGAATCAAATTAAATCAAATTAAATCAAATTGAATCGAGTTACCAATGCACTCGCTACAAATACCGTGCATATTAAATCATTCATTACTAATTATGAACGTTTAAAGTTTGTCTGCTTATTTGTCTATGTCTATTTATGTGTTTATTTATTTATTTGTCTGTCGGTCACAATCCCGTTATTTTTGCGTTTAAACTGAGAAGTAAAAAAAATTCTTTTTGATGTGTTGTCGGGGATGGTGGAAAACGTCGAGAAAACATCTTCCGGTGTGAGATATTGTTCTGAAATAAGGGAGTTATGGGTAAAAAACGGGTTAAAATTGGAAATCGGCCATAAGACAGTCAAGATGTTGTGTTAGAGATTTAGTCGGGACAGAAAACGCTTAGAGTTTTCGATGACCTACAACTTTGTAGAAGAAAACTTGTTGATCCGACTTGATGCGGAGGAGCTAGACAGCGAAAACTGTTCAAATTTCGGGGGTTCCTCACTTTGTTGTTAGGGAACTTTTGGACAAAGTAGAGATAATTTTTGAGTGCCAATCGTTAGTGGAGGCTTGGGGCAACTAAACTGCTGAACAATGTTGGGTGAAAACGTTTCCCACTCCCGTGATATAGGCCATTTTTCAGCGATTTTATCCAGAACGGGAGCACTTATTAACCTATATCTCGGCCGGTATTTGCCGGAATGAGGCCAGTAAGGTCTCAAGTGAAAGGTTTCGACAGTGTGAAGGTAGCGGAACCGAGTTTATGAAAATTGGTTGAGCAGTTCGGTGTCCAGGGTCGATCAAAGGAGGAAAATTACTGAAAAATTAATTTTTGATATGTTGTCGGGGATGGTGCAAAACGTCGAGAAAACATGTTCCGGAGTGGGATATTGTTCTGAAATAAGGGAGTTATGGGTAAAAAACGGGTCGAAATTGGAAATCGGCCAAAATATGTAATAATATAAATAATAAACGTTGAATACGGTGAGCGTGGAATACGGTGAGCGTGGAATACGGTGAGCGTGGAATACAGTGAACGTTGCATACGGTGAACGTTGCATACGGTGAACGTTACATACGGTGAACGTTGCATACGGTGAACGTTGCATACTGTGAACATTGCATACGGTGAACGTGGAATACGGTGGAAGTGGAATACGGGGAATTTGGAATACGGTGAACGTTGAATACGGTGAACGTGGAATACGGTGAAAGTGGAATACGGGGAACTTGGAATACGGTGAACGTTGAATACGGTGAACGTTGAATACGGGGAGCGTTGAATACGGGGGAAGTGGAATACATGGGAAGTGGAATACGTGGAACGTTCAATACGGTGAACGTGGAATAACGGGGTTAGTGGAATACGGTGGAAGTGGTATACAGGGGAAGTGGAGTAATTTTGCGGCAAAGAAAGTATTTTGATATATAGTGCTTTTCTCGCCCACTTCGATTTAGTAATATCAACGAAGTGATAAAACGACATGAAACATTACGCATCATTATTTAAGCCGAAAAATTATTTGCTTTGGCTCTCTGAATAGACAACCCACACTGTAATTTATTGAGATGATAAATAAAAGTAAAAATATTTTCAAAAAAAAACAGCGAAAATGATAAAGCCTGCGTGGCCCCTAGGGGCGGGGGTTTCAACTAGTTTGAATATATGGATTTAAACTGAAAACAAGAATTTGTTTTCACTCAGTCTCCCATAAAATCTCTAATAAGTCGACCAACTTTTTGGCTACATCTCGATAGTCTTCAACGATAGTCTTCACATTTCTGAATACCACATTTGCATATCGCTATAGCGAGAAATATGTCCTACCTATTTTATTTTGAAACATTTCGGTGAGCACTATAGAAGAAGAAAGAAACGGATTAAAAAATTTTTTCGCTACCCTCAAACGCTTCGACTGTATTGTCTGCCTTTTACAAAAAGTGCCGACAACTATGTCTGAATTTTCTAAAATGATTCAAGGCGCCTACTGTTGTAATATTACTGGACTATCATGAACTGCTATAGTTGTGTTAGTATTTCATACCCTTGTTCGCATCATCCATTATCAATAAATATTCTGTTTGTACATTACCAGCATTAAGATCGGTCGTTTTACTCCTACTCTGCTAACAGGTTATGGGCTGCCAGCGAAATTAATTTTTAATTGAAAAAGTAAAAGTAAATTTCGGAGTTTAATGTCCTTAAAGTGTTTTAATAAATAGCATTAGTTGTACATTTATTAAATTTGCTGTGAATTGTGGTGTACATACTCGCTTTTAATTGTTAGAGAAAAAACAATTAGATTTTGGACGAACAATTTGTGTAGAAATAGAAATGGCACCTAAAAACGAGTTCGATGTTAAAAAGTTGAATGGCAGTGATAACTACCACACGTGGCAGTTTGCGATGTTCCTCAACGTAATTTCTACATCGAACAAATTGAGTGGCATCGGATTTGATATTGATGACGAGTGGCTTGGCGCAATTTTACTTGCTGGCTTAACCGACCAATTCAACCCATTGATCATGAGCATCGAAGGGAGTGGAATAAAAGTTACGACCGATTCAATTAAGCAGAAGTTATTGGACACTACAGTCGATAGTAGTGAGAGTGGTCAAGCGCATTTCAGCAAGAAGAAATCGAATTTCAAATCAAAGAACAAAGAAATTATTTGTTACACTTGTGGAGGTAAAAATCACAAGAGCGTCGATTGTTTGCAAGATGATGGCGACAGCAGTGCATCGGAAAGTGGATCTATTAAAAATCGAATAGGAAATGCGAAAATTGCTTCTGGTGTGAGAAGTTTTAAAAAAGTTTCGCACAATCCGTTGGGACCTAATGGATCAACGAAAGCTGCATTTTTGGCGAGATTTTCATCGGTTAAAGAGAACCACAAGCAAAAGGGGAAGCCAAAATCACATCGAGATCATTTAATCGAATCGCGCATGAATGGCAAACAGTCGAAATTTGATTCAGTTTCAGCGAGGGACACTGGTTTCAAAAATGTAGTCAATTCGGTGGACAAAGATGGTCGCGAGCGCGCTAAAGTTGAATTAAAACAAAAATCCAGCCGCCATTCGTCAGTTTTAAATCGAAATTTGGAAACGAAAAATACGTCGCAAATTGTATCAGAGAAGAACAACGAAGTATCAAACAATGTAGGGGATATGGCAGATCGAATTCCGCACGTTGAAGTTGTTGGCTGTTTTTTAAATTTGATTCGAAACAATTGTTTGGATACATCGTTATTTCATGTTGGCGACGAATTGCATTTTAGTAACAGTTACACTGTGGGTCATTGGCAAGCTGTAAAATCAATTTTGTCGAGCTTGCAATACAAAGTTGATCGTCAAATTGAAATCAATTCAAACGGTGTACAAGGTGCGAGTGATTCAATTAAAGCATTTTTTTAATTTTTTGGTTATAAAATAATGAGTCTATTTGAATTTGCTTTTTTCATTTTTGCGATTAATTTTTTGAGAAAGAGTTTATTTCGTTAGTAATTTGAAGTCATCATCATCATCATCATCATCAAACTTTATAGACCGTTTATACCTTCCGGTGTGGGGTCTTTAAGCCGCAACCCGGTGGTCATTGACCACCCCCCTCCATACCCTTCTATCCTCTGCCAAGGAGATGGTTTGCTCGCCCAGTGAAAGCCCCCTAACTTCTAAATCTGATTTAATTGAGTCTATGAACCTTCTCCTTGGCCTACCCCTAGGACGTACACCCGGGACCTGTGCATTCAATATCCTCTTGGGGAGCCTACTATTACCCATCCTTTGAACGTGCCCGTACCATCTCAGACGACTAACCCTTGCCGCCTCCTCCACTGACCTAACCCCTAAATTTTCTCTGATGTCGTCGTTCCTGCTATGATTGTCCCACTGTTCCCTCCGATTCACTTTTGCTATGCTCCTAAGAACCCTCATATCTGAAACCTCCAAGTCATGCACAAGGTATCCGCAGTCCACCCAACTTTCACTACCATATACATATATACAAACTTCTCGCTCACTCTCACTCTCAAATATTGACAATAATTTTTCGACAAATAATGTTATGAAAAAGAGGAATGTTAAGAAAATTGGCCTTTCTTAAGAAAATTTGAGTGTGCAAGCTGGAAATCGAATTTAAAAATAAATCAAAGGCACCAAAAATATTTTTTCGACTCCTGGAATCGTATCCAGGCTGTCCTCTTCGCAATAAAAAAAAGTGTAAAATCGGCCAACCCTAGTGAGGGTATCTCTTTAACAGCATATAATATTTTATGATATCGGCAAAACCACATCAATAGCGTTTTGTACACGAAACCTAGGTGGCCGTGAAGGCTAGAGAGTAGGATATCAATTTTTTTCACATTCAGTGTCCAACAGAGTTCGGATTTTTTTGATTGATTTTCGAAAAATCATGATTTTAATAAAAAACGATGCTCATAAAAAATTGAGTATCACAAAATTTCAAAAAAATGATTTTTTTTTTATTGGTTTATTTTTCGTTTCAGATGAAACTAAGTTCATTACATTGACTTTTACAGAAAATCATTTTTTTCGAAAATCATGATTTTTTAATAATTTTTACTCAAAAATCGTGAGCATCACGCTTTTTTTTTTGATGCTCAAATTGATTTTGATTTTCAAAAAATGATTTGATTTTGATTTCCGAACCCTGGTGTCCAATGTTCAAATCTTGGTGGCTGCAATTTTTTTTTTATTTCACTAAGGAAATACATTTTAGAATTGTAATTCATTTTTTTTCGATTTTTGTAACATACGCACATCATGCAGTGAATGATCTAATCTAAAATTTTGATTTTTTTGTCCATTGAAGTTTGTGTATGAAGTACATATGATTTTTTTTTTACATTTTTTTCACAGTTGCATCGGACGGGTTTTTCATTATTGCCCTTTCGGCAATTTCTAATACTAAATCGTATGTCGAGGTAAT
>CM055404.1:88576347-88586526 GCA_029228625.1 Pseudolycoriella hygida
GGGGGGGGGGGGGGAGGTGCCGGTGAAATACAAAACACCTTTTATCGGCGACCCTGTTTAACGAAAACCCTTTGCCGAAAATACGACTGTATTAATGTGAAATGCGCGAAATAAAGATTCTCTTTTTATCAAATTTTATCAATTTAAGAATTTTTTGGGATCTTAAGAAAATGGCTGCCAGCGGTCAAACTGGCGCCCTCTTGCATTTTCCCAAGCAATGAATTAGGTTTTTTATGGTTTTCGAATTTTAGCTTCGGAATGACAATACTTAGAGAGTTGGTTTCTTCGAGAAAGTTATAGAGTTTGATCAGCTGAATTTTTTGGGATTTTCAGAAATCTGCCAAAGTGACGCCATCTTGGATTTTTGTTAGGTATAAATTATGCTTCTATGGGTTTTCGAATTTTTGCTCCGGAATGATAACACTTGCAGAGTTGGTTTCTTCTAGACAGTAGAGTTTCATCAGGAGAATTTTTTGGTATCATAAGAAAATGGCTGCCAGCTGTCATAGCGGCACCATCTTGGATTTTCGTTTATGCTTCTACGGTTTTCGAATTTTAGTTCCGGAAGGACGCTACTTAGAGAGACGGTTTCTTCTAGAAAGTTATAGAGTTTCATCAGGAGAATTTTTTGGTATCATAAGAAAATGGCTGCCAGCTGCCATAGCGGCGCCATCTTGGATTTTCGTTTATGCTTTTTCGCTTTTCGAATATTAGCTCCGGAATGACGCTACATAGAGAGACGATTTCTTCTACAAAGTTATAGAGTTTCATCAGGAGATTTTTTTGGGATCATAAGAAAATGGCTGCCATCTGTTATAGCGGCGCCATCTTTTTGGAGAAAAACTTTTTACGGTCGTGTGCTTATAAAATTACTTGTTATCAAGTTTCAGCTGGTTTCAAGGTCTGCTATAGAAAAAATACATGGAAAAAAGAGATAATGTCGATAATGTTGAAAACAGCATAACAAGTAAATTTAAAAGCACATGTTTGTAGTATAAAATTTTTTTCGGAGAAATTTTTTTTTGAGAAAATTTTTTTTCGGAGAATATTTTTTCGAAGACAATTTTTTCTCGGAGAAATTTATTTTCTAAGAAAATTTTCTTTTCTGAGAAATTTTTTTTTCAAAAAATAGAAATTTTTTCAACAACTGAAAACTTCCAAAACGACTGATATCTCAACAAAAACCTCTTTAAAGGTAGAGTGTGACGCAGTCCGTAAGTCCGCTTCCATAATTAATGATATCGCTACCGCAGATAAAACGCAGAAGTTTGTTTGAATGGAACCTTGTGTTAAAAGTTTTGATTTCCTGAAAAATTTAGAGCGCTTTCTTTGAAACAAAATTACGTCGTTTTAAACAAATTGCGTCACAAATGCCGGACCCAACGACGAAATAATTTTTCTGTACTTTCAGTTTTTGCGCTGCAAAAATTTGACTTTTGTTTCTTATTGCGTAGATTAGTAGTAGAGTAAATTTAAATTTTTGCGTGTAAAAACTGAAAGTATTGAAAAATTATTATTATTATCTGCGATAGCGTCACCTCAAGCGATATCATTAATTTTGGAAGCGGAGTTACGGACTGCGTCACACTCTACCTTTAAAGAGGTTTTTGTTGTGATTAAAAAAATTCGTCGTTATTCGTGTTATAGTTTTTCTGTTCCGTGATGTGTGGAGTACGGGTAGTCAAATTTGGCGTGCGAAATCTGACAGCGCAGAAAAATTATTACGTTGAGAGGTTCGGCATTTGTGACGCATTTTTTTAATCAAAAGTGAAAATATTTCAAAAGAATTTTTTGCGTTCCGAAGCTGTAAGCGTCACCCAAATTGATATCAATTGTTTTGGAAGAAGGGACGAGGACTTGCGTCACGTTTCCCTTTTAAAAATGTTTTTTGTTGTGATATCAGTTGTTTTGGAAGAAGGGACGAGGACTTGCAACACGTTTCCCTTTTAAAAAGAAGTTTTGTTGTGATTGTAATGTTTTGCATTATTTTGAGCTGGCGAAAATGATTCCCTCAACCTCCTCTACAACATATCGAAAGTTTTTTTTTGAGCCGCCGCCGGCGCCAAACCGAAGCGCAGCGGCTATTACTTCCATGGGCGAAAATGATCCTCTCAACTTCCTCTACAACATATCAAAAGTTTTTTTTGAGCCGCCACCGCCGCCAAACCGAAGCGCGGCGGCTACTACTTCCATGGGCGAAAATGATCCTCTCAACTTCCTCTACAACATATCAAAAGTTTTTTTTGAGCCGCCACCGCCGCCAAACCGAAGCGCGGCGGCTACTACTTCCATGGGCGAAAATGATCCCTTCAACTTCCTCTACAACATATCAAAAAAAATTTTTTGAGCCGCCGCCGCCGGCAAACCGAAGCGCGGCGGCTACTACTTCCATTGGCGTAAATGATTCCATCAACTTTCTGTACAACATATCAAAAGTTTTTTTTTGAACTGCCGACGCCGCCAAACCGAAGCGCGGCGGCTACTACTTCCATGGGCGAAAATGATCCCCGCCTATTTTCCGCCATTTTGGCGGTCACCCTGATACACTACACTCCCAACCCAACAACTTTCCCTTTGACACCAAACCTCTATCTCGAACACCCAACCTTTTCTCATACGAAATGTGCTACCATACACATTACACACACAAACACATACATATGGGCTTTATATGGCGCCTTCTAAGAGCCCTAGCGCCCAAACGAGGCCGGTACCCCCCCTTTTTTAAAATCTCATATGACGTAGAATGCCCAAAATTTCAAGAAAAGTTATCGAGATGTTTTCGAGCACGAGCCAAAAAAGTGGTTTTTCACGGTTTTTCATACAAATGGCCCTGGAACTAACCCACTAACTAACACACTAACTAACTAACGTAGGATGTTTCCATTAACTTTGGCTTCTATGAAACAGCAATTTTTGTATAGGAAATGATCATTTTCTAAAGGTCGTATCTTCGGATCCACCGAACCGAATTTAATGAGTGAAAAGACACTTCGCCTTAGAATTTTCCGTAGAATCCAGGAAAAATATTTTCCGGGGGTACGTCGCAAGGGGGGGAAGTCAAAACTTAGCTGTATATATGGTTCCGAAGTCTACGAAAAAAAATTTTCCGAATTTTTTGTTCGTATGGGGACTTGCGTCACGGACGCATCGCTACTGCGCGCCCATGATCGTGCTCCAATGGCTACAGAGTCATCTTAGTTAACAGCCGGCCATTCTAAGCAAAATAGCTCAATCTAAGGAGAGAATCGAAGCCTCCTATTCGGGACAAGGGAGCTCAAAAGGTTCCACATCAAGGGCTTTGTCACCGTCCGAGCGTGAAATTTGTTACAAACTTACGTAAGAGTCTATCAAACGCCGCTGACAGGGTTAGGAGGGAAAGAGTTGGGGTCGTCCCTCGGGTTAGTCACGTTTGACATTTTGTCAATCTACTATTCCGAAAAAATATGTGAAGTTACAGCACTTGTAGTTCAGTCCGTCTCGAACAAGCAACCGTCACGGAGATTAGATAAATATAAGGAATGGGATAGGCTAAAACAATTGCGTCTCGCGGATCCTATGTTTAATATTCCTGGTGACGTTTACTTGTTGTTAGACGTAGAAATGTTTTCGCTAATTTATTATAGAATCAGGAGTTCGTTCAGATACGAAAATTCGTCAGTGAAACTTGTCGCGTAGTGAATTTTTGACAGCGTTCTGATATGACGTTTCTCGTTCAGAAAAAATTTTTTTTTTTTTGTTTTGTTTTGGAAGTTAGAAATTGGTGTTTCTTTGAATATTTTCAGAAAACTTCGAAACGGAGCGAGGTAGATCGCATTTAGTCAGAATTCTGTAAGTTATTGTTATAGGTAAAAACTCTCAGTTTTGGTCCTGACAATCCGAACCATATTTGCCAAAATATATGCGAAAAACTTTCACCACCGACACTCGAGAAACCATGCTCTCGCTGCCACTCTATCGATTATGTCTCCCGAACGAATATCCAATTTAATCCTAGGCAGAATCACAAGAAAAACCTCTTAAAAAGGAGAGTGCGACGCAGTCCGTAAGTCCGCTTCCAAAATTAATCATATCGCTTGTGGTGACGCTTACGCTGAAAATACGCAAAAAATGCCGATCCAAAAAATCTTTTTAAAGAAAATTCAAATGTTTGAAATTGGGTCACAAATGCCAGAGCCAACGACAAAACAATTTTTCTGTACTTTCAGTTTTTACATAGCAAAAATCTGACCTTATTGATGCCTGACTTTTGAGAAGAATTTTTTTACTGAATTCAAAATTAATTTTTCAAATTCTAGTAACTTTATTAACTTAGTTTTTGAGAAAATTTTGCATGTGAAAACTGAAAAAGTTGACAAATTATTACGTTGATGGCTCTGATATTTGTGACGCAATTTCAAACATTTGAATTTTCTTTAAAAAGTTTTTTTTGCATCGGCATTTTTTGCGTATTTTCAGCGTAAACGTCACCTCCACTGATATCATTAATTTTGGAAGCGGACAAAAAATTTTCTCAAAAAAAATTTGTCTCCGAAAAAAATTTCTCCAAAAAAAAGTTTTACTTCAAAAAAAATTTTTCTCCAAAAAAACTTTTCTTTCCTAAAAGAATTTTCTCCAACACCTTCGGCTACCATCGGAACACTTCGGGAAAGTTATAGAGTTTGATCAGGAGAATGTTTTGGGATTTTCATAAGTCTGCCAAAGTGACGCCATCTTGGATTTTTGTTAGGTGTAAATCATGCTTCTTTGGGTTTTCCAATTTTAGCTCCGGAATGATAACACTTAGAGAGTTGGTTTCTCCTAGAAAGTTATAGAGTTTGGTCAGGAGAATTTTTTTTCATTAGAAATTGGCTGCCAGCTGTCATATTGAGTTGATCATTGACTGCACAACACGATTGAGCAGACAAATAAAAACGACTCTATTTCCTTTTCGTTATAAACGTTTATTGAGCGTCTGCTCTGTTTGCCAGCTATAATCGAACTACTCAAATGGTTGTGACCGTGCACAATCTCCCTCTTTGGACGTTCATTTCGTTGTCTAGAGAGGGCGATTGTGCGCAACCAGAACTTTCTGCTATAAAACAATTCGCAATTATTTCACATAGACGTGATAACTCTTTGACCGTTGCGTCGTAGACGTAACAGGCGCGATCTTGGATTTTCGTTTATGATTTTTCGGTTTTGGAATTTTAACTCCGGAATAACACTACCTAGAGAGATGGTTTCTTCTAGAAAGTTATAAGAGTTTCATCAGGAGAATTTTTTAGCATTTTAAGAAAATGGCTGAATAACAAGACCTAGACAGTTGGTTTCTTCAGGAAAGTTATATGAATCAGAGAGAAGAATTGGTGACACGAAGTGTTCCGAAGGTAGCCGAAGGTGATACGAAGTGTTCAGTAGGCAGCCGAAGGTACCCCGAAGTCTTAGGATACAACTCATTAGTTCTACTATTCTCCCGGCAATATGAATCATCGAGTACTACAAACAGTGAAATTAATAAGAATTTAATGTTAATGTTTGTATGTAATGAAATGTAATTGTAAAAAAAAATATATCGATGTAACCATACGCATTAATAAAAACTCATTACGTATTACTTTTTTCTATGAACGTGTAAGCTCTTATTTGAATTATTTTGTCATTGACATTACGCTCAGACATTAACACATCTAGAACAGTTGCGTTATGGAGATAATTAGAAGAGATCAACATTTCGGCATCTAGTGCCAATCTTCAGTGAAGTACCCCGAAGTGTTCTGAAGGTAGCTGAAGGTTACACGTAGTGTTCCGAAGGTAGTCGTAGGAGATAAGTTTTTTCGTAGAAATATTTTTTCGGAGAAAATTTTTTTTTTGGGGAAAATTTTTTTTCGGAGAAAAAACTCAAAAGTTCGCGTATAAATGGCTCCTTGTCCCAAAGGTTTTTGTATGTCGTTTTTTGAGTTTGTGGACCGCTGCGGGCATGATCAAATGTTACACTGTAGAAATGAAGTTCATATTTTTTTTCAAACATTGACAGTGTACAACTTACAGCGCAGTGTCCTAATACGTTGTATATTTTTACAGTGCAGTGCAAAGCAAATGTCATTCGTATCGTATCGTATTCAAAAATTGCTAACAAATCTAAGGTTAGATTTTTTCTGGTGACAATGACATGGTTGTTTTTGTGTGAATGATAAACGTGTTCGTGTACTTACCGTTCGTTGATTGTTTGTCTGTCGAAATCATTGTATGGGCAACGGTTTAGATTTTCTTTTGGCGTCTTAGAAAATGTCTCAGCGACCATAGAGCAATTTTCTTTCCACAATGACAATCAGAAGAAAGTACGAAAAAAAATTTTTAGGCACTGTTTTGTAAACAGGGGATCATCCCTAACGAAAAGAAACTAGAAGCAATAAAAAATTAAATTAAAAATTTTTTACCGATTTTTTTCTATGGCAAATAGGCATATTTTTTCCTGTTTTTTGTCACATAATAAGAGATGTATGACACAATACTGAACCGATTTCCATGACCATTTTTTTATGAATTCGCCATTAAATTATGCGTAATTTATGCTAAGTATGCGATTTTTCCGACATAAGGAGGTACCGAGTTCAGGGTCCCAAAATTTATCGAAATTTATGAAAAACTCATATTCGGGAAGTTTGACAAGCTCAAACTCTTAGTAAAGTGGGTCTTTATGCCAACCAACTATTATATAAAAATAGTTCAATGTCTGTAGTGCAAAAATAATCACAGAAACATTTTTGATGGCACCGATAAAAATTCGTCAAAGTCAAAAATTTCGAAATGGTGGCAATCCGTAACTTTAACGATTTTGCGGAAGTACTAAAAGTAAATATTCTTGCATCTAAATTATCAATAAACTATTTATTCGGGTCGAAGATTTTTTCAAGATATGATCTCATCGAATACGCTAACTATTAATATTTGAGAAACACCCTTACGAATACTCGTGTACCATGACGTCGAAGGTGTCGACACCACCTTACGTGTTGTTGTAGTCCAGTATAATTTTCGGCTTTTTTTGTTCGGTATCGTCGATGTGCATGGTATATAACAGTATATAACAATATATAACAATATAACAGCTTTGTTCTTCGGGACATATGACACTAAAGTTTTTTTTTTAAACTGAAAACTGCCGAACGAATCTCACGCTGATGGTACAAATCTTTTATTTTTTTATGATCGTCAAAGAAGCTTACCTTTCTTTTTCAGAAGAGTTTTGGCCAGATCCAATGACCCGAAATAGTTGTCGTAAGTAACATGTCTATCCCGAGGGGTGAAGCACTTCTGCGGTTTATGGAATAAATGGAAATAAATGGAATAAATATTGGAATAAATGATAATTTTTTCAAATTCATCAAAACCTCAAATAGACTTGATTTTGATAGCAACGCACCCAACAAACCATACTAATGTGTCAAAAAGTGAAAAAACCCACTTTTGAAAACTTAAAAGAGTTTTTGTTGAAAAATGGAATAAATAAATTTATTCTAAAAAAAAAAATAAAACTTAATCTCAAGATGGTTTAAATGCTTTATAATTTGTGCAAACCTTTTTTTTTGAACTTTTTTGTCTAAATAGTGATGTGTTTGGTTCAGATATTTCGCAAAAACAGCGAAAAAAATTTTGGGAATAAATGAAGTGCGTCATCCCTCGGTCTATCCAATCTAAAATGTGGTCTGCACAGTTTCAACACGATGCGTTCTCCGAGACCAGCTGTCGCTCTCACATTTCCTTCTTTACCGAGACAAGGAATCGCACCCAAAGGGTAGGCTGTTTTCGTATCACAAATCCAAAACATTTTCATGCCATATTTGTCGGTTTCTTTGGCATGAATTGCATAAACGGGTATCTGCCCCGCCATCCGAAAATTTGCTCGTCAACAGACAGAAAGTCTCCAGGAACATAGTACTTGGCGAACATTTTGTTCAACTCTTCAAAGACATCTCGTATCGGTGCTAGTTTATCTGTAGTTCTTCGCATCGACCGGATTGCCTTTGTTGGAAGTAGAAAAGCAACGAAGTAATCTTGTATCATAATCTTGTAGTTTTAGCTTAGTAACATTATTTTATTCTCTGGCAAAGACACAAAATTCTAATTCATCAATTACTTCCGTCGCACGATAGTCGAGAAAATGAATTTTTGTTTTCGATTGGACAACTGAAAAACGATGGATGGACCTTGGATTCAGGGGCGACATGTCATATATGTAATGATCAATCATTTTTCGATTGTTTGGACGAGTCGTAACATTCTATCCGTATCAAAACTAACAAAATTAAGTTATCGTGTTGAGTTTACACGGCCATTGGGTGAAATCAAGTACAAAAATGTTCGAATCGGTATCGCTGATGTCACTGACGGAGGAATGTATTCTTTAAGACGACCGGAGTTCAAATGAATTTGTAATATTGGGGAGGAGTTGTATGCTTACAAGATTAAGGAGGAGTGTTGGAAGTAGAAAAGCAACGAAGTAATCTTGTATCATAATCTAATAGTTTTAGCTTAGTAACATTATTTCATTCTCTGGCAATCATTCGTTTAATAAAGACTCAAAGTTCTAATTCATCAATTATTGCCTACGGATTAATTTATCTTCTAAGTACGTAAATACTGCACCTTCTAACAGCCTTATCATCAAAACGAATAAATCTGAGCAGTAATTTGAATCTAACAAGACTCAAGGTTCCACGAAATATTGATGACCCATATTTCTTGCTCCACGAGGTTATGTAGTTAGTGCTGTTTTGTTTCAAATGCCCAGCAATTAGTATAAATCCGATAAAAGCACGAATTTCGATCACATCTACAGGTTTCCAATTCTCAGCTTGTTTGTATATTTTATTATTTGAGTCAATATAAAGTCGTTGAAAAACAGAGAAAATGCGTCTTCCGGTTTTTCAATAACAAAATCTTCTGGCAAATTAACTCGGTGAGTAGGTATGTTAGAGAAAGTATTTTTAATGTTATGGGGTACTTAAGTACATGAAAATTTTTTCCATTTCGTGCCATCTTTGCCAGTTTCATCATCACTATCACTTGAATCTGTAAACTCTAAACGAAAACTGGTCCTAACGGTTGAATTGTCATCATCACTATCCACCTCATCACAGGTATCTGAACAAATACTCTAGTGATGTTCTTCATCTTTATTAAATAATGTCGTTGCCAGGACAATGCTTCGAATAAATTGAAAAGCATTCTAGAAAAGTATCTAATTATTGGACCCGTAAGAAGTACAGAGGTCCTATACGTTTACTACAAACAATTTTATTGTAACATGGGGTAGATCGAGGTGGAAGTGGGGGATGCATCTATTATCGTCTAGAGATAACGAATCAACAATAAAAAAAATGTCCGTCTGTCCGTCTGTCCGTCCGTCCGTCTGTCCGTCTGTCCGTCCGTCCGTCTGTCCGTCCGTCCGTCCGTCTGTCCGTCCGTCCGTCTGTCCGTCCGTCCGCCCGTCTCCACTTTTTTTTCCAAACAGCTCAACCAATCAGCCTAATCTTTTTTTTTCCCTGAAAGGTACATGCCTCCCATGATTCAAGTTCGAAGATTAGCAAAATCGATCAAGTGGTTCCGGAGATATGGTCGAGGAAGTGACCAAAAACATGGTTTTTCGAGGGTCGGTGAAACTTTTTCGCAAATACCTCAGCAAGTAAAGCACGGAAATTGCTCAATTTGGTGTCAAATGAAAACATTTGATGCCAAAAAACTGGGGAATTTTTTTTGTTGGAATCGGGTCAGGGGTCTGAGCACTGGGAGCCATAGAATGGGCGAAAATAAATTTCTTTGCCCAAAATGATAAGAGATAGTTTTTTTTCAGTATTTGTTTGAATACGCAATACAGAGATTTACCTTCAAAGGCAAAGTTGTAGAGAATTAAATTTAAGCGAACACGTGTTTCAGGGTTTTGGGGAAATGTGACACAATCCTGGTATATGGCCACTTCCATAATTGGGCAGGATGACCCAGATCTCTAGAACTATGAGAGTTAGAAAGTTGGTTCCAAAAGCGAAGTTGTAGAGAATTAAATTTAAGCGAACACGTGTTTCAGGGTTTTGGGGAAATATGGCACAATCCTGGTATGTGGCCACTTCCATAATTGGGCAGGATGACCCAGATCTCCAGAACTGTGAGAGTTAGAAAGTTCGTTCCAAAGGCGAAGTT
>CM055404.1:88596881-88620983 GCA_029228625.1 Pseudolycoriella hygida
TTTAGTTTTGATTGGGTTAACCATCAGCTTATTTTCGAGACACCATCTTTCAACTACCCCAATTGCGGTTCTCATCAAATCGCCTATAGTAGCAACGAAATCCCCACAGATTAGGATAGACACGTCATCGGAATAGCCTTGAGTGAAAATGCCTGAGTCGTTAAGCTTAACCAAGAGCGAGTCAATCACCACACACCAGAGTATAGGAGAGAGAATACCACCTTGTGGGCAGCCCCTAGTTACTCCGAGTTTGATGTTAGTCCCTGGGGTTACGGTAAGGTTTCCTTTGCGGGAAGCTACCTCTAAGGTCGAATTTGATGAGCTTGTGATCCGAAAAGGTTTCCTCATTTGTAACCCTCCAAAACTCAATCTGTTGCGACAGACCGCTGGAAGCGAGAGTAACGTCCAAAATTTCCTTCCTGGCTTTATTGACAAAAATCGATATATCTCCTTTGTTTAGAACCACAAGATCTGTGGATAGCAGATATTGAACGAGCTCTTCACGATTGATATTTGAACTTCCCCAAATCGTATGATGGGAGTTTGAATCCATACCAACCAAGATGGGGATCCGTTCTTTTTCACAGAAATCAACGACATTTGCCAGAGATGAACCTGGAGGAGCCTGGGAAGAGTCATATGGTAGGTATGCCGAGACAACTATTAGGTCACCGCCTTCCATTTGACTTCTACAAACCCTAACGGCTACCACGTCATTGTCTGTGAATTGGTTCAGAACCAGTGCGTCAACGTCGGGAGAAATATGAATGGCCGATCTCGGTTTACTTCCCCCTCTGTTATAAAATAGACGGTTGTGAAGCTGACCGAAGCCATGAACTTTGCCGCTCCTAACCCAGGGTTCTTGGATAAAAGAGACGTCCGTGTGATCTTTCTTCAGATCGCAACAGAAATTTAAAGTGGCTTTGTTGCAGTGGTGCAGGTTGATCTGTGCAACTTTAAGGGCAGTACTGTTTGGATCAGACTGTATTCCTTTGATTGCGTGATCATCTCTGCCAGTTCCAACATACATTTATCCACTAACAACTCAATTCAAAAACGGGAAAATATTCAAGATACTTGCCGGTTGTAATAATAAAGAAACGGTTCGAACTAATCGTACACAAAATACAGAAATTAGTTAAGAATGCCGCTGTATTACAATACTCCAAAAAGTCTTCAGAAGCAGAACCGTTTGTATGTAAAAAGAGCGAACGCTTGCCTGCACGCAATGATAATGTCTATTCGATCTTTATAAATATGGAGAACCGATTTTATAATTTGCAACAAAAATTCGGTCTTTATTTAAAGTGAATAATTAAATCCATGCGTGTCAAGGTTCGAACGACATACACGGAGAGCCCAAATTAGATGCTGTCGTTCGTACAGAATCGTGTGATCTCGGATATCGTCGGTAAAAAGAGAATTTTGCGTTCGCGCTCAAAACATTTAATTGAATCAAAATAGAGAGACAAAAATTCGTTTATTAGCCTTTATGTACCGCAAAAATAAATGGCCCTCCTTTAAATACACAATATTGAAAACGATCAAAAATTCTGATCAACAAACATGTTTTGATAGTAACGATCATTTACAACAGCAGAGCCACAAAAAGAAACAAACATTTTACGTTAAAAGACTACGCGCTACTTCACCGCTATCTCACTGGCAACTCGACGTTGAGATAATCGAAATATATAACACTAATTTCACTTAGAACGACATATTCTAATATTTACGAAAAAAGACTTACTTGCCAGAACTGATTGTTTCATTAAAATTTTTGGCCGATGAAATTTAGCCTCACTAACTTTAGCCGTAAACACAATCGGTAAACAAAAAAATTAATAACAAAATTTCAGCAGCTGGTACAAAAACACGTCCTTTCGCTTTGAAAGACTCTCTCTCTTTCGATCAATATCAATAAAAATTTGAAAATCGGAAGAGATTTAGTCGAGTTACGTACAAAACACATGTAGAGCGCTAGCAAAGACTCGTTTTTTGTGCCCTAACTTATCCTAGGGCGCAATCTCGAAAAAGGTTCTTATACAAATTGTTTGGCGTTCATAGACCTGTCGACTAAAAAATCAATTATGAAAATCGGAAAAGATTTACTTGAGTTATGTACATACAAAAAACACATATAGCAGAGACTCGCTTTTAGTGCCCTTGCTTAGTCCAAAGACTCAAATCCAAAAAAGTTTCTTCTTTCAAAAAAAAGGGGTCTTATGTGTTTACCACGACGTTTGTAACCCCCCCCCCCCCCCCATTTCGACCGGGGAGTTAAGGGGGAACATCGAACATGGTCCTTAGATGACGAATCAGCATTAAAAAAATGGGTCTAAAAAAATGTCCGTCCGTCCGTCCGTCACCGCGATAACTTGAGTAAAACTCAACCGATTTTCAAAAACTTTATTTTCCCTGAAAGGTAATTGAAATATCTTTTATGGAATTGAATTTGGGCACTTTCGGCCCAAGGGTCGCCGAGCAACAATCTTTCTTATCTCGAAAGTATACAATTATGTCTTTTGAGAGTTATTTTTGTGGGTTTGAAACACAACGAATAAATTCCAATTCGGTGTTGCCGCTTTTGAAAAAATGTATGTAAACAAATTGGCCATGTCATGTCATTTGTCAACAAAAACACAAATCGGAAGATTCCCGTGATGATCACAAATTAAATTACATTTTTTGATTACAAAAGTTAATTGGAAACTTCACAAAATTGTACAACTTTTTCTAAATAGACAAACGTTTCTAATAAAAACAAAATTCTCGAGAATCCACTAAGAGAAAACGAAATAATGCTTGCAGAAACTGGAAGTATTAAAACACTTTTCACACGGTAGAAATTAGGCAGGCGCCTGTAATTTTTTTTATTTTTTTATACCATTCGGTAGGTTTGTTACATTAATAATTTCGATAATAAAAAAATTTGGAATTATTGGAATTATTTTATTTAATGCAATTTTGATTTTTGCTTGGCATGTTCATGGTTGCAGTTGGCATGTTTGCAGTTTATGCAGTAGTTTAATTTTCATGCAGTAGTTAATTTTTATGAAGATGGCGATTCTGAGTGTTGAAGTTTTATGATCTTGTTTACATTTTGTGACATTTTGAATGTTTCAGTGATCTAAACAAAAATCATAGTATTATCAATTAATTAATTAGTAATTTTTGTACAGACACGGGTCGTTTCCTTTTGCAAACCTTTATTCTCCATTGTTATTCTTAATAGTTCATCGTATATGCAGCTGTTAGTAATCTGTTCAATTGTTTTTGGTCCTGCATGCTGCACGTAACACAACAAAACAGGAAAAATCAGAGTCGAACATTCGGCAGGGCAATGAAAAAATCGCACGCCGGTATCCAAAACTTGAAAGTGCACAAAATGGAAATTTATTCTCCACAAAATATCGACCCCGCAATATGGTTCTTTTGGTCCCCAGTTAACCAATTCCAAAAGGGACTATAGATGTCAGCTATAGGTAAAGAATTTGGCTGAACACAAGTTTTGTCGTTTGTGAGGACCATTTTCTAAAAATATTTAGTTTCTTTGGCCACTTCATGTCCATTCGACATGTAAATTCAACCCTCAATATTTAATATTTGGGTTATGTTATAATAGATTTTGTAAACAGCAATGGAAGCAGTTTTTTCTTGTTCTGTTGGTACACCTAAATCTTATTTTCGGAAAATATTTTTGCAATAATATTTTGGCGGTTAATTTGTAATGTGAAATTACAATTTCAATTTAAAAAAAATAACGACAATTTTAATGTTTGTCGTAGAACATTGTTTGAATTAATATTATCCATTTTAGGGCAATTCCACGGACCATTTCGTTCCTACGCATGAAATTCTCAGTAGTTACAAAATGATAGTCATAGAAAAATAACTAACCTCTAGTTGAAGGATCAATCCTTCTGATGCACCATTTTCTATGAATATCTTTTCGTAACTACTGAGCATTTCGAGCGTAGGAACGGAGTTTTCGTGGAATGGCCCTTTATCGAAATAAAATAAAAACCAAATAAAAAAATGTTAAGCGCATTCCTAATTATCGACTCTTTGATGCATACAGCGAATGATTTATTAAAAAAATATTCCAAACTGAACAATTAAACACAGCACAAAAAATGATCAAAATATAGTTACATTTGAAATTAATTTAATTGACGCAAAAGTATAGTTTGTGATGTACCTCACCAGAGAATCGAAAATGCCAAAAAAATTAACTGAAGTTCTGTCAAAGCCGATCAAAACAATGGATGATGTCGATAAAGATGATGCAAATTAAGATACGCTTGACCCGTACGGTTATTTCAAAAACAAATTGAAAGTGTCTAAAAAATTATGAATTTTCGAAAAAATTGAATTTTCAGGAGATTTAAAATTTTCGTGAGAATTCAAAACTATTAAGAAACTCTAAGTTTTTGAAGAATTCTAATTCTTTCTCCAAATCTAAATTTTTGACAAAATAAATATTTCTAGGAAATTCCAAAATTACAAGAAAATAAAAATTTCCAGAAAAATTTCAAATTATCGAAACAATTTAAATCAGAAATATTAAAATTTTCAAAAAAATTTGACTTTCTGAGAAAATTTAAGTTTTACAAGATCGTCGAAATGATCGAATTTTCTGGAAAATTTTTTAGGAAGATTACAAAATTAAACAAAAAACTGCATTTGCAAGAAAATTCAAAAATTATTGAAGCAATTTGTAAGCTGGCTTTAATACGTATACACAACTAATTGCTTATGTATTGTAAACTTGTATTCGAATCGTTCGAATTAAATAAGAAGAAAAGTCATCGGCTGGAAAATTTCCAATTTACTACAGTTTCTGCCGAGCACTCATTTTTTTTTTATTATTTGACGATACGCTTTAGTTCAATTTGCTTTTTCACTTTTGACGAATTTTTTTTTTTTTTTTTTTCTTTAAATTTTTGACTTAGATTTACTCGATCTTAACTATTTGTTAGATATTTTTGTTGATATTTTTGACTTAGATTTACTCGATCTTAACTATTTGTTGTTTGTTGTTTTGAATTTGATTTTCTATGTTCTATCTATGTTCGTTTTTTAACGTTTTTTGATTTTTTACTTTTCAATTTAGACATTTGTACAGATACGCTTAATTTATTGTATTGTAACGTTTTGATGGTTTTTTAACGAGGTCTATGACAGCAGTCATAGACACTCTTTTTCCATGTCATCTAGAAGATAGAAGACAATAAAATGCAATTCATCATTTCGAAAATATCACAAACAACTTACATCTAACTTACAAACAATATCACAAGACAAAAAGTTAAAATTTAAAGTAAAAATCACAATTATCGTCGGCTTCGAACGTATCCCGAATACATGCTGAATTCCCTCGTTGTATGACTATAGAAACTCTTTTTAGAAAAATATATTAACTCTTCAAGTCTAAGTAAATATTGTGTTTGTCGCGTTCTGCGTTGTCCGCCACTGAACCATTGAGCACCGAACTCCATTTCAGATAACTTGGCGCAACTGTGTCAACCACTGTTACATCCCAAATCAGCGATTTTCCATGGCTTCAGGGGTAATATGTGATTCTATCAGGGCGTTTGCCGTCGCGACGGGAAAGACCTGGTGGCTCTAATTTGTTCGGAAAACCAGCAAATCTGAATGCCAATGAAAAAATTCTGTTGATTTCCAGATGTTTGGAGTATTTTGCCTTCGATAGATTGCACGGCAGAGCGTGTAGGCCATTGGGCTCAACCCTTTCACCACAAACACACATGTGAGCCTCGCAGACTTTGTTCCCCAATCTCAACGCAATGGCGATTCTCGCAGAGTCATTATCGAGCAAAAGACCTAACTGATGAGACGGTACCGCTTGCAGCCACTTTGAGGATGTTTTTGTAGATGACACAAGAAGTCTGGCTCAATCACCTGGACAGCTGGATGACAATAACTTGTTGTGAATATGATTCACTCGCAATAAATCCCATGCCGATTGACACATTTTATGCTCTGGTTCCACTGAAATCCATTCTGGTGGATACATTTCAATGGATGCTGTAATTTTGTCGTTCAGCACACACAAGTTGAGTAGTAGGCTTTGCGTTCGGACGGTCGCGAAAATTTTCTGCTCCGCAAAAATTATTGAAAATTTTAAAAATTAGGCTTTCTAGTGGTCTGGGCGAGGATTGTGGATGATCGAAAAACATTTTTTGCTCTGTGAAAATTCATTAAAAATTAAATTAAAATCGCGTAATTCGGGCTAAATTTCAGTTTCGACACGACGTCTCGAAAGAATGTTATACCGATACGCGTTTTGTTTACTTGAATTTTTACTCGTTTCGCATCGTCCTTGTTGTTTTATCACTTTGAGCACGCGTTCTGGCAAAAGGTTCATCTTTCCTCAGTGCCGACAGCGGTTAATCACACCTCATTGTTATACAGGTCTACAAAATCGTAGGCCCAAATCGAAATTTGACATGGATTGGACTCTACGCAAATGATTGCAACAACTGTCTAATCGGACGAATTGGAAGATTTTGGCCAATGCATGCCCTTGATGATGGATACAGTTACGGGCATAAAGCAAATGACATTCATTTCCTCTTGTTAACTCTGGACCTTTGGACACATTACAGCAGGGAACAGTGTAGGTTACATTTACCGTGAATGTCTGATAAAGGTACTGGTTGAGATTGAACCAGTTGAATGACGATTCTCAATTGTTTTGAAAAGAATGCTCAAACGAAATAATAATGCACGTGGAACAAACTAACAACCCGAATAATACAATAACGAGTGTAAATAGATAAGTATTTTGCTCGCGAAAGAGGTAACAGAAATAATTATCAAATTCATTTAAAATAATATTAGTTAGTCCAATCATTTTGTCGAGCGACGATGATTGTTGTTAGTTTTTAAGTTCAAACATATCCTGAGTAGCGACCCAGCGCTGTTTATGGCTAACGTAATTTATACGCAAAGTACATTGTCTATGAACTAGGGGGCAAAAAGGGGGAACCAAGTGGATCACTTCCACTATAAGTGTTTCAACGTTCACGCTCTCCTGGGATAGTGCACAGGCACCAGCTCTTGATATGCGAAGCACACACAAGTTGAGTTTGGCAAGAATCCGGTTCGATAAGTCTTGTGATTGGTAAACGGAAGAAAAGTACGATGGGTGTGCTAGATCAACCACCTTCCTAATGCCTAGACCGGCCATTGCCAGGGGCAGTGAAGCTTGGGTCCAGGATCTGTCGCTCAATTCGTTGTTGGTTATTGCTTAAAATGTGAGCCGGTAAAAGTTATCAATCTCGGTCAATTTGCGCAAACGACTGAACGTTGGGCTGCATCTCAACAAATGTTGGAATCGTGGCGATAACAGTGAGCTACGAAGCAGACATAATGCGGGGTGAACGTCCAGCATTGTCAGCCGTTTGCATAATGTTTTTACGGTGTTCAACCCCTTTTCCAAAGCAACTGGAATGCCTTTATTAGTGATCGGAAACACTCAATTTCTCTTAAGAGAAACGTATAATCTTCGTCAGTAAAATTTGATTCTAACATCTATCAGCTGGTTACTCTTTTATTTTAGATATTTTAGACATCAAATTGATGGATAGTCACGTCAATTAAATCTCATATAAAAATTCGAAAATCGCTTGTAGTGATTACCCCATCGCGACGGGCTATGTGTGTGTGAATCTAAATAAAGAACACACAGGACATGAGTTTGTTTATTTTGATTAGGGCAAAGTTGTTTTTCAATTTAATGCTTTCTTAAGGCGGCGGTTTCACATATAGCAACTACTGTCATAACAAAATACACAAAATAGAAAATACAACGAAAGTGAGAATAGAGTCCTCTCTCCATAAAACTTTTGAAAATTGAAGAATTCAAATTTTTTGGAATTCTTCAATTCTCCTGTCAAAGTCTGTTATGGTTGTTTGTTATGTGTGTAAAATTAATATTTTTGTTATGTAAACGGGATGCTAGTGTTATTTTAGCGATTAATTACTAACTATTATTTACTATCAAATGTTAAGGATTGTTTTCTGTGCCAAATTAATTCTTTTTTACGAAAAATTTTCATTACACGACGGTATTTTTCATCAAGAATTGAGTTGTTGTGTAGTACATACACACATAGAAATTTCGTCGTCATATTTTTCTGTCAACGAAATTGTGAAAATCAGAGAATAGAACGAAAGTAATTGCTAATGTGTAACCGCCCTTAAACTGTGTTCTGTTAAGTTCAAACAAGATTTGTTATTTCCCTTTACTCGAAATCAATAAAAAGTTCAGTTTTCAATAATAATCTAAAAAGTAACGAAAGAAAGAACAACAACTTGTAAATCCTTCCCAAGTCAATTTAATTAGCAGAGATGTGGAAATATTTCTGTTATTAGGGAGATTGGGCAAACCTACTGATAGCAAATACTTATATACATATATATATATATATATATATACATAAATTTAAGGTTCAATTTAGCTTATTCGACCAAGATCTAAGATTTTCTTTGAAAAATGTAAATAATCACAGGCTTTCTGAAGATTTCTTTAGGTTGTGACAAGATTTTTTGGAGCTGTTTCCTCCTTGCTTTTTTGATTAACTTAACTCATAGCTTATAAATTATAGTTTACTTATAATTTTCAGCAAAAATGTTAATTAATAGAGAGTTTGGGCAAAGCTACATATAGCGGAATTTATAACTTATAACATATAAAAAATTTTTGTGTAAATTCGATTTTCGAAATTTCTGACATTTTTCCGAGGTTTTTACGAAAAATTTGTATATGTTATAATTTATAAATTTCGCTATATGTAGCTTTGCCCAAACTCTTTAATGTGTTAACCGAATTTGGTAATAAATAATTTGAACAAAGTATTTCACCGCATAAGCATTAGACATGTTCTTCGCGCGCGTGTAACATAAGTTAATTTCTGAGCTAGGCAAAGACGGTTTAAATCGCACAATTTCAATTTAATTGATTTAAATCAAATAAAAGGAATTGTTTAACTCAGAAATGTAAAAACGTATCAAAAAAATATGCACCTTAACATTTTCAACGAAATAAATCCATTAAATGCTGGGTACTGTTGTTGAGTTTACGAAGATTACCTACATCTTCGAAATATTTCTGTACGCGGCTATTTCCATGAGTTTTTGGAACAATTGTGTACACTTTTCTCGTTTCCCGTTGAAAATACAGCTTTTTTGTCTTCTGGGAAAGTGTTTACAATGTCTTTGTTATAAGGAATCGGTGTTTTCTAGGTGCTATACTTCCTGAGATATCTTAAAATATATGATGAAAATGTAACGTGGACAGTATGGAAACACTCACGCACTTATCAGACACTATTTTACTCTAAGTTAGCAAAATTATAAAACAATTATATTTTAATTTGAGAAAAATACATTTGGCTTTCCATAATCAAAACAACTAAAGGCATGTCATGTAATTATTGTTTACATTTGTTTGTCGGTTTGTCGTCTAAATTGTATTGAAGCAAAACCAGCTGGTAGCTTCTATGAAGCAAATTGTATTTTCTATTTTCGAATCTTTGAACACAGTGCATTCAATACATATGCAGCTTTCCTGCAAAACCAGTTGATGAAAATTATATAGTAAATTTATAAGCACACGATTGTAAATAAAAAATAATGCGAAGAAACAAACGTCGATCTATTCCGAAATTTCTTAACAACAGAGTCATAAAACAAATGTGCAAAAAACGTAAATCAAAAACGTTTGAATTTTACAAAAAAATGCGCCAATTGACAAACTAAATGAAACTGCATATCCACATACATTTTTGGCAAAAACCGAAAGCGGCAACACCAAAACTGGTTGTATTCAGTTTGTGGGTTTTCGATTTCAAAGAACTCGCAGAACCCACAAATCGCAAGTTTTGTATAACTTAGAGAATGGATCGATTGTAGGGCCGTTTAAGTGGTTTTTGGTCTTTTGTACATAACTCGAGGAAATCTTTTCCGATTTTCATAATTTTTTTTGTTTGAAAGGTCTGTGCACGGCCGACAATCTATGGAAGAAACATTCTTAAATTTGAGTCCTTGGACTTAGCTAGGGCACTAAAACCGAGTCTATGCTTGGGCCATACGTGTTTTTGTACATAATTCGAGTAAATCTTTTCCGATTTTCATAATTTTTTTTTTGTTTCTGGGCATGGCCGACAATTTATGGAAGAAACTTTTTCGGATTGACTTAGCTAGGGCACTTTAAACGAGTTTATGCTAGCACGCGGGGTCAATTTTGTACTTTCGGAAGGCCTTTTTTACGCAGTTTCTTCGGGCGAGTTTTTCAATATTGCCCTTTCGGCAATTTCCAATAAAATTTAATGTGGACGTGATTTCATACTTTTAAGAGTTAAGGCAATATTTACTTATATACGTTCGAGTCTTTTCGTAACATCAACCCTTTTTGCCACATCTATTCTGATACGTTTTCTGATCCCTTGCATATGTTTTTCTACATAAATCAGGTAAATCTTATCCGATTTTCAAAAACTTTTTTTTTCCTGAAAGATAATCAGAAAATTGATTACAAAAAAAAATTGGGCAAAATCCGTGGAAAACTTTAGAAGTTATGGTCGAAAAAGTGGTAAAAACGTGGTTTTTTGAAGGCTGGTGGAAATTTTTCACTTATATCTCAGCGAAATTTGAACGGAAAAAGCTCTTCAAGGTTTTGAACGAAAGATGTGAACATCAGAAAATTACGATGATTGAATTAGTGAAAATCTGTTGAATGGTTCGGGCTGTGGAGTCCTCCCTGTGGACCCAACTGACGCTACGCGACCACATACGACATTTAATGATTTTTTGTCAAAATTTCTTTAATTGTGAGGTTTTTTGCGGTTTCGTTCATGGATCAGGGGCCTCTACTAAGTGCTCTAGGCGAGGGGTGGCGCACTTCATTTATTCAATTTATTCTTTTATTCCATTTATTCAGTGCAACAGGGACGAATATATAGTTTGAGGCTTTTAACTCAGCGTAATGTTTGTGTTTTATTTTGCTACCGAGCTCTGCGGCTGCGCCAGCTCGAACCGAGGTTTTTCTGTGTGTGACAAATGTCAACAAAAGTTTATATCTCGGTTAAGAATGACCCAATTTACCTCAGAACGCAATTACATAATAGCATAGCAATGTTTTTTGATGATAATTGTTATTTTTTTTAATAATTGGTCAGTTATCAGCCATGTGATGATCTACCAATTAGACCAAACTGATATACATAATATATAATAATACATAAAACATATGCAGGGACCCGTACGTATCAGAATAGATGTTGCAAACAGAGTTGATGCTTCGAAAAGACTCGAACGTATTTAGGTCAATATTGCCTTAACTCTTAAGTGTATGAAATTACGTCCACAATAAATTGTATTGGAAATTGCGGAGAGGGCAATACTGAAAAGCCCGTCCGAAGAAAATCCTTCCGAAAGTACAAAAATGACTCCCAAACAGACAAAAAAGTACATCTCAATTTTTCTACAACAAAGGAAAAAACCGTTTTTTTGTCCAGGGCAGATCTTAGGACCGACCTAGGGCCATAAGGCACTCGATTATCTCTCAAATAGAAAAAGAATCAGCAAAATAAGTTAGGATTTATCCAACTTATGTAAGCAAACACGTTGGGCCCTAGTACAAACTTAGTTTTAGGGTCCTGTCTGAGTCCAGTGGTTTCCAATCAAAAGGTTTTCTGCCATAAAACGGGAGACAGTCCTCGACCTTTCGATCAAACAAAATTTGAAAATCGAAAGAGATTTACTCGAGTTATGTACAAAAAAATATGTAGAGCGCTAGCAGAGACTCGTTTTTAGTGCCCTAGCTATATCCTAGGGCCCAATCTCAAAAAGGTTTCTTCTAGTAGTAGGGCTTTCATAGACCTGTCGATTAAAAAAACAATTATGAAAATCGGAAAAGATTTAATCGAGTTATGTAAAAGAAACATGTATGGCCCTAGCTAAGTCCAAGGACTCAAATCTAGAAAACTTTCTTCCATAAATTGTCGGCCAGATCTTTCAAACAAAAAAAAAGTTATGAAAATCGGAAAAGATTTACTCGAGTTATGTACAAAAAACACGTATGGCCCTAGCATAGACTTGGTTTTAGTGCCCTAGCTAAGTCCACGGACACAAATTCAAAAAAGTTTCTTCCATAAATTGTCGGTCATGCACAGATCTTTCAAACAAAAAGAAATTTATGAGAATCGGAAAAGATTTACTCGAGCTATGTACAAAAGTTCAAAAACCACTTAAATAGCAATAGATCGGCGGCACTTGGGTCGACAGTGACCAGATTCAATCTTATAAAAGATATTTCGATTGACTTTCAGGGAAAAAAAAGGTTTTGAAAATCGGTTGAGTTTTACTCAAGTTATCGCGGTGACAGACGAACGGACGGACAGTCAACGTTTTTATTGTTGATTTGTGATATAAGCACCAGGATCGATGCTCCCCACCTACTCCCAGGTCGAAATTGGGGTGGGTACAAACGTCGTGGTAAACGCATAAGACCCTTTTTCGAAGAACTTCGTTCTTCGTACGGGTCTAAACTTTACTCTTGTTTACTTTTATCGATCTAACAAATAAACATATGAAGAGACCCGTACGTATCAGAATAGATGCGGCAAACAGAGTTGATGTAACCAAAAGTCTCGAACGTATTTAAGTAAACATTGCCTTAACTCTTAAGTGTTTGAAATTAAATCCACATTAAGTTGTATTGGAAATTGTCGATAGGGCAATATTGAAAAACCCGTCCGAAGAAACGGTATAAAAGAACCCTCCCGAAAGCACAAAATTGATCTCCAAATAGACGAAAATGTTCGCCTCAATTTTCTTTACAGCATAGCAAAAAAAAGTTTTTAGGATCGACCTAGGGCCATAAGGAAATGCCTCTGACACATACTTACATAGACAAAAATGCTTCCCTCAATCTGCTCTGCAATATGAAAAAAAATGTTTTTTTGGTTAGGGCTGACGTTAGGACCGACCAGGAGCCCACTTGAGCCCCAAGTACAGGCCCAAATTGGTTTATGAATATAATTCGGTACACGGTTACCTCTCAAATAGAAAAAGAATCAACTTGGAGTTATGTACAAAAAAAATGTAGTGCCCTAGCAGAGACTCGTTTTTAGTGCCCTAGCTAAGTACATGGACTCAAAATCGAAAATCTACAAATTGTTGGTCTGGGCATGATCTTTCAAACAAAAAAAAGTTTATGACAATCGGAATAGATTTACTCGAGTTATATACAAAAAACACGTATGACCCTAGAATAGACTCGGTTTTAGTGCCCTAGCTAAGGCCAAGAACTCAAATTCAAAAAAGTTTCCTTCATAGATTGTCGGGTATGCTCGGGTCTTTCAAACAAAATAGAAATTTTGAAAATCAGAAAAGATTTGCTTGAGTTATGCACAAAAGACCAAAAATCACTTAAACGGCCCTAGCTCAGCGGCCCTTGGGTTGACAGTGCCCAGATTCAATCCCATAAAAGATATTTTGATTACTTTTCAGGAAAAAAAAGTTTTTGAAAATGGGTTGAGTTTTACTCAAGTTATCGCGGTGACAAACACGACAACAATGTTGATTCAAGCGGGTGGACTTTAATCTTCCGAAGGTATAGCAGCCATAGTGTACTGATGTGTATTAAAGGAAGAAATCAAAACACTTTTAGTTTTTGATTTTTGTTGAACAATTTGAAGTAGGATGGAGAATTGTGATTGGCTTTTAAATGTTTTTGGTCGAACGAAAAATCGTTTAGGCAACATTGGCGAACTTTCATGACATGTCTAGATCACAAAAAAAAGTTTTTGACTTTATTTCTTCCAATACTCAAAGCCTGATGTCTCTAGAATATTTTAAAACTTTGAACCAATTTTTTACGTCAAGCCAGTCGGTGTAAAGACTCTGAAAAACATGGTAAGCACAAAATTTTCAAAAATTGCGTTAATAGTAAAACGGATCTTGAAAATGTTTTATCTTTACTAAAATGACCAGTGCGGTGCTCCGGAAGGACTTAAGGGGCAGGAGTTTAAAAAGAAGACAATTTGTACTGATGAGTGCTAAACGATGAAATCTTTTCAGACAGACGAGCGTTTTTCTTTTGTTACACTTGGACTTTTTTCTATTCAAAATATTTATTTCTATTCTATTCAAAACGGCATGGCATAAGGGAAACGTGTAACAAAATAAAAACGTTTGTGTGTATGGAAGAATTGTTAATGGCTTTTCGGATGTTGAAATAATATGTCGGAGCTATTGCACGTATGCGCACATAGGAGGGTAAATTGTACTAAACTGTAAGAACGAAGAGATTTGGTGAAGTTAAAATAAATATAACTTACAATGAAGTGCATATAAAAATACGTGTCTTTTCGTCTTATCAACTATACCAGCTGGTTTCGCTTTTACACATTTTAGACATCAAATCAGGGGGTAGTCATGCTCGTTAAATCTCATATAAAAAATCTAACGTAGCCCTTAGTGATTACCCCTTCGCTACAAGCTATTGTGTATATTGTGTATTGTGTATTGTGTATAAACGTAAACAACAAATAAATGACATGACTGTGTATGGTTATGCTAAGCCAAGTGTAATTTTAAGTTTCCCAATTCTCTAATAGTAATGCGAGATCAAGAAACTACGAGTTTTTTGACTAATTTTTCTGCTAAAATATGTCTGAACCCATAAAGAAATATTTCGAGGATGTACGTAATCTAAAGGAACTCAACACAGCAGGGCTTATTTTTCGGAATTTTAATTCTGAAATTCTGAAAAATTCCGAAAAAATTCTGAAAATTCTGAAAAATTCCGAAATAATTCTGAAAATTCTGAAAAAATTCCGAAAATTCTGAAAACGCATGACATTTGTTAAAAAATAGATTTTATTGAAATAACAGAGGGAAAGTATTGAAATTTTTAAGACTGTTGCGAGCGGTGGGTGTTTTGATCGCTTTACACGTTGTTGACTATTGTCTCTAGAACTCCCATTCTTGTCTCTAGAACTCTGGATATCTGCGTAATTACGAAATTAACTTTTACAAAAGAGTTATTAAGATATTCAGTGTATGTTGGTACCTTCGTAACATTTTCGCTCGTACCATAGGTACCGTAACGGACGAGAAAAGTGATATGAAATAATGACTTGATCAGTCTAGTTTATTGCAATCGTTTATTGCTATCAGAGTATCAAATTTTCGAACTAAAATGGACGAAAAATCTCTCGAAAATTACAATCTTTTTCATTTAGTTTTGTAGGTTTTTTAAAGGTAATGAAAGGTAATAAACAATGGAATTCTGAGAAATATGCGGATATTCTTTAAACCTATAAAAATAAATGAAAGGAAAATGGAATGGGAAATGCCATGGGTTGCACCATATTCCCAGAAATAAAGAATATTATTACAACAAAGCTATTACGATTAACAAAATTGATGAAGACGCAGTACAAGAGATAGAAGTGGCAATGAGATCTGACTTTGCAGCTGATGAGGACGTAGGCTTATACCTCTGCCGTTATCAGAACAAGCAGGAAAACTTTAAGTTAATTGGTCGGCAGAAACGACTTATACTCCGAAGCCGAGCCGAATCGCTCCTAGTATGCACAATTTTGAAGAATCGATTGAGATATCACGTAAAAGTAAACGTCGTATTAGACGAATATACCAAAATCAAAATTCTTTTTAATATTGATTGTTACAGTGGAAAGTCTCAATGAAAAATCGGATTTATTTTATACGATCAGTTCATTCATGTTTGATGTTTGTAATGACGCGAAGCCATCACGACAAATTTCGCATCAGATTGCGATGCGATTTAAGAATAATAGTTCTGTTACAACGCAATTAAATTTCCAATACATAAACCCCGAAAATCATAGAGAGTTTTCGGATTGCATAATTAAAAGCGATCTACACAATGTCACCCATCGCTTACGAGAATCATTAGATATTTCTTTACGACTGGACGGCTCTACTGATTCAATGCAAGAGCACAATATTTACACTATGGCACAAGTCGTAAACAAAGATGCCACACTTTCACCAGTATTTCTTGGTTTCTGTACACCCAAGAAAGGTGATGGGCCGCATTACCTTCAATGCATAAAAACCGTGCTTAACGCAATAGTTCAATGGGAATAGCTGTTTTCGTTGACCACGTCTCTTACCACCGATATGGAGAGAGTTTAATTAGTGGAGACCAATTTCAGGATTAGGAGTTCGCTTGCAAGATGAAAGGGTTGAGTCAATAGGTTGGGACTTCAGTTTTCAAGCTCTTCAACAAGAGCTATATGATAAACTGCAGATTTTGTTCGGATAAATTATCGACAATGCAAATAAGTCACTGCACCTTCTTCAACAAAATACAAAGCTAATTTATTTTGGAATAAAAATAAACGTATTAAGTATTTTGTGTAAAAAAAAATGTATAGTAATAGTATTTAGACTACACATTAGTGGAAAATAAACACTGTCGGTAAATTCTCCATATTAAATCTGTATTTTATCATATAGTAATCTGCAATTGCAATTGCAACTTGCCGTTTCTGTGGGTATGGTGCATTGCACATCGATTTAACTTAGCGTTTAAGTCTACTTCAAAGCTGAATCCGATTGCTAGTACAATTGCCCAATGTAAGAGTCTATCGAAACATTTTCACGGATCGGGTTATCGTACACTTAAACTCAAACAGATCGCTCAATCAAACAGTTTATCACTTCCATTGCGATATCCGAAGTACTTCGAAGTTAGATGGTCCGAATTTGTTTTTTCTTTATTCAGTGTTACACTACGAAACTGGCGAGCCTGCGTTTCGTACTTACAGTCAGAAATGCTGACAAACCTTTTAAAACCGTGGCTATCTTATGCTCGGCTGCATTTTCTCTCATTTATAACGGATGTTCTATATATCTTCAAAAATTTTCAAAAATCATGTCAGTCAGATTCATTATCAATTTTGGACGTGTTGCCATTAACTGAAGCACTATTTGAAAAATTAGAATTTTGCAAACAAAACTGTGCCGAGGGCGGTTGGGAGCGGCGGTTCCTTGAAAACATGATCGAAAGACGTTCTTTTACGGATTTGAATTACGAAAACAAAATTGAAAACTTGACATCGTCGGGCAAGGGGGTACCGACTACAAAAAATTTCAAAAAAATCACAAAAAATCAAAAAAATCACGAAAAATCAAAAAAATCACGAAAAATCAAAAAAATCACAGAAAATCACAAAAAATCACAGAAAATCACGAAAAATCTCAGAAAATAGTCGAATGCACAATACTGTTGTAAAATTGAATAAGACCAAATTTTACGACGCAACAACATGGGCGTTTGATATTTTCGCTAAAAAGAGTAATGATGCGGACTTCGTTGTCGAGGAAGTATGTTTAGACCCGTGACCAAGACGTTTGTAACCAGTCGATTTGAGGTGGAGGAGGGGGGAGCATCGAATATAGTCCTTAAATGCCGAATCTGCAAAAAAAGTGTTGTCCGTCCGTCTGTCCGTCATCACGATAACGCGAGTAAAACTTCACCGATTTAAAATTTTCTTTTTCTGAAACATATCGAAAAAGTGGTTATGGGATTGTTTTTGGGCATTTTCGGGCCAAGGGCCGCTTAAGGCCGATTCCATGAAAAAATGGAAAATGTGTTACGTGCAAACGCTCTACCGGGTAAAATGTTTCGATATTAGAATTCCTTTGTATGGAGAAGTTGAAGATTGAACATTTGTAGAAACTTCTTTCATATAACACAAGCCTCGGATGTGCTTTGTTTAGCTTGTAGTTTTTGTTTATTTGCCGTGGCTTATCAAATTGTAGATTTTGTTTTGTTTAGCAAGAAAACAACGTTTGCACATAACCTACCAATGGAATTGCCCTTCAGTGGTTTTGGGTCTTTTGTACATAAATCGAGTAAATATTTTCCTTTTTTCATAAAATTTTTAGTTTATGCCATTGGACTTAGCTAGGGCTCTAAAAATGAGCTGTCGAGTCGGGCCCTCCATGTTTTTCATGTATAAACCGGGTAAATTACATTCGATTTTCATGATTCATGATTCTGTGTCTACTAGGGCCATGTTGTAGAGAAAATCGAAGCGAATATTTTTTTCCATTTAAGTTAGTGTCCGAGGCCTCTGCTTAAGGCCCTAGATCGGTTCTCGTAATTGTAACACATGAGTCAAACGAAAAAAAATCAATGTTAAATAGATCACAAAAATCTCTTTTCGTGCATCTCTTGTATAGAATTCTTCGTAGTTACGCATTTTGACAAATTTATAAAACAAACAAAATTATCGTAGGGACGCAGAACACCGTGCAATTGTATCAACTCTTTGGGGGTTGAGACGAATAAAACTCTAATTTTTTAATCGAGTAATAGCTTTTGATGATGTCAGCTTAGCTGAAGAAACCGGTCGGCAATAATAAAAACATTGTATAGTGCAATTTAAAAAATTAGAGTTTTATTCGTCTCAACCCCCAAAGACTTGTATAGAACATTATGAACTAAAGGTGCATTCAGAGAACCGGTTTCGTCCTATGAGGTTTTTCTATAGCCAAAGATCTCAAGCTAATTTTTTATACACATTCATCTACAAATTTTTTCGTGAATTTTTGTAAATGGGAAAAACCTGAACTTGATTTTCGCTAGCGCTATAAGATGCATTGGAGTACTTCTATTTATCCTTGTAACGGTTTATATTTAATTTGTATGATTTGTATGGTTACCCCTTACGGTTTTACAGTTAGCTCACTCGCTGATTCCAAGCTGCCAGGACGTAACTTTACTTAACTTTTGTAGTGAAAAAAAAATTATATCCTTATGAAACTAAGCAAGAAACGGTAAAAAACGCTACTAACATGACTCACTTTCCTAATTGACCGATAGTCTCTATATTTTCTCCTCATTCCTCTCCATATTGTTTACAGCTTTGGGATGTGCATTTTCGCCAAATTAAAAAAAAATTCACTTGGACTGTATGTGAAAGTAGATTTTCTTTTCCACTTTGAACGACTACTTAAATCAAACTGATCCAATTTATGTAATTTCCTCAGAGGGTAATGAGGGTCTTGCGCCACGTGATTTACAATAACTCAAAAAAGGACATTTTCCATATACAAAATGTGTCATTTTTAAATCATTGTGAATCACACCGGTGCGATCCTAGCAGTCCTGCTTCGGGAAGTCCATAGCTTTCATTTGACACCCCACTGGCATCATTTGACCAAATATTCACCAAAACGTGTTCCCGGTGGTGAAAAATTTGTGTATTTTCTTTGGTAGTCGCTTTGAGCAATCCCTGCATTTCATTTGACAATCAATTGACCGTAATGAGGACGAGATATAATTAAGAACCCTTTCCCGATTGTGAAGAATTATCAAAAGACTTACTTTGAGCACTCACAGCTCAGTCGGATGACATCCGATAAAAATTGTTCTTTAGCAACTTTTTTCCAAACACGTTTATCTCAAATTCTCAACTAACTCACCACGACCCATTAAAATATTGCAGATTCATACTTATAAACGTATTTCTTTGAATGAATGAATGAATGAATGAATTTATTATTTCAAGTTTGAATATTTTACATGTTTTGAATACGTATCATTTAAGCTTCAGTGTGCACTGCACAATTAAGAAAGAATCTTTCTCGCCCACTCTTATACGATGACTTAGCCTTTCCAGAAGGATGACATGGGGTTCAATTTTTTTATTAGAACTGCGATATCTCATTCTACGTAGTGAGGCGTGTATGAACGAAGCGCCACCAATCAACATTTTGTCGTTTCTCTGATTTTATGCGTAATTTGACTTACAAACACTGATATTCTTATTTTTCGACAAATTTCTGAAACTGGAATAAATCACAAAAAATCACAAAACAATCACAAAAGATCCAAAAAATCACAAAAGATCAAAAAAATCACAAAAAAATCAAAAAATCACAAGAAATCTTAATCGATTTTGGAGTCGGTACCCCTTCTCGTCGGGCATTTTCGTTTAATGACAAAATCCGAAATTTTTTTATCAGTCACTTTATTAAGCATCTAAAAGTGAGAATTGGATTTCACAGCACTTGGTATAAGACATTAAAGCCATTGGTAAAAATTTCGCCGTCAACATTAGAATGCGATCTAGATACTTGTGGCTCATACATAATTTCAGACATGGACATGGATGAGCTTCATTCAGATTATTATGAAGCTGCCAATTTATTAACCGACTTTTATGACACTTGTAAAGCTTCTATCGAAACTTTGGAAAAGCTAAACACACTTCCACTGAATGACTGAATAAACTCTCTACACTAAAAATTGCTCTGGCATTCAGCTGACGTCGAGCGACTTATAAGTACGTCTATTAAAAACTACTCCAATTAGACACAAATCAACTTTACTTCTTCGTTTCAGATGACTCGAACAAGTTTGAAGATTGGGACCGTGGTCCGATGTCTCCGTCTACACTGTACAATTATTTGTACATTTATTTTAACACTAGTAAATACCCCCGCCCCTAAGGGCTACGCGGACATTAAGTGTTCTTGTCCGCTTGGTCGGAGATTTGCGACTTTAATACTAAAATGTATGCAAGGGTGTGCAATTTTCTCCGTACCACCGTTTCCCCGTACAAACGTTACCACCGTGGTGCTTTTTCTCCGTACAAACGTTACCACCGTGCTGCTTTTTCTCCGTACAACCGTTTCTCCCGTCCTACAATTTCCCGAACTAACATTTCCCCCGTACTACAATTTCCCCGTACAAACGTTGTCACCGTGCTACTATTACACTACTGTTTTCTCCGTACTACCGTTTCCCCGTACAAACGTTATCACCGTTCTACTTTTTCTCAGTACAACCGTTTCTCCCGTCCTACAATTTCCTCCTTACTATTGTTTTGCCCGTACTACCATTTCACCGTTCTACCATTTCCCCGTACTAACATTTCCCCCGTACCACCATTTCCCCGTACAAACGTTATCATCGTGCTACTATTTCCCCGTACAACCGTTTCTCCCGTCCTACAATTCCCTCCTCACCACTGTTTTCCCCGTACTACCATTTCACCGTTCTACCATTTCCCCCGCACAACCGTTTCGCCCGCACTACTGTTTTCCCCGTACAATCATTTCCATCGTACTACTGCTTCGCGTACAACCGTTTCTCCCGTAATACCATTTTCTCCATACAACCGGTTACCTCCGTACTGCTTCTTCCTCCGAGCTGCCCCACCAATACTGGTGACTTTTACTAACAAAACTCTAAGACTTTGCCATAGAAACCTATCGCCCAACTCCCATACATTCCAAGATATTTTTGAAAACATAAAAATTGACCCAATGTCCAACTGCCCGGCATTTTCACCAATACTGGTGACTTTTACTAACAAAACTCTAAGACTTTGCCAAAGAAACCTATGGTCTACCACCCATACATTCCATATAAAAATTGACCCAATGTCCAACTGCCCGGCATTTTCACCAATACTGGTGACTTCTACTCACAAAACTCTGAGACTTTGTCGAAGAAACCCATCGCCCAACTCCCATACATTCGAAAATTATTTTAAAAGCATAAAAATTGACCCGATGTCCAACTGCCCGGCATTTTCACCAATGCTGGTTACTTCTACTCACAAAACTCTGAGACTTTGTCGAAGAAACCAAAGATTTAACATAAACCAAAAAAATGTACAAAGAAAATCAATTCATCATTTTGTTCCATACAAATAATTCCTTACAAAGAAAATATTTGAATACGCCACATAACTTCATTTCATACAAATAAAAAAAATACACTCATCATCTTTTATTTTTACCATGTGACTCGGACCAGCTGGTTTAAGCGTTACACTAATGACGTTGTTTATGTGTTGGATATTCGAATTCGAATTCCAAGGCAATAAAAAAATGTTTTCGGTTTGGTGCTTATAAAATTACTTTAAACATAAAACCGAGGGGGTCGTCACGTTGATTTAATTTCATATGAAAAGTCGCACATCGCCTGTAGTGATTACCCCTTTATATCGACCTGATATGTGTCATCTCTCAATGTAAACATTAAGCTACATGATATGACTTTAGTTTTGTTTTGATTATGGCAAGCAAAAGTGGCGTTTTTAAATATGTTCTTCCCTTAAATAATAACAACAATACTTTAATGAAGAATTTATAATTCCTCTTAATTTCTGTAAAACAGTGAAGTGAGAAAAGAAATACGAGGGGCACCCTAAAAGTTTCAGAAATCGGCTATAGCGGCTCGTGTAAACTTTTCGCCAATTTACACAAAAATTAAATTGGTCTTTCCTGATTCAAAAATGATGATCAAAATGAAAATCGATCGTAGCAGTCAAAAGATACAACAATTCCAAAAAGTCATTGCAGAGAAAAAATGGATTTATCACGTGAAAATTTTAGAGCCATGATTTTCTACGACTTTAAGTCTGGCTTGACTCCCAAATTGTGTATTGATCGTTTGCAAAAAGCATTTGGAGATGAGGCCCCATCCAAGACCACTGTTCATCGCTGGTTCGCTGAGTTTGAATCGGGACGCACTTACCTCAGTGACGACCTTCGTGAAGGTCGACCTTCCACAGCCCTCACCGATGGAAACATTGACCATGTCCGGAACATGATTGAAGCCGATCGACATGCGACCTATGCTGAGATAGCTGCATCCCTTGGGATCGGGAAAAGTCAAATACAAACAATTTTACACGAACATTTATGCACACGGAAACTTTGTTCTCGGTGGATCCCACACAAATTGAAAGACGACCAAAAGGAGGCTCGTGTGAAATGGTGCCGAGATTCTCTCAAAAAATTCGACAATGGGGCTTCTGATTCAGTATATAGCATCGTAACAGGTGACGAAAGTTGGATTTACAGCTATGATCCCCAAACAAAACAGCAATCCACCGTTTGGGTGTTACAAAATGAAGATTTACCAACAAAGGTAATTCGCGCTCGAAGCGTCGCCAAGAAAATGTTCGCTACTTTCTTCAGGAAATGTGGTCATGTGGCTACTGTACCACTTGAGGATCGTAAAACAATCAATTCAGAGTGGTATACTACGATTTGTTTGCCAAAAGTATTTGAAGAACTACGTGGAAAGAGTCGAAATCGCAAGATCGTCCTCCACCATGATAATGCAAGCTCCCACACAAGTGCTCTGACCACGACGTTCTTGGAGAAGGAAAAAATCAATTTGATGCTGCATCCACCTTACAGTCCCGACTTGGCACCGTGCGACTTTTATTTGTTTCCGAGTGTCAAGAATAAGTTGCGTGGGAAGCGATTTTTATCTGCGGAAGCTGCTGTCGAGGCATATGAACAAGAAGTGACCCAAATCCCAACTTCCGAATGGACTCGATGTTTCGAAAACTGGTTTTTAAGGATGAAAAAGTGTATAGATTATAATGGCGATTATTTTGAGAAGCAATAAAATCGTTTTATAGTCGATTCCCGAAACTTTTAGGGTGCCCCTCGTATCTCTAGGATGTGATATGAACCTAACGGTGAACGTTTTGAACATTACCTTTAATGAAAACTTTTGTTTTCCTTGCTTTTTACACTTAATGCATGTTTTGAACATTGCAATCAATCCAATTGTATCAAATATTGAGAAATTCTTCAGTGTTGTTCGATATTTAGAAATATAAAAGAACATTTTGAAAAATAATTTTGCCATAATCAAAACAAAAAATGCTATGCGGACCCGTACGAATGGCAATGCGTTGCAAAGAATGTCGAGATTTTAATTAAATTTTATTTTCATAAAATCGCATTGCAATATGAGAATCCTCACGGGGTCATAAAACATATGCAGGTGACACGTACGTATCAGAATAGATGTGGCAAATAGAATAGATGTTGCAAAAAGATTCGAACGTATCAAAGTAAATGTTGCCTCTACTCTTAAGTGTATGAAACTACGTCGACATTAAATTGGATTGGAAATTGCTGAAAGGACCATATTGAATACCCGTCCGAAGAAACGGCGGAAAAAATACCTCCAATCCTTAAAAAAGCCCGAAATAAAAAAAAAAGGGAAAATATTTGACAAAAAAAAAATTG
>CM055404.1:88621483-88636399 GCA_029228625.1 Pseudolycoriella hygida
AAGAAACGGCGGAAAAAATACCTCCAATCCTTAAAAAAGCCCGAAATAAAAAAAAAAGGGAAAATATTTGACAAAAAAAAAATTGATCTAGGCCCGATCCATATTTCCATGAACAAAAAAGTTCGCTTTTTTTTGTCTGCAACATTGCAGAAAAACCTCATCATTCAAGAAATATTTACAAAAAGCCACTAAATATCGTGTAGGATCGCGTAGCGTGAGTTGGGCCCACACTGAGGACTCTACAGTCCGAACCACTCAACATATTTTGACTAATTTAATTTTCGTGATTTTCTGATGTCCATATCTTTTCTTTAAAACCTTCAATAGCGATTTCCGTTCTAATTTCGCTAAGATATAAGTCAAAAAGTTCCACCAACCTTCAAAGAACCACGTTTTTTACCACTTTATCGACCGTAACTTCGAAAGTTTTCGATCGATTCTCTCCAAATTCAATCTCGTACATAATTTTCTGATTATCTTTCAGTTAAAATCGGATAAGATTTACCCGATTTACGTAGAAAAAACACGTTGGGCCCTAGGAGAGATTCAAGGGCCCGGGCTGAGCCCAAAAACTCAAAATTAAAAAACTTTCTTCCATAAAATGTCAGGCATGCCCAGGCCCTTCAAACAAAAAAAAATTGAAAATCGGAATAGATTTACTCGAGTTATGTACAAAAGACCAAAACCAGCCGACAGTGCCCAGATTCAATTCCATAAAAAATTTTCGATTACCTTTCAGAGAAAAAAAAGTTTTTGAAAATCGGTTGAGTTTTACTCGAGTTATCGTGTTGACAGACGGACGCACAGACATTTTTTTTATTGTCGATTCGTCATCTAAGGACCATGATCGAAGCTCCCTCCCCTACTCACGGGTCGAAGTTGGGGTGGTTACAAACTTCGTGGTAAACTCATAAGAAATATTAAATTGAACTTTATCAATGTCAACTGAGGTTCCTTCATTCTACGCAAACCATCCTACAACGCGCATCTTTTTAAATCCTTTTTGAATAAATCCAAAAATACATATTTGCAAATTAAATATATGTATCAAGAAAAATATTCTTCCATCTAGTGATATTCTGTATGATTCTCTTAATCAATCCCTTCCAGTGACGTTCTGTATAAGGAAAATGTTCATCTTACTCAACTCCTTCTAGTTACAATCTGTATAAGGAAAATTTGGGTGCGTGTCGCCTTGAAGCACTTCATATGAAATGTATTTTATGAAAGTCGAAATCCAATGAAATGTGGCGAAATGAACATTATTGTATAGAAGTGAAAAGTGCTCAAACATTATAAACAAGTCTGTTTTCACGAATGTCACTTTATTTTTGATTAAATTTGTTCAAAATCGCATACGAGAAACTTTTTTGTGATCATCTGTTATATGCTTTTCACTTGATGACGCAATGCTATTGATGCATCTATTATCGTCTAAGTATGACGGAATGCACGGGAATCGCTCACGTTGTGTCAAATGAAAGGATGTGATGTCACAAAACTGGGAAAAATTTTTTTGTGGGAATCGGTACAGGGGTCTGGGCACTGGGCACTGGGAGATTTACTGTCAAAGGCTGTAGAGAATTAAATTTAAGCGAACACGTGTTTCAGGGTTTTGGTGAAATATGGCCCACTCCTGGTATATGGCCAATTCCATAATTGGGCAGGATGACCCAGATCGTCAGAACTATGAGAGTTAGAAAGTTGATTCCAAAGGCGAAGTTATAAAGAATTAAATTTAAGCGAACACGTGTTTCAGTGTTTCGGGAAATATGGTCCAATTCTGGTATATGGCCATTTCCATAATTGGGCAGGATGACCCGGATCTCCAGAACTGAGAGAGTAAAAAGTTAAATTTAAGCGAACAGGTGTTTTGGGGTTTTGGCGAAATATGGCCCAATACTGGTATATGGGAACTTCCATAATTGGGCAGGATGACCCGGATCTCCAGAACTGTGAGAGTTAGAAAGTTAGTTCCAAAAGCGAAGTCGTAGAAAATTAAATTTAAGCGAACACGTGTTTCAGGGTTTTGGCGAAATATGGCCTAATACTGGTATATGGCCTAATTCATAATTGGGCGGGATGACCCGAATCTCCAGAACTAAGAGAGTTGGAAAGTTGATTCCAAAGGTGAAGTTGTAGAGAATTAAATTTAGGCGAACACGTGTTTCAGGGTTTTGGGAAAATATGGCCCAATACTGGTGTATGGCCTCTTCCATAATTGGGCAGGATGAACCGAATCTCCAGGACTATGAGAGTTGGAAAGTTGGTTTCAAAGACGAAGTTGTAGAGAATTAAATCTAATCGAACACGTGTTTCAGGGTTTGGTGAAATATTACTACTACTACTAATACTAGTATATGGCCTCTTCCATAATTGGGCAGGATGATCCGAATCTCCAGAACTATGAGAGGTAGAAAGTTGCTTCCAAAGACAAAGTGTTGTAGAGAATAAAATTTTAGAGAACACGTGTCCCATTGTTTTAGGGAAAAATGAGTTAGTCCTTGGATGTAAGCTTTTCTAGATTTGAATGATCTGAGACGTACTTCTGTAGGGCCTTTGACATTACCTTGGGTAATTTCTATGGATCTTTGAAATTCTTATAGATATAAAAGAACAGAAAACGTTGGATTGTTTGCTTATTTGTATATTTAGATACGTTCTTTGCCACATGTATTCTGTTTGCCACATCTATTCTGATACGTACGGGTCTTTGGTTATGTTTACAATTATTTTTCATATTATTATTCGTTCATTTCTACTAAAAGTCACTAATAGTTACCATTTTCTAGTTGAAATTTTTAGTTTTGAAACTGCATTATGTTTTTTTTGAAGCTGTTGCAAATGTCATTTATTATGTCACATTGTACAACTCTAAAAGGATAAGACTGTAACTATCAACATTTTTAAAAAACTTATTACACGAAAAGTGAGAAAATAAACTTTCACCGCATTTTAAAATTTTCCTCTCCTTCTCCTTGACTCCTTCTATTGACGTTCTGTATAATGAAAATTTTCCCCTAGTCAACTTCTTCTAGTTACATGCTCTATGAATATAGCTATTTATTAAAGTGCCATTTTGTAGCGTTTATCCAGTCACTCAGCTGGGCATTATTAGTGCCCGGAGGGCGGGTGTTATTAACGACCCGGGCGTTATTAACGACCCGGGCGTTATTAACGACCCGGGCGTTATTAACGACCCGGGCGTTATTAACGACTCGGGCGTTATTAACGACCCGGGCGTTATTAACGACTCGGGCGTTATTTCGCTCATCTTCAAACTTCATCGATCCCCTTTCAGGGAGGAAAAATATTTATAAATTTGACTGGGTACAAATGCCGTGACAAATACGTGTGCTCTGTTTACTTCGTACAAGTCTAACAACTCATGTAATGTAGTTGACTGTTTTTGATTTACAGACACACACATAGCTAGATGTGAAGGGGTAATTACTACAAGCCAAGTGCATTCCTTTACATGATGTTAAATCGACGTGACTACCCCTCGGTGTTTGATGTCTTTAGTACTCGAAATGAAATTAATAATTTAATGAATCAATTAATACAAATGAAATAATTTTATTAAATAATTAATTTGTATTAAATAATTAATAATATTTACTGATCTATCCCCTCCGAAAACATTTTTCAACTAAAAAAGTCGATCGGTTGGGAGTTTCACTCTACTTCGAATAATTCGAATATCTACCATATCTATATAGAATACATAAACAACTTGTTGTGTATACATTCAACCCAGCTGGGCCAACAGCTGGTTAGAAAATAAATTGGTAAAAATATAAGATGATCATTGTATTTGAATACGCCACTAAACAAACATAAAATTTTGATTGTAACACGACAGAATTCGTGTGTAAACATGCCCCTCCTAAATACATTGAGAATATTACTGAATGAAGCCACGTGCATAATAGTTATTTGTTGTCTCGTTTCGAAAGTATTCGTTTGCCGAGTACGAAAAGTTGCATGGCGAGCTTGCGAGCCAATGCATTCGTACGAGGCAAACGCATACTTTCGAAACGAGGCAACATATAGTTTTGTCATAGTAGCGATCGATCGTTGAAACACTTCAACAAATTGTTAAAAATATAAATAAAAATGTTCAAAATGTTCAAACATCCAAAAAAATTTCTTTCTATGGCGACTTCATGCATCAGACGTACATATGCACGTTTGTGATGAATAATTGTAACCATACTGCTGTGCGATTTCTATGAAAATAATGTGTAAGTAATATAACATAATTTTTGTGTATAAACGTCTGTCCGGTTAGCTCGGTCGACGACTTGAGCGCGGGAGGCTGGTGGTTCGTTTCTTCATTGAGACTTTTTTTTAATGATGCGCAATGAGCAATATCACAATATAATTCCTAGAATTTTTTTTGTTATTTTTACTTTATCAGATGTAAAAACCAATGAATTTAAAGATCAATTTGAACTATTTGTCTAAAGGACATCGTTTAGAATAATGATAATATTTTAATAGCCGCTCACCAACATTTAATTAAATTACTGTTCCTACTGAATATACGTTCAAATGGTGTATTTTTTATGAGGTTCCTAAGTTTACATTGCTACAAGTTTGTTGATTAAACGAAAAAAAACGCCAATGTAATTTTTTTTCAATTGAATGAAAACATTTCTTTCATTTATAATGGTGAAATTGGTGACTTTATGAATACACACCTACATCCATGCATAGCATACTGTTAGCATACTGATTTAGCGTAGTGGTATCGTCTCCGTCTTGTAACCAGGAGGTCGGTGGGTCGAATCTCGGTTGTGCCAATCGAATTTTTTATGTTAAGAGATTTCGCCTTAATGCGTATATTCCCGGACAGTGTCTTGCAAAGTACACTTTCCCGGACAGCTACTGCAATGTGCATCAGAAATGACAAACTTTCGAAATCAAAAACGACTAAGCAAACTCAACGTATCGAGCGCGTACATGACAGAATAGTTTTTTCGTTTATTCCATTCCACATTTACACACACACACATAAACATATATATTCTCCCTGAAATTACTTGAACAAATTTCTCATAAGAAAATAACGAAGTATAAATTTTTCTAAATTTGTAAAAGCATTGTATAAATGTTATACTTCACAGAAAATACTCAGATTCAAATGTATGAATACCTCTGTTCAATTTGCTTGAAAGTTTCGCCGGTTGGTGATGTCCAGCGCTAAGCGTCGTTGAAAAATGATGCTAGGTGCGGATGGCGATACTGTTCTTATAAGGTAGAGTGCTCCCATAATAAGAGCGCTTTATTTTTGAAGGGGACTGCTTCATTGCGGTCCCGACCCTCTAACAACGGAATGTCTCTCGTTCTCTATCTCTAGGTTCCCCTTGTTGATTCTCTTGCCATTTTGGGTTAAAAAAGGCAATGCAAAACAGTTTATTTCCTCGGAACTCTTCAAGCAGGTCGGACGTAGATAGATTCACATGGGAATCTTCTTTTGCATTGCCTTTTTTTGACTTATAGAAGGCAATGCAAAAGAATCTGCTATTGCATTGCTTTTTCTTTGGCTTTTCGGCTTATAAAAGGCAAGGCAAAACGACATTTTGCTTCAGTTCCTCGGAACTCTTCAAGCAGGTCGGACGTAGATAGATTCACATGGGAATCTTCTTTTGCATTGCCTTTTCTTTGGCTTTTGCTTCAAGCAGGTCGGACGTATGTTGGTTCACGCTGGAAATTTGTAACCGACAATTTACAGACACAAACAAACAGACAGACAAACAGACAAACTTTTGACTTTTATAATTAGAAATGCCCCCTGCAGACACCTTTGATCCTACTCCGGCCATCAATCTTTGGATGACTCGGAAGAATCGTAGACCAAAATCTAGCCCGAAGGTAAAAAGAACAAAATTGGTTTAAGGGAGTATTCAGCGAAGAGGCTAAAGACAAACCCAAACAGCAAAAACAAAAAGTTGCATTTTGAATGCAAATATTAATAAATTCGCAAATCTAAATGTCTTCACAATTTTCCTAAGAAATGATTTATAATAATTAAAGCAACATTCTGTAAAAAATTCTGAAAAACTCCGAAAAAATTCTGAAAATTCCGAAAAAATTCTGAAAATTCTGAAAAAAATTCTACAAAATAAGCCCTGCAACACAGTGTCCAATACATTAGATTCATTTCATTGAACTTTACTTCTGAAGTAACAATACATCGACTTGCATATTCTTCTTTTAATATATCAAGATGTTTATTGACAACACTGCTCTTACATGAAAAGTAGTCTAAGGCTCAGTATACTAGACATATTTTTTTCCATTTAAATCTATGGATCGAAAAGCATCTGATTATGTGAACAGGTGCAGATTACATACTAGCTTAGCGCTTTTCAAAATAATGGATACGATTATTTCGATAATGTTTAGAGGAATTTTAAATTCTTTTAGGAAGCTCACAAAAAATCTCGGAATGGTACCTCTAGCACCGATATACAGCCCGATGACTTCTATGTTGGTGACATTGTATTTTGAGCGGAAATATGGTACACATCCGTCGTGAATTTCTTTTTTCTCACAGTTGACTACATAGGACTGATCGTTATCGACTTCGATTCTAATGGTAGGGTTGATTGTGAAGCCTTTATCAAGTGAACGATTATATGCAAAGATGTCGGCTCTTCTACTAACATTGTTGACATCAACGCAGAATATTTCCTCATCAACACTCCAACCTTTGTCTTTGAGTTTTGTGGCCAAGAGCGAACGAATGGCATGGTGACGATTATTAAGTAATTCACTTTTCGGACATTTGCCAAGGATGTGACCTAATGTTTCGAACTCGTTGCAGTGTCTGCAACGGCTGTCTCCTTGACTGAATCCGGGATTAGTTCTTACCGGCAAAACGTTACCTGTCATTTTAATTGCGTTGATCCATTCCGATGTTGAGAGACCGAATTTGGTTGTTAGCCATTTGTTTGCTGCGGTGTATTCGTCGAATCTGCAGACTCCGCGACCTTTCGTTGGTAGAGCACACCAGGCTTCGAATTGCATTCTTTGCAATTCATTTCTTATTAGCTTGCATTTCTTTTTCCCGAAGTTTCGAGAGAATTGTTGTACATTGTGGGTGTCATTCAACAGGGTGAGCTTCAGTTCTTCAGATATGGGAAGCTTGGACAAAAGACTCAATTTTTCAGCCTCAAAGTCTCTGACATGAGACAAAACTTCCACTTCACAGTTCTGCAGATATTCGCTGGCGTTGAAAGATTGGATGAATGCTTCCCAAGAAGCTTTAATAAGGCCGAGTCCTTTAACTTTCTTGTTCGAGTACACCATTGCGTCTGGCGTAGAATTGGGAATTTGGAGGATCTCTTTGACTGCGCTTTTCAGAATTTTGTCAATATTTGTGAGGAGCGTTCGTGGCAAGTGAGATAACGAAGCTTGTTGGAAAGGGAAGATCACTGTGGGCCAGATATAATCATTTAATATGCTAAATTTTTGGTCCGCATTAAGGAATGGTGTCGACAGGAGTCTTTCAATTTGATTCCTCATAGTTTGGAGCATTTTAGTCTCATCAAAAATTATTTCACTTTTGAAGGTAGTGCCCAGATATTTAATTGTATCGCCCGGCCCGACGCTCGGGATCTTCATTGTGGAATTGATGGCCAAGTCATCAGTACAGAGATTTCCACCGACAATACTTATGCAAGTGGACTTTCGAGGATTCACTTCAAGACCCAGTTCATGATGATATCCCATGAATGTCTGTGTCAACGTGATGGCTGAATCACGAGAGTTGGCGCATATGTTCGAGTCATCGGCAAAATTTTGTAAAAGTTCATTCTCAAAAGAAGGGTGTAACTGAAAGCCGAAGGTGGATTTTACGGATGTTTCGTTAAGTTCTTCAAGTTCATCGTCAACACTGTTGTTATAGATCCAGGGAGAGTGTGGTCCGCCTTGCATAACACCGCAGTTCAGGTATATCTTTTCGGTTTTACCCTTTATCGTGTGAATTCGTGTGTAGTTATTTTTCATTAGACTAATTGACATAGCCTTGAGACAGGAGGGTGCTCTTCTGGCATTTATACGATTTTCGGCATGTTTATCTTATCAAAGGCTTGAGTGATGTCTAGCAGTACCGTGGAAAAGTCTAACTTTTTATCTTTGGCCTTCTTAAGGCAAGCGTCTAATATCGATGTATTTATTAGAGATCCGTTAACATTTTGGAATCCTCGTTGAAAGCTACTGAATGAGACGTATCTTCTCATATTTTTGTCTAACACTTTTTTAATGACGCGCCGAATTGCTGAATAGATTGTCAGTGGCCGATAGTTTTTAGGGTCATTACGGTCTCCTTCCTCTTTATATCGTAAGATAGTTCTGGCTTCGTGCAACGACTCAGGGACATAATTATATTTAAGCATATATGACATAATGTTAGCAATTACCTTTGCTGAGGATTCTTTTGTCGCCTTTATCCATCTTGGGATAACCCCGTCAGGTCCAGCAGCACTTTGGGAGTCCAACTTACGAATTTGAGCAGATATGTCTTCCTCCGTGATATTTATATTGAAGCCGTCGTCCAGGATCCGCTGCTCCTCCGGTGTAACGGGATTAAGTGCCGGTCTCGTTTTATCGTTTGGGGTTTCCCATCTGGATGCGAATACTCTGTATACATCGGCCAGTTCAGCAGTACATCCTTTTTCGTTTTTTTCCTTGATTATGCTGTAGACCACCTGTCAACGCTGATTAAAGTACAGCCATTGTGCCTTGCCACGATCGTATTTGGCTCTCCTTTTGTCCCTGTCACGTTTCGACGCCCATTGGGGGTTACTTGATGCGTCATAGCCTCTATCAGTTTTCTGGAACGCTTTAGATTTTCTCAAACGGTAGAACTTACGAGATGGGTGCTCAGGTCCTGATAGGATTTTTTCACATTTATGGAGGGCTGCGACGTAGTTTCTAATGTTTCTGACTTGAGAATTGTTTTCATTTAATATTTTTTGTTCAAAATGATCATTACATAGAGTTCATATCATTTCGATTGTTTTGCTTCGTTCAGAAATTAACCATGTTTTACGCACACGTAAAACATCTTTAATGTTTTAAATGAAATAAGTTGTCAAAGTATTTTAGAATTATTTATTGTCAAATTCAATCAACATATCAATGGTCACCTTTGCATGAAAATGCACGACAATAATAAAAACACAGAAGTCTTCACATCTTTGAAAACGTATTTGTGAAAGCTTTGTTCTATGGGATTTATTTGTTCTTGCTTTCATTAGCATTTTTATAGCTTGAATGCTTTAAACATTGTAAACTAAAAAAATAAGCCCTGTAACATTTTTTATTATAATCGAATCATGAAAGTTATTTATTTTTACTTTATATGCGACGATACGCCTTACATAAAATGCCAATTTTTGAGACAGAAAATAAGAATTTATCCGTCTAGAGGGATAAATTCCACTGACTAGGGCGATAAATAACCATCTAGACTAGAAATATTAAATTAAAAAAAACCCGTCCGTTTGAGAATCGAAAACAGAACGCTACGATGCTAACCACTACGCCATATGATCTTATTAAATACGTGAATTGCGAATTATATTATCGCAGCTAATGTGATTCAATTGAAAACTCTCATAAAATGTGTTTTCTATATGCGTAAATGGAATCTTACATGTGTGTGTTTAATTCGAAATTTTGTTTTCGAATGCACATGCGCATTGTTCATTGTAACATAATCTTCGGTTATAAATATTTATATAAAATGTGCATTTAGGTTCAAGCATGCGCGAAATTTTTTTTCACTTTCTTCTATCTAGATGCAATAATTTGATAATTTGAATATTTTGTGCATGAAACAAACATAAAAAAAGTAAAAAAAATTGTCCAGAAATATTAAATTAAAAAAAAACGTTTGAGAATCGAACACAGAATGCCCCGCGTCCCAATCAACGACGCTAACCACTGCACCACACGATCTTCGTGAATGCATGAATTACGAATTTTATTATCGTAGCAAATCTAATTCAATTGAAAACTCTCATAAAATGTGTTTTCTTTATGCGTGAATGTGTGTATGTAAATGCATTGAACATTTAGAACATAAAAAATAATTAATTTTTGACCAAACGGATTTTGATCAAACAAAATGCCAGTGTGCAGCACTTAATGTCAAGACTTCTGTAAAGTAATTGTTTCCTCAATCGGACGAGTTTTTATATGAAAAATGTTTGATGGAATAAATAAAAAATGAAAAAGTTTTTAATTTAGAAAAAAAAATTGGATCATTAGACATTGAACCCACATGTGTGTGTGCTTAATTCGAAATTTTGTTTTCTAATGCACATGCGCATTGTTCATTGTAACATAATCTTCAGTTGTGTTTTATATAAATATTTATATGAAATGTGCATTTAGGTTCAAGCATGCGCGAATTTTTTTTTTCACTTTCTTCTATCTAGATGCAACAATTTGATAATTTGAATATTTTGTGCATGAAACAAACATAAAAAAAGTAAAAAAAATCAGAATTGAACCCCGACACCTCATCTCAAAAAATTAGCGCTACCGTGCCCTAACTCGCTCGGCCATCAGTACTTGTGTTTAATGTTCGGCGAATCGTCGCTATTAAAGTAAAATAATATACATTGTGGACACTCGAATAACCGTTCAAGTGTATATTACACACAACGCAACTCGCTTACCACAATGTATAAGTAATCTTATATTATTTGAACTAAGAAAAAGTTTGAGAAAATATGAAACTAAAAAAAAAATTGTTATGATAACAACAGCCAAACTGATGTCATTTTTGTTCTTAATATTTACAAACACACATAGCTCGTTGCGAAGGGGTAATCACTAAGAGCTATGTTCGATTTTTTATATGACATTTAACGGACGTGACTTCTCCTTGATTTGATGTCTCAGATATATAAAAGCGAAACCAGCTGGTAGCTGATAAGACGAAAAGATATGTATTTTTATTAGCATTTCATTGTAATGAAGTTCTTATTGAATTATTGTAATTCAGAACAAGGAAAGGTTCATATTTGTTTTAGCAGGTTAAATTAAAAAAGTGTTAAAATATGTGTGTGTTAAAAAGTGTTAAAATAAATGGGGAGTTACTAATACCTTTTACTTCTTTTGCAGGAATGGTTTTATTTGCTTTTTCAGCCTTTGGGTGTACCTTGCCTCATTTCATATTTGGTAATCAACTACTTCACGCTAACAATGCATTTTATTCCCCCGTAAACTTGGGTTCTACCTCTGTTATGCAAAACTCCATGCATAATTCGTCGACAGATGCAACAGATTCTTACATGAATTTATGTACTTTGAATTCAAATGCGAACGGAAGTACAGTGTTTGGTTCAGGTATAACCTCCTTCTTCCTAACAACTGATCAAATTTTTATAAAAGATTGTCTAGATTGTCAGAAAGAAATATTAGCTGAACAGGCGGCCCACTCTCAAATAACATCAGCTGTTCTCATTATTTTTTTTGTAAGTCTGTTAGGCGTTGGAGTGGGGCAAACTGCAGTTTCTACTTTAGGAATACCTTATATCGACGACAATGTAGCCAGTCGAGAGTCTCCAATCTATATTGGTAAATTAAATAAAAATATTGAAATGAAATTACTTGAAATTTTTTTTTTTATTTCGTAGCGATAACCATTGGAGTTCGTATATTGGGTCCAGCGTAAGATTTTACTGTGAATTGCTTTGGAAATTAATTAGAAAATTACTTTCTTCTTTAGGTTCGGCTTTATATTGGGATCATTTTGTACAAGAGTTTACGTAGATATTAGTGATCCTGGCTTCGGACCTTCTGATCCAAAGTGGATCGGAGCTTGGTATTTGGGTAAGTCATTTTTAAATATTTGGGAGCAAAGTATATTTCTTTTCAAAAATAAGACCCTCTCCTTGCCGCTTTTACCTGTATATTTTTTCCACGGTATGTGGCGCAATGGTTATTAATGAAACTAATACTACATAATGTCCAATAAAGCGAGATGTTGGAAAAAAGTACAAGCGCGACAAATCGATGACTTTTCTCGATTCAAGCTTTGTACACGGAACATGTGAAGCAAAAGATGGATGTCTAATTTTTTGGTATGGAACCGCTAAGTGTGGAAAAAGAAAATAATTCGCATGAGAAACTAATGTACTACGCATGTACTAAAAATATCAAGTCATAACTTGTCTAGTTTTTAGGCACGTACGAAGAACGTAGTGCTTCGTAAAGGACTCGATTGGGTTTGCCAAGACGTTTGTAACCAGTCGAATTTCGACCCAGGAGATGGAATCTTTTTCGTTTTGGTGTTTGAATATGAGTAAATCTTTTCCGATTTTCAAAAATTTTTTTTTATTCGAAAGATATAGGAATTCGCTACAATTGAAGCCTTAAATGCGCTATGAGTTTAAAAAATAACGCAGAAATGTTCAAGTTGACGCAGCATCATTTGTCCGTTTTTGCGTTATTCTCATGTTCTATTAAGCATTAAAATGTGACTTTCAGTTCATTCGTTCAAAATTTAATTCGATTTTTAATTTAAGCTTTTGGACTCAGCCAGGGCCATTAAACTGAGTCTCTACCATGGCCAACGTGTTTTTTCTACATGCATCTTGCAAATCTCATCCTATTTCCGAAAATCCTTTTTTTCCTGAAATACAGGACCTATTCATATGAAACTGGACAAGCTACTATGTTTGTCATTTGGACCTATTCATATGAAACTGGACAAGCTACTATGTTTGTCATTTTCACACTCACATTGAATGACTGAGAGAATCATATAAGGCGTTCAGTTTCTTATGAAAGGCCCAGTATAATCGAAAATCTTCTTATGGCATAGAACTTGGGCAATACCGGTCAAAAATTTTCGAAGTTACGGTCGAAAAAGTGGTCAAAAACGAGGTTTTTTTGAAGGTTGGTGAAACTTTTTGACCTGTATGTCTGCGAAATTAGAACGGAAATCGCTATTCAAGGTTTTGAATGAAAGATAAGGACCTCAAAAAATCACGAAAATTAAATGAACGAAAATCGGTTGAGAAGTTCGGGCTTTGGGATCCTTAGTGTGGGTCCAACTCACGCTGCGACCCTAGATGATATTTGCTCGTTTTTCATGAATATTACTCTAACGATGAGCTTTTCTTTGCAGTGTTGTAGACAAAAGAGAGGCGAATTTTTTTATCTATTCAAGTAGGGGTCTGAATAGACGGTCTAGACCGGTCCTATGGTCTTATCGGTATTAGACCGTCCCCAAGATCGGCCCACCTCGAAAATATTTAGAACCATACGAAAATATTAAGTTTTTCGTAAACGGAGCTTATGCGTTTACCACGACGTTTGTAACCAGTCGAACTTCTACCCGGGTGGGAGCATCGATGACATTAGATGACGAATCAGTTATAAAGAACATATGCAAGGGACCCGTCCGCATCAGAGTATACGTAGCAAAAGGAACAGATGTTACATTAAAAAAAAAAATGAATTAAATTGTATTGGAAATTGCCGAAAGGGCAATATTAAAAGATCCGTCCGAAGCAATTTTGGAAAAAAAATCCGAAAAAAAAGGTTCAAAAAAATTTAAGAAAAAAAATTTTATACTTCATACTTCATCTGTCATGGTCAAAAAAGTTTGGTCCTTTTTATGCATGAGGAATATGCATGAAAAACCACCAAATATCGTGTATTGTCGCGTCGTGTAGTGTGGAAAAAGTTCGGTACCCTGGTATCCTAGATACCGAGAGGTTTCGGAACCGGAAAACTGGATACCAGGCAAATCGGGAAATGACTAAAACTCGGGAAATGAACGAAAATCGGGAAATGGCTGTAAAACGGGAAATGGCCGAAAGTCGACAAATGACCGAAAATCGAAAATTACTAAAAATTGGGAAATGACAGAAAGATTGTAAATCGGGAAATGACCGAAAATAGGAAAATGACTGAAAATAGGGAATTGACTGAAAAGCTGCAAACAGGGTTCAAAAAATTTTGATTTGATTTGGGAAATCATTGATTTCAGCAAGAAACATCTGATGATCAAATTTTATCATCAGAATTTGTAAATCCAATTTTATGTGTTGATGATCAACACAATTTTTTTGATGATCAAACTTTGTGATTTGGGAAATCAATTAAAATTATTTGATTTGATGTCAGCAATTTTTTCGATGATCAATGATACTTCAATTGATTTCGTCGTGATGATCAATTTGAAACAATTCTCTTTTTTTCGAATCAAGTACAAGTACACAACACGAATGGCTTAAAAATTTAGATTGTCATGAAATTTTGCACGACACGGCCGCACAGTGGTCCAAAATCCGGAAGAATCGGCACTAACAGAATAAATTGGTTGGGTGATGCGATATTTGTGATTTAAGTTTTGTTGAATAGCTTATACATGGGCCTATCAGAATCACGAACAAAACTTCTGAAGTGATTAAAACTTGGGGGTCTCGGTGATGATCAAAGTTGAAAATTTTTTACGAAAATTGGAAAAATGTCCTGAGGCCCACAATGAAAATAAATCAGTCCATGTTTCATGTCAATCGAAAGAGAGCATCAATAGCTTTCCAACGATACCCATATGACCTCGCTACGAGGTCTCTAGCGAGAGGTAGGAGGTTTTAAATGAAAACACGTTTTTGCCTATATCCCTGGAACCAAATGCCGGACAGAAACGAATAAGGTATCGTTTGAAAGGCCTTTCTAATACCTTTCAAATGATAACAATACCAGCAATGTCCGACGCATCTTCGAGGAGAAAGAGGTACAAAATCGATAAAGTTAAAATTCTACTAGAAATATCATGGGCGCGCGGTAGCAATGCGCCCGTGACGCAAGTCTTACACGCCAAAAAATTCACAAGAAATTTTTTCGTAGACTAAGGAACATATATACAGGAACTTT
>CM055404.1:88636899-88674117 GCA_029228625.1 Pseudolycoriella hygida
GTGTTTCAGGGTTTTGGGGAAATATGGCTCAATCCTGGTATATGACCACTTCCATAATTAGGCAGGATGAACCAAATCTCTAGAACTATGAGAGTTAGAAAGTTGGTTCCAAAGGCAAAGTTATAGAGAATTGAATTTAAGCGAACACGTGTTTCAGGGTTTTGGAGAAATATGGCCCAATCCTGGTATATGGTCACTTCCATAATTAGGCAGGATGACCCAAATCTCTAGAACTATGAGAGTTAGAAAGTTGGTTCCAAAGGCGAAGTTGTAGAGATTAAAAGCGAACACGTGTTTCATGGTTTTGGGAAAATATGGCCTAATCCCGGGATAGCGTCACTTCCAGATTCCAGAGGGATGATTCATACCTCCAGAACTATGACATCTAAAAAGTTGCTTACAAACTTACAAAAGTACTGATATCCGCAAAAAAAAAAACCTCTTACAGAGGAGGTGTGACGCAAGTCTTTATGTCTGCTTACAAAAGCTGTGAAATCAGAAAAGTGTGACGCATTAATCATTTAAGGTAAAACTTTTTTCTTCCAGTTACAAAAGTTCTGAAATCAGAGGGGGTTGACGCATTAAGCTTCGATTCGCAACAAACATTTTTAAACAAAATTATGTTGAGTTCAAAAAATTGCGTCACAAATGCCAGACCCACCAGCGGAATAATTTTTCAACACCAAGTTTTTAGACGCAAAAATTTAGATTTACCCTAAACGATGTGATAAGAAATAAAAGTCAAATTTTCGCGTAAAAACTGAAAGTACAGAAAAATTGTTTCGTCGTTGTGTCTGGCATTTGTGACGCAATTTTTTGAACTCAACATAATTTTGTTTAAAAATGTTTGTTGCGAATCGAAGCTTAATGCGTCACCCCCCTCTGATTTCAGAACTTTTGTAACTGGAAGAAAAAAGTTTTACCTTAAATGATTAATGCGTCACACTTTTCTGATTTCACAGCTTTTGTAAGCAGACATAAAGACTTGCGTCACACCTCCTCTGTAAGAGGTTTTTTTTTGCGGATCGACATTTCCACCTAGTCTGAGTGCTCATTATCGTCATGGAAGATAGCTCATTTGCAGTGATTATAACAAGTAATGTATTCGTGGATCATAATAAGTTTCACTAGAGGCCATTGACAGGAAATTATTTACTCGACCTAGTAGGTACGACTTTGAGACATTGAGTCTTTCGTTCATGAGTTTGCAATGACTGTTCTTTTGACACAAATCGTACGGGTCATGCGTAGGCCCTACGTTTGATTGTATGATTAAGTGACACATTACACTTTTGAGCCCAAACACGACGAACGAAGTTTATGGCGAATGGGTGCAAGTGCTATTATTGTAGTTCGCGTGAAGTAACGCAGCTCTAGAACTCCACTTCCCCCCTCTGTCACCCTCTGCTGCGGATGTCCAAAACTCCCCTCACCCCCTCGGCCCGACATCCTTTATGAACGGCCCCTAATTAGAAAATAAAAAAGCGCTGTCGAGAGCGGTTAATTTGTTCTAGATACGTTTTCTACGCAAATACTATACGGGAAAGGGGCGGTTGAGAAAACAAGTTCAAAATTTTATCCATACAACGCTTCGCCACATATACAAAAATCACAAATTTGTTTGGACCCGTACGAAGTACAAGAGGTCCTATACGTTTACTACAAACAATTTTATTGTAACATGGGGTAGATCGAGGTGGGAGTGGGGTGGATGCATCTATTATCCTCTAAATATGACGAATCAGCAATAAAAAAATTGTCCGTCTGTCCGTCCGTCTGTCCGTCTCCACTTTTTTTTCCAAACGGCTCAACCGATCAGACTAAACTTTTTTCCCTGAAAGGTACATGCCTCTCATGATTCAAGTTCGAAGATGAGCAAAATCGATAAAGTGGTTCCGGAGATATGGTCGAGGAAGTGACCAAAAACATGGTTTTTCGAGGGTCGGTGAAACTTTTTCGCAAATATCTCAGCAAGTAACGCACGGAAATTGCTCAATTTGGTGTGAAATGAAAGCATTTGATGCCAAAAAACTGGGGAATTTTTTTTTGTTGGAATCGGGTAAGGGGTCTTGGCACTGGGAGCCATGGAATGGGCGAAAATAAATTTCTCTGCCCAAAATGATAAGAGATAGTTTTTTTCAGTATTTGCTTAAATACGCAATACAGAGACTTACTTTCAAAGGTTGTAGAGAATCAAATTTTAGCGAACACGTGTCTCAGGGTTTTGGGGAAATATGGTCCAATCCTGGTATATGTCCACTTCCATAATTGGGCAGGATGACCCGGATCTTCAGAACTGTGAGAGCTAGAAAGGTGGTTCCAAAGGCAAAGTTGTAGAGAATTAAATTTAAGCGAACACGTATTTCAGGGTTTTAAGGAAATATGGCCCAATCCTGGTATATGGTCACTTCCATAGTTGGGCAGGATGACACAGATCTCCAGAACTATGAGAGATAGAAAGTTGGTTCCAAAGGCGAAGTTATAGAGAATTAAATTTAAGCGAACAAGTGTTTCAGGGTTTTGGGAAAATTTGACACAATCCTGTTATATGGCCACTTCCATAATTAGGCAGAATGACCCAGATCTCCAGAACAATGAGAGTTAGAAAGTTGGTTCCAAAGGCGAAGTTGTAGAGAATTTAAAATAAGCGAACACGTGTTTCAGAGTTTTGGTGAAATATGGCCCAATCCATGTATATGGCCACTTCCATAATTGGGCAGGATGACCTGGATCTCCAGAACTGTGAAAGTTGGAAAGTTGGTTCCAAAGGCAAAGTTGTAGAGAATTAAATTTAAGCGAACACGTGTTTCAGGGTTTCGGGGAAATATGGCTCAATCCTGTTATATGGCTACTTCCATAAATGGGCAGGATGACCCGGATCTCCGGAACTGTGAGAGTTAGAAAGTTAGTTCCAAAGGCGAAGTTGTAGAAAATTAAATTTAAGCGAACACGTGATTCAGGGTTTTGGGGAAATATGGCCCAATCCTGGTATATGACCACTTCAATAATTGGGCAGGATGACCCAGATCTCCAGAACTATGAGAGGTAGAAAGTTGCTTCCAAAGACAAAGTTGTAGACAATAAAATTTTAGATGTTCTGATGTTTTAGATGTTCACGTGTTTCTGGATTTGAGGGAAAAACGACTTAGTCCTTGGATATAAGCTTTATATGGTCTGAGACGTACTTCGGTAGGGCGTTTGACATTACCTTGGGTAATTTCTATGGATCTTTGAAATTCTTACAATTATAAAAGAACAGAAAACGTTGGATTGTTTGCTTATTTGTATATTTAGGTACGTTCGAGTCACTTTGCCACATCTATTCTGTTTGTCACATCTATTCTGATACGTACGGGTCTTTGGTTATGTTTCTAAATCAAATTAATTAATGAAAATGATGAACAAATCGAATTATTGATGATCATGATCATGAAGTTTTAAGTTGATCATTGGACCCGTACGAAGTACGAAAGGTCCTATACGTTTACTACAAACAATTTTATTGTAACATGGGGTAGATCGAGGTGGGAGGGGGGATGCATCTATTATCGTCTAGAGATGACGAATCGGCAATAAAAAAAAATGTCCGTCCGTCTGTCCGTCTGTCTGTCTGTCCGTCTGTCCGTCTCCACTTTTTTTTTTCAAACAGCTCAAACTTTTTTTTCCCTCAAAGGTACATGTCTCCCATGATTCAAGTTCGAAGATGAGCAAAATCGATCAAGTGGTTCCGGAGATATGGTCGAGGAAGTGACCAAAAACATGGTTTTTCGAAGGTCGGTAAAGCTTTTTCGCAAATATCTCAGCAAGTATAGCACGGAAATTTCTCAAATGAAAGCGTTTGATGTCACAAAACTGGGAAAAAAATTTTGTGTGAATCGGTACAGGGGTCTAGGCACTGGGACCAATGGAATGGACGAAGTTGAGATTCTTGGCCATATACGAAAACAGTTTTTCGTATATATTTCCTTAACTGTGCAATATGGAGATTTACTGTCAGAGGCAAAGTTGTAGAGAATTAAATTTAAGCGAACACGTGTTTCAGGGTTTTGGGGAAATATGGCCCAATCCTGGTATATGGCCACTTCCAGAATTGGGCAGGATGACCCATTATCTCTAGAACTATGAGAGTTAGAAAGTTGCTTCCAAAGGCGAAGTTGTAGAGAATTAAATTTAAGTGAACACATGTTTCAGGGTTTTGGGGAAATAGGGCCCAATCCTGGTATATGGCCACTTCCAGAATTGGGCAGGATGACCCGGATCTTCAGAACTGTGAAAGTTAGAAAGTTGGTCCCAAAGGCAAAGTTGTTGAGAATTATATTTAAGCGAACACGTGTTTCAGGGTTTTGAGGAGATATGGTCCAATCCTGGTATATGGCCACTTCCATAATTGGGCAGGATGTCCTGGATTTTCTAGGTTATTAAGGAAATATCGGCGAAATATTCTTCCAAAATTCCGGCTGGAATGTATGCTTGTACTTCTGGTTGTTGGATATTTCGTGTGGAATCCTCGAAATTATCTTTGATTGGATGGATGTGAATGGATGAATGGTTGTATGCATGGAATGAAAATTTTATCGGCCACGATGTTAACTCCAGATGGTTGGTGAAAATTCGTTATTTTCACTAATTTATGATTCGAAATTTGTTTCTGGCGATTTTCGTTGCAAATTTTGTAACTTAATTTGCATACGCGACTGTTGAAATTAATTTTGTAACTTAATTTGTGCTTTTGACTGTACTTTTTTTCTTCACACACGTGGATGGCAAAATTTTTTCTTTGAAAAATGTTTGCACTTTACTTTTAATTAATTAATAATGCATTCTTACACGTCGGAGGGTCACCATTTGTTTGTATAAATTAAAGTATTTGTTCACAACGTTATAAATTGATTTATTGAATCTGACTTGCAGCATTTATAATTTACGTGTTTACTGCGTGAAGAGCTAGCAAAGAATGATGATTCGGTCGCATGAATATTGCGAGTTGCCGAATCATAATTCGATAATTCATATTCGGAATTGGAGTGAGCCGTCAGTGTTATTCGTTTAGCGCGCCGCGCCGTAATTCATTATGTGAATTACAATAAATTATTTTGTCACTACAGCTTCCCATATTTCTTTAAAAAAAATTCGCTGAGCGGCTAAACAAAGCATCCTAGGGATCCAAATCATTAATTTTGCTATAACTTGAATCCACCCATTTTCAGTTTCACTTCAAATAAAATGAATCAAACTTAATGGGGCGCTTCTTTTTACTATTCACATAAAACAAATAATGTACTCCTGACTATTATTGAGTTTTCTTTTTTACATTTATGTGAAGCAATGCCTTTTTTATCATTTGGTAATAAATAAGTAAATGAAAAAAATAACAAAAATAGAAACTTAAATTAACGCCCAGTACTTTTAATTGTAAGCTTGTAATTTAAGCAATTTCTGTGTTTCAATTGTAACGCGAGATAAATATTCCCAGCACAATCTTTCTACACATCCATTTCAATAATGCGTTTTTACATATCATCCACATCAAAATCGTCAACAGTTTGATTTGAATACCAATATCATCCCTTTGAATATAGCTCACCGCTTTCTGGCACCATCCTGATTTACAAAATTTAACCTTCAGTTCAATATTCTCCAGTCCAAACATAATTTTCGATCACCACAACTCTGATTGTTTACATTCTTTAAGTGAAATTATACTTAATCATGGTCGCGCGGTAGCGATGCGCCCGTGACGCAAGTCCACATACGAAAAAAAAATTCAGAAAATTTTTTTTCGTAGACTTCGGAACCATACAGCTAAGTCTTGACTTTTTCCGTTGCGTCGTACCCCCCTGAGACCTAGTTTTTCGTAAAATTTTGATTGAAATCGACATTTTACTCATTAAAATCGGTCCAGTGGATCCGAAGATATGACCTTTAGAAAATCGTCATTTTCAATACAAAATGTGCTATTTCAATGCGCTGACCAAATTACTAATTATTAAAGTCAAAAGTTTGTCTGTCTATCTGTCTGTCTGTCTGTTTGTCTGTCTATCTGTCTGCCTCTTTGTCTGTAAATTGTCGGTCACAAATTTTCAGCGTGAACCAACATACGTCCGACCTGCTTGAAGAGTTCCGAAGAACTAAAGCAAAGTGTCGTTTTGCATTGCCTTTTATAAGCCGAAAAGCCAAAGAAAAGGCAATGCAATAGTAGATTCCCATGTGAATCTACATACGTCCGACCTGCTTGAAGAGTTCCGAGGAACTAAACTGTTTTGCGTTGCCTTTTATAACCCAAAAAAGCAATGCAAACCTAACTTCGAATGGCAAGAGAAATCAACAAGGGGAACCTAGAGGCAGAGATCGGAAGGCGTTCCTTTTGTTAGACGATCAGGACCGCAATGAAGCAATCCCCTTAAAAAATAATGCGCTCTTATTATGGGTACAGTCTCTCATATAAGAACATTATCGCCATTCGCACCTAGCATCATTTTTCAACGACGCTTAGCGCTAGACATCACCAACCTGCGATGCTTTCAAGCGAATTGAACAGAGGTATTTATACATTTGAAAATCAGTATATTCTGTGAAGTATAACATGCACAACGCAAATAATTAGTAATTTTCATGTGAGAAATTTGTTCAAGTAATTTCAGGGAGAATATATAGAAAAATCGTCATTTTCCATACAAAATGTGATATTTCAATGCGCTGACCAAATTACTAATTATAAAAGTCAAAAGTTTGTCTGTCTATCTGTTTGTCTGTCTATCTGTCTGCCTCTTTATCTGTAAATTGTGGGTCACAAATTTTCAGCGTGAAACAACATACGTCCCACCTGCTTGAAGAGTTCCGAAGAACTAAAGCAAAGTGTCGTTTTGCATTGCCTTTTATAAGCCGAAAAGCCAAAGAAAAGGCAATGCAATAGTAGATTCCCATGTGAATCTACATACATCCGACCTGCTTGAAGAGTTCCGAGGAACTAAAGCAAAGTGTCGTTTTGCATTGCCTTTTAAAAGCCGAAAGCCAAAGAAAAGGCAATGCAATAGTAGATTCCCATGTGAATCTACATACGACCGACCTGCTTGAAGAGTTCCGAGGAACTAAAGCAAAGTGTCGTTTTGCATTGCCTTCTACGACTCAAAAAAAGGTAATGCAAAAGAAGATTCCCATGTGAATCTACGTCCGACCTGCTTGAAGAGTTCCGAGGAACTAAACTGTTTTGCGTTGCCTTTTGTAACCCAAAAAAGCAATGCAAACCTAAATTCGAATGGCAAGAGAAATCAACAAGGGGAACCTAGAGGCAGACAACGGAAGACTTTCCTTTTGTTAGGGGATCGGGACCGCAATGAAACAGTCCCCTTCAAAAATAATGCGCTCTTATTATGGGTACAGTCTGCCATATAAGAACAGTATCGCTATCCGCACCTAGCATCATTTTTCAACGACGCTTAGAGCTGGACAACACCAACGGGCGATGCTTTCAAGCGAATTGAACAGAGGTATTTATACATTTGAAACTGAGTATATTCTGTGAAGTATAACATATACAACGCAAATAATTAGTAATTTTCATGTGAGAAATTCGTGGTCAGTGTTTTCTTTTTCGGTGTAATCACGCCAGCGGTGTTTTCAAAGGACGTTACTTATCCTACGTACATCGTCAGATATATCTCTATTTCGATTTTACTGTGTTAACTGTCTAATGGATGAGTTTTTCATTTTGTTTGATTTATGTAAATAAACAGGCAATCTAAGACGGTTCAAATTTGAAATATGGGAAGTGAACGGATTTCATTTCATTTCATTGAAATTGAATTTCCGTTAATTTGAGCGCGCATAAATTCTTGTATTACTCAAAAAACGACTACATGACGATTGTAAGCCGAAACAACGCGACAAACAGAGGCACTTTCTCTTTAATTTGATTCTCCGAGTATGTCTTCAACGTCTTCAATGATTCTTGCGCATGCATTTAGTCACTCTCCTCATATGCTGACGGTAATTTTATTTTACTATTGAGCCGCCAAATATTCTATCAAGATAACGAAGATTGAGTTATTTACTAAAAACTGCATCTACACAGGTCTCCGTTCTCCGCTTTCACTTTCATTTATTTTCAACATTATGTACAGCAGAAAGTCTGGACACAAGCAATTTGATTTCGGAAATTCTAAATAAAAATTGCCGAGGAATTTGCTTTGTTGCATGTATCCTGAGTCTATTTACTGCGCCCTGTACTTAATAAGCAGTATGTCATATCCCAGCCCGTCCACCATGCATTATCCTGTGAAACGATCAAACGAGAACGTGAGGAAATAAATAATTCCAGGAAATCCAACGTCCATAAAACACACACGGAAAATTTCCTGTGAACAAATAAGTCGTCGTATCAATGCAAGCGCAATATATGTTGCCTTTATGCATTCAAATCTGCGGAACAATGTACGTAATTGTCATATGGATCCGCTATCTCACAAATTGTTTTGTCTAGAACTAAATAAACATTTCAAAGGAATGCATGGGAACGGATGCGGAGATATCTCACCGACGTGGGCGATGAGAGAGAAAAAGCGTTCGATCTGCGATTTTCGCGAAGCATAAATACCAGTTGCGATCGAGAATCGGTAACAGAAAGTCAGAAAATATTCGGTCGTGGAGTAGTTTGTAATTGGCGGTCGCTTAGAGAACAGTAAAAAATCACCAGATCAGCAAGTAGTTATTTACCGCGTAATAGAACGTAGTTTGAAAAATAGTTTTAGTGACATAATTACGTGACGATTGACAAAAATCCCAGTTCTATATTTTATCCCCAGTGTATTGACTAAACTTTCCAAAAATAAATTCCCCTATTCTGTACTACACATCTCGGGCAAAAACGGGTCTCGTGCATCACAGTGGCGCCCAACGTTAAAAACCCACAAAAGCATAAAATATCCCTCAGCGAAAATTTAAAAAATTACATAAAAATATTGTGAAAAAGTGTTCATTCAAACAATCGAATTCGTGAATAATTCGTGTTTAACTTCTATCCACCTCAAAGCTACGTAAATAGTCCCTAAAAACAGCATAAGTAAACATAAAGTGACTATCAACGTTATTGAGTTATCAAATTCGTCGCTAATGTGTACTATATATGAATTAAATTGAATAAAGATACGATTCATATAGATTAACGTTTACAGTTTTGAACTAAATTAATGTCTAAAGAAATCATAATACCGGACGAAATAGTATCGTGTAAAATTAAGTACAAAAAGTGCCAAAAAAGATTTTAACATCAAAATTTTAAAAAATCAAATTTTCGTAACATTTAATTGTACCAAGTGCGGAATAAAAATAAACATCTTCAACAAAGTGATTTCAAGCCTTTCGCAAATCCATCAAGAAGTGTAAACCAAATTATGTGTTTGGTATAAGACGGGAATAATAAAATAATATATATATGATATAAGCGGGTCGTATAAAAGAAAATTATCAATGATCTCATTCATAAGAATGCATACTTAATAGTAGATTATTGAACAGGCCAGTAAGTTACGCGTTAAATAATTGTATTTTTGAACATACAGGAATACCATACATTTATTTTTTTTTTATTTAGCGTATGGATATTACAGCTTATTACAATATTTCTTATATCTAATGATTACAATTTTCTTGAAGACCAGGAGGTCGTAGTGACAAGTCTGGCTTCTTATTAATTCATATCACACAATATTCAAGTTTATATTTCACACACACATTTCATTCGTTAGGTTGTTTTGTAATGTAGTGCACTCTGCAGGGAGGTTAGCTGACTAACGGGTTCGGCGTCCAATGTGGTAGCGTTATTGTCCGCAGACCGCGCGCTCCAAGTGTGTGATTTTTTATGGGTTGCTACGTTCGCGCCTTTTTGTTGAATGTCGATATCCATACTTTGTGGGTTCGACACCATCTGTGGTCGAGTAGCTGCAGCTGATGACTATGTGGTCGTATTTCTCGACCATTCTGTTGTACACAAACTGCTACGTAGGTGAGTGACGTCACGGTCCGATTTATTGTGTACAATTTTCGTTACGGGCTTCAAATCCCGCAACTACCCAATTTATGAAGCTAGGGTTAACTTAGGGACGTTATGCATTGCATAATTTCTTAGAGAAAAATTCCTCATACATGCCAGCACCGGGAATTGAACCCGGGCCTTCTCCGTGGAAGTCCAGTGCGTTCACCACTGAACCACCCCGTACCATACAAACAAATAATTACGCATCGAAGAATGTTTTTAAGCAAAAAGCTTTGAGAACTGTTTTTGGACGAGGGTAGAGTTTAGATTCCGAGCAGAAGGCGAGGAATATAACTACACGAGTCAGAAAACAGTTCTCAAAGCTATTTCCTTAAAAACATTCCGAGATTGCGTAATTGTTTGTTTGTATGTTATTCCTGTATATTCAAAAAAATTATTTAACTAGGCTCTTACATTGGCCTGTTCAATATGCTGGTTTATCTGAAAAAGCGGTCGGTATAGGTGAAACAACAATTTTGGATTTACAGTACTTTTCATGTTGCGCGAATTGGTATGATATCCATGATTGTGTGCAACGGTATTTTCGATTTATTTCGGTGTCTGCATTCTTGAATTCTTTTTATGACAGTCTCGAAAATTCGTTAAAATTCATGAAAATTACAAGAGGTTAGTACAATGTAAGGATTTCTGGATTCTGAAAGCAACCTTGGGTTGTGACTCCTCCTTTTCCACAATAGTACACCGATTTCGTGTAGAATTATGTCCTTTAATGAAATTTTGGTACCATTAAAAAGGCCACGTTGGAATCAACATAAAAACGCCTTTTTAAAAATCATAGTTGGCCAGAAATTGTTGAATCAAAAGTACTAACCAAGTGAAAATTCATGAAAATGTTTTCACGAATATAGGCAAAGACTTTTTGAAAAATACAGCTTCGCAAAGTTCATTCCTTTTTCATACCATTCAGTCATACATCACTGCATAGAGTTTACATTTTTCCTTAATCAAATTAAAGTTCTATTGAAGAATCTAACCAGAGTCATCTGATATCTGGTTTGAACTCATTGTGGATCGCTCTTGTCATTTCTAAAGCCTAATGTAAGTCTCTTCATTTCTTTCGTTGCACCGGTCGGAGCATTTTGATAAAACTTTATTTTGATTCAGGAATACGTCATTCGTACAAAGCACGTATTTGTCGGTATATAGTGAGCATAATGTCACATGAAATTCAATTAATTCGTTGTTATTGTCTTCAGTAAATATAATTTCGTATTAAATTCAAGTAATTCATTTCTTCAAACAACAATGCATTTATCGGCCTATTTTGCGGCCGATAAATACACCATACCGGCCGCTTTCAGATAAAATTATCAATGCTATTAATTTAATACGAATACGGTCCTAACAGTGATTTTACCAAAATTATAAAGTGACTTTGCCGAATAATATAGAAAATTAATACCCTTTGATATCCGAAATAATTACAAAACTACGAGCACTTCAACATTGATCCGGAAGGCCAGTGAATACAAGTAAGTACCTAATTAATAAATAAATGTAATAAAGATATGTACATGTCACAATTTTTCAAAAAATTTACTACTAACGACAGTAATTTCACATATTTGAACAAAACACACATTATATTTCTGCGCTGAGCTACCTATGACTCAATCAGTAGGCAATCTACCATCCTCCCATCTCCAACTAATCGCCCATGAGAAAAGAGTATCAGGCTTATGGACAATACAGATGAATTAAAAACACATGTTCTGTACCTCACTAACAAAACCCGTGAGTTAAACCAAAACTTGAAAAAATACCTTCGTGCTTTGACCAACCGCGAAATATTCGAACTCTTAATATCCAATCCATTAGCTTCGTTGACTCAAAACTGGGACTGTACTGAATACTTCCTGGAACTAATTATAGAACAAACAGAAATTACATTCAAATCCCTGCAAGAAGCATTAGAAGAACAAGAAAACGACAAAGATTTTACGCGATAAATACGATAAATAAAGATACTTGGCGAACAAAACTAGGGAAAATTTGTTAAAAGTTGAAGACGAATTGACCGAAAAAGTATTACAATCAAAATTAACCGAACAAGAAACCATTAGAGCAGACCATAGGGCGACATAACAAAAAATCTGCACCTTGGAAGCCGAAGTCGAACATTACATTCAACAGTCACGTTCCGCTAATCAAGAAAATAGTGACTTTAAGAAAACAATAGAAAATCTGAAATTGCAGTTGAAAGAGGAAATAGACTGGGCTAAGGAAGTAGAACAAAAATTTAACGATAATTGGCAAGATAGTCAGCACTCACTGAACGCATTAAGCAAAAGCATATCCGAAAAATACGAACAATCGATTTCGATCCTAGAAATATCTGTTAGTAACGACGAATTCAACTATTCCGAAAGCTCAGAAGCACCAGGTAGTCCTACCACCAGTGACGACAGTTTTCGTAATCCAGATCAAAACTCAACCGCCAACGACGATATTATGACCCCTTTGTGATTATCAGACGAATTAGCGTTGACCCGTTAGTACCGGTAACCCCTACATCCCCCAAACCAAGGCGACAATCCGATCAATATTGGTGGGACGACTCCTCTAACAAACCCAAACCAGTGAACCGAATAGAAATACCCGTTGAATTTACACGTTACATAACTGGACATTCTCCCCTTCTATACAATCCTACCCTAAGTGTAAACATAAATCTTGGCTGGAACAGAAACAGTTTCCTCCAACTTCATCGTGTGAACGGCGCCTTATTGATAGAAAGACCAATCTTGGAGCACAACCCCATAGAACTCAGCAATATAAACGACGCCCATAGAGTCAGTGACAAAAGTACTGGAGAAACTACGCAAACATTAGACATAATTGAATTGACCAGCAGTGATACAACTAGCGAAGCATCTATGGTTAGTGAAGACAGCGAAATCACACACGAACGCATTTCAGAAACTATTGATAATTTGATATCACAAATTTGCAACGCAAATGTATAGCTCAGTAAGACCGGAACCCCTTATGGGACAGACCTATTCTTATCGTAACCCACTCGAATTCACCTTACACCAACCCCATAGATCCATTTCGTACCCACCGCCAAGAGCTTCTAGCATAATTCAACGCGAAACTCATCACACTCAGTACTCAACAAACTCACCCCCAGTGACCACCTTGAACACCTCTAGCCCACAGATTTCCACCCTATCCTCAGGGGCTACAACTCGCACATTCCCTTACACTAATATAACCATCCCTAGTGACATTCCATCATCCATATATGCCTCCTCTACGTTGAGCTCAAACATGCATAATCCACAAAGCAATTATCCTCCCGTCTAGCGAGTAGAGGCAATTGATCCAACTGATCTCATCAGCCTCTGGCAGACATTCTTGAATTCACAAAGCAGCGGACGTGGGTCTACAACCACCACAACTACGACGCAAGCTCCGCCCCATATAACTACAAACGCTCAAAACTTTCCCGCACTTGTCACAACGACCCCAAACTCTGTCAGCAGCGCCGTCAATGATAAAGAAAGAACCTTTGATCAATTGTCAAAAATGGTCAAAAATTACATTCCGATCTTCCGCGGTGGTAAAGGAGACAGCGTTCCCTTAGAACTCAACCGCTTCTTATTTCAATGTCAGAAAATGTTGAGTAACGCCTCCATGACTGAGAAAATGATATTGACAGAACTATTTGAAACTCGCCTCGAGGGAGACGCCTACGAAAAAATCATGCTAAATAAAGCTATCAACTTTGAACAGATGAAAAGCGTCTTAACGCCCGCGTACATCCGACCCAAACGGTTTCAAGAAATAACTAACGAAATTCAAGCATGCCACCAACTCCCAGGTGAAACCACGGGGGAATTTTTAGCTTGTTTCGGAAGAAGATACCAGTTAGCTTGTGCAACCTTGCAAAACACTACTGACAACCCTCAAAATTTGAAGATTACGTTGGGACATTTATAACATAGCCGCTCACACACTTACCTATGGGCTAATGAATGATTCGCGATAAAACGATCACCGAAATGATTCAAGAGGTCGAATTGTTAGACAAAGAAGAACCGTTGCATCTGAAAAACGATCACATTAATCACGACGTATTGGTATTACACCCACCGATAGATGTAGAGTTATACCCTCGCGTGTCATCAAACACCGAAACCGACGCACGACTAGTTAAGTTAGAAAATTTGATGCACCAACTGGTGGTGGTGCAATGAGTGGAAATACCCGGGATAATCGCAGCGAGCCAAAATATGGCAACAACGATTATAAACAACCCCACCACGGACGCAATGAGTATGGTCAAAATTACAATGGCAAAAATACTCCATACAAATATCAGCGTTATAGACCAGCTCACCCTCCAGGAGCTAGATTAGTGGAGTGCTACCGTTGTGGATTTGAAGGCAATACTAAACCTTGCCCAGAGTGCAACAGTTTTAAACACACTTATGACACCTGCGCTCGTCATGCCGCAGAAAGACGAAACACTGGTAACTCTTGGAACATTCCTGACATCCCGCGTTCGGGAAACTGAAAAACTCTTGCCACGGACACGGTGTTCAGGATTACGAACTGAACAAGTGTTGAAATTGTACAAAACCCATCGCTACCCCTCGTGACCCCCAACCTTTGAATATTGACCACACCTTCTTACGTGATTACCCCCAAGGTCCCAATCACACCTCTTACGGCACCGGAAAGCCAGAATGTAAAAGAAAAATTCACCCAACGAATAAACTTCCTGCCTCAAGCACCCATAAATCCTACAACTACTACAACTACAACTACTACCGCGCAGCAATCTGCCTGTCGGTTTCTCGCATTACACATCATCGAATGGTATTACCTTCAAACGTGGAATCTTCCATCAACCCCAAAATCAGCCTTCAACTACCCCCCAACGCCAAAATTCCCTTTGATATCTAGATCAAGTAAGACAGGAATCCTCAACACCCTCATGGACACAGGGGCTGCCATTTCAGTTGCCAGGGAAGGCGCTTTGATAAATCCACTGTACGAAGGACGATGTCTTTATTTCACTGGGTTTTGCGGTCGAAAGCAATTTTCCCGGGGTAGTACGCCAGTTGAATTGATGATAGGACCACACAAAGTAGCCTGGCCAATGCAAATTTTTCCTTCACTAGGACCCTCGGTCTTAGATGCGATCATGGGTTGTGACTTCCTTAACGGACGAGCAACAATGAACTTCGTCGATCACCGTTTAACCCTAGACCTCGATAGCTCGCAGATGAAAAATGATGTTGACCCCTATACGAATGCAAAACTTAGCTTTATTGATGATATTCCTCCCCAAGATTATGAACAAGCATACCGCGTTAGGGTAGAAACAATTGATGCAAAGGAACCTCTAATTGATTTGATCCCTTCCGAAAGCTTGGAACAAACGGTATCAAAATTGTCGGTTGAATCGAATCATGTGCATAACCCCCGAAGATGTGGATGATAAAGCAGTGACCCCCTTAATCGAAAACGTCTCATACGTAGAGTCAAAGAAAACGGTAATAAACGATTTAGTTTTAAGTGAACAATTGAGTAATGAATGTGAGAAAAAGTGCGACTATAATAATGATGTTAGTAAAGGCTATGAAAGAAATGAATGTGAAAGCGGGAAATATGACCAGGATGGTCAAACAGGCAAGGACCTATTGAAAGATCGGAAGAAGCTGATCAAACGTGAGTGTTGTGATGAAGAAAAAGTGAAGATTACCGATATGTTTGACTCTACTAATCAGGACGTTAAGATAAGTGCAGCTCAGTGTTTTGATGAAACAGTTTTGGGAAACCTATCTGAAAAATGCGACAAGAAGAAATCAGCAGACCACAAACCACCCACACCAAATCATTCTAAAGAAGATATTGATTGGCCACTCAGACACATTTATCACCCCAACACCCCAAAGAAAAGCGTTAAGCCATACCTTAAGTTTGATATAGAAGCTTCTGAAAAATTACAAGAAGAAAGCATCAACCTGTGCGAGAATTACAGAGAAGTTTTCATTCTACCGGGCGATAAATTATCCCACACCTCGAGGGCAAATGATGTCCCAATTATTCTAGGCTGTGATGCCAACGCTCACCACACGGTCTGGGGCAGCACGGACATCAACCCGAGGGGTTCTAAGCTGCTTCAGTTTATAGCTGATGCAGGGTTGAACATTTTGAACAGGGGCAGAGTGCCAACCTTCGTTACTAGAAATAGGAATGAGGTGTTGGATATCACTTTAGTGTCAGACTCTCTGGTGGACCAGGTTGATTCATGGAAAGTATCGCTTACGCCTAGCTTCTCGGACCATAGGTGTATACACTTTAATCTGAGGGGCTATGTGCCAAAAGTGACCAAGTACAGGAATCCGAGGAGGACGAACTGGGAACAATACAGGAATTTCCTGAGGGATCACGTTGAAGAGAAGCTGGCCACGGTCCTTCCGAGATCCTCTGAGGAGTTGGAAGAAGCCGTGAACAACATCACTTCGCTGCTGACCGTAGCGTACGAGAGCTCGTGCCCCGAACTGAAGTCTGATGGGAGAAGGAGAAACAAGTTATGGAGCCGAGCGATCGGGGAAATGCGGGATGCAGCTCGGAAAGCCTGGAACAAGGCAAGGAGAACCTCCCGGGATGAGGACTGGAACGCCTACAGAATATCACAGAAGATGTTCAGGAAGGCGGTCCGGTGGAAGGCGAGGGAGGTATGGAAGAATTTTTGTGCAGAAATGGAACAAGTTCCGGACTACGCCAGAATTCACAGGATCCTTGCGAAGGACTCGAACCTCCAGCCGGGATCGTTGCTAAGACCGAATGGGGAATTCACGACTTGTGGTAAGGAGACGGCCGTTCATCTTTTGGAGACCCATTTCCCGGACTGCAGTGACGAGAAAAGCAAAGCCGGAGAGCAAGTGCCCTACTCACCAACAGAGGAGGATTGGGCTCTGGCCAGCCGAATTGTCACTGTAGATAGGGTGAGATGGGCCATTGGGAGATTCAGGCCATTTAAGTCGGCGGGGAGCGACGGGATATTCCCTGCTCTTCTGAAAGAGAGCGGAGAGATTCTGTTGGAACCGTTGTGTGGAGCCCTGCGTAGCTCGTTGGCTCTTGGTCATATACCTATGGCGTGGGAGACGGTTAAGGTAACATTCATACCAAAACCAGGTAAGCCTTCCCATTGTGAGGCCAAGGACTTCAGGCCTATCAGTCTTACATCTTTCGTGCAGAAGACGTTAGAAAGACTGATAGATTTCTACATCAGGGATGAAATCCTTCCGAGGTACCCGCTGCATGTAAACCAGCATGCATACCAGGTGGGTAAGTCTACCGACTCCGCTCTGCATAGTCTGGTGGCTAAAGTGGAGAGATCCTTCGAAGGGGGGAGATAGCGCTTGGATGTTTCATGGACATTCAAGGCGCTTTCGACAATACCAACTTTGGAGTCATCCGCCAGGCCCTGGAGAGCAGGGGAGTAGGGTCAATGGTGACGAGGTGGATCTCTGGTATGCTCAGGAACAGGGCAGTTGAGGCAACTGTGTGTGGCCACAAGTCCAGTTTTTGGGCAGCCAGAGGCTGCCCTCAGGGGGGAATATTATCTCCTCTGTTGTGGTGCATGGTCGTGGACTCCCTTATCAGGAGGCTGAACGAAGAGGGAACCTTCGCCCAAGGTTACTCGGATGATTTGACAATTCTAATCAGAGGTAAATTCGAGAGTACGTTGGGTGACAGGATGAGGTACGCGCTGAAGGTTGTGGAGAGGTGGTGCCAAGACAACGGCCTAAAGGTTAACCCGGGTAAGACGGACATAGTTCTCTTTAGCAGGAGAGTGTCTGGTCAAGAGCTTGTGGGAAAGCTTAGGCTGTTTGGTAAGGACATAGTGCCCGGGGCAAAGGTTAAGTATCTGGGAGTTATTCTGGATCGTAAGCTGAGTTGGATCGAGCATGTCCAGCACAAAGTACAGAAGGCTATAGCAGCGTTTTGGATCTGCAGGAAGTCGTTCGGAAGGAACTGGGGCCTGCCGTCCAAAGCCGTGCTGTGGATTTATGAGGCGGTTATAAGGCCCATGTTGAGTCACGGCTGTGTGGTATGGTGGCCGAGACTCGACGTCGGGATTGGGAGGAGAGAGCTGAACGACGTTCAGAGGCTGGTATGCATTTGTGTTACCGGAGCCATGAAGTCGACGGCGACGGCGGCTATTGAGGTGCTGATCGACCTGCCACCGGTCCACGTGGAACTGAAGGCGAAAGCCTTTGCCGCGGCAGATAGGCTGTCGCAGAATGGTCTGTGGACTCCGAACTTCACTTCGGGCCATGGGAAAATCATTGATGAAGTCTTTGCGATGCCCAGAGACCGAATGAGGCCGGAGACGGACTTCGTGAAGCATTTCGTAACCGTTGTGCCCAGCAGGTCGGAGTGGTTGGAAGGCTGGCCGATCCGGGAGTCGAATGAGGGAGCGGTGATATTCACTGATGGCTCTGAGGCTTCAGGAGGCGCGGGGGCCGGGGTGTTTTCCCCGGGGCATGGTGTGGAGGCGTGGTATCACCTGGGTAGGTTTGCCGATGTCGCACAGGCTGAAGCATACGCTGCACTGATGGGAGTGCAGGAGGCAGTCCCCACTGAGGCCTGTGGGATAGATGTGACAATCTATACAGACAGCGAGGCTTTGATCAGGGCGCTTGAGTCGTCTGTATTGGCGTCCAGGTTGGTGAAGGAGTTGAGGGAGGCCCTGAACCGGGTGGGGCGGAGGAACCAGGTGAGAATGATCTGGGTCCCCGGCCACTCGGGCGTGGAGGGTAACGAGAAGGCGGACGAACTGGCGAGGAAGGGCTCGGCAACTCAGAGTTGCGGCCCAGAGCCACTCATACCCATCCCACACTCAGCGTGTGTGAAAGCGATAAAGTGTTGGGTGCGGTCGGAGTTCGTCGATCACTGGAGCGCCTATGAGGGAGGAGTGCACACAAAGCGCTTCTTCCCGGTGCCCAATGGTAGGTGGGCCAGAGGGCTGCTAGACATGGACAGGTGCCGCATCAGGCGGGTGGTGGGTGCGATCACCGGGCACTGTGGGCTGGGCAAGCATCTGGCTAGAATGGGGCTCTCCAATGATCCCAATTGCTCCTGTGGCCTAGGTGAGGAGACGGGGGTACACATAATATGTGAATGCCCGAAGTTCTCCTCACTGAGGCTTAGGACCTTGGGAGGTCATGTGGTTCAACCCGCAACGGTATCGAGCGTGGGACCTGCGGCTCTGGACAGGTTTCTGGTTGGGACCGGGCGGTTTCCGAGATTTATATGATGAGAGGGTGACGAAACAAAGGATCACCGGATCTGTGTTTCATGGACCAGCAATGGACCCGCCCAAACTGATGAATCTAAAAAAAAAAAAAAATCCCACACCTCTGCCGCTATATTTCACCTCCCCACGAAGGACGGGCACGGGCCCATTCACGTGAAACAATTTCGTACTGATAATGTGCACACAGAAATGATCAGAGAAATGATAAGCGAACTGATAAAAGACGATGTGATCGAAAGAAGTTTCAGTTCTTACAACTTCTCAATTTTTCTCAGACCCAAACCAAAATTAGACGCTAACGGCAGGCAAAAAATGCGAATGTTTGTTGATTTCTCACGGTTAAACGAACAAAGTGTTCCATATTTTTTCCCCTTACCACGCATCAACGAATTCCAAGAAAAACTAGCTGGTCACCCCTACATATGCTCTCTAGACATGAGTCAGGGATATCACCAAGTTCTGGTAGCACCCGAGGACAGAGAAAAACTAGTCTTTACCTTCGACGGTGACCATTGACAATACAAAAAGTACCTTTTGGTCTCAGTACAATTTCGGGATTCTTTCAGGCAATGATGAATAATATACTCGTGGGATTGATAGGGAAAATATGCCTCGTGTAGCTTGACGACATTGTAGTAATGGCCAAAGACGAGGTCGAACTATTAGAACGACTGAAATTAGTTTTGGAACGCCTCAAGAAATACAATTTCAAAGTGAACCCCCAGAAATGCAAATTCGCCCATAAAGAGCTGAGGATCTTAGGATTATTGTGTTCTTCGACCGGTATACGCCCCGACCCCGAACGCATCGTTGACGTTGACTAACAAAAAGAAATTACAGGCCTGGACTAGCAAACTACTACCGTAAATTCATACCCCATTTCGCGCATATCACAGAGTTATTGAGGAAAAATGTGGAATTTATTTGGAACGAATCTTTTCAGTCGGCTTTCGAACAAGTAAAACTAGCTTTGACCACTCCTCCCGTTATGCTGAAACACCCCGATATGACGCCACCCTTCGACGTGTGCACAGACGCTTCATCATTCGCACTAGGAGCAGTCCTGGAGCAATGTCGTCGTGTGATCAGTTACGCTAGTAAAACCTTGGCATCATTTCTTATACGGTGCTGAATTCCGAGTCTTTAGTGACCATAAACTCGTCTTAGGAGAATTGCGCAAGAAAAGTTAAACCTCGCGGCTCTTATGTTTTAAGCAACGACTAGCTGAATTTAATTTTACCATATTTTATCGTAAAGGCACCGACAGCAGGAACGCAGACGCCCTATCACGCATGTTAGAAGAAAATCCGGATGGCGATGAACAGACGGAAGATGCCCAAACGAGTGATGATGATAGACTAGTCATCATGATAGTCGTAACGCGCTCAATGGCACGTAGTGCACAAGTAGATGCTAATGCGGAAAATGACAAACCCTTCGAAAGAAACGTGGAAACCTCCAATGATGAAGCGGAATCCCTATCCTCTGCCCCCACCCCTTCTTTGGAACTACCTTCCGAAGAAATTGAAAACGAAAAACGAATCGAGATCACAAGCGATGAAGACAAGCGATGAAGACAAAAGGAATATTCTTAAAACATTTCACGATTCATCCTTAGCAGATCACCCTGGTTGTAACAAAACTTATGAACGCATACGTAGAGACTATTATTGGAAAGGAATGAAAAAACAAATAAACGATTATGTGCTGTCTTGTCGACTATGCCAGGTTAACAAAAATCTCGTCCCGTGAAAATGCCCTTGCAAATTACCTCCATAGCCAAAAAACCTTTTGAAAAACTTTACGTTGATATAGTCGAGCGGTTGCCAGAATCCAACCGAGGTAACAATGTAATATTATCAATGATCGATGATCTCACGCGTTTCGCCGAATTCGCAGCACTTCCAGATCAAAAAGCGGATACCATCGCCAAAGCGCTGTTTGAAGACATTCTCTGCCGTTATACGTTCCCTAAAGAAATCGTCTCAGATAGGGGAACCAATTTCCTCGCCAAGGTCATCCGCGAAATCTGCAAACTTCTGAAGATTAGGAAAACGCAAACATCAGCTTACCACCCCCAAACCAATGTGGTAGAACGATGTCACCTCTGGTTAGGTAATTACTTACGGATAATTGGTGACAAGAATCCCGTGAACTGGGACGATTACATTCGATAATCAGCATACGCCTATAACAATACAATGCACCGGGCAAGTTCCTATGGAATCACTTTTCGGTTTCGTGGCAGAAATTCCAGTAACCCTTAAAAATCCTCCAGCACCCATCTACAACCCCGAAAACTACCCCACGATACTGTTACATAGAGGCCGCATAGCTCATCAGGGCACCATCGAAAATCAACGTCTTCAAAAAGAACGCAACAAAAAATATTATGACCGCAATCTGAAAGAAAAAGATTTCCATGTCGGAGACTGGATCCTTTTATCATCCCCCCCACGCGAAGCAAAAATGAATCCCAAATATGCTGGTCCTTATAAGATAGTAAACAAATCAAGTCCCGTTAATGTTATGATAGAAATCGCAAAAGGGAAGCACTCAATCGAAGTCGTTCACGTCAATCGTTTAAAACCTTATTCAGGGAACCCTCCGATTCCTGCCTTGTTGATAGCCCACACACCGCCTTGGCCCGATGAAGGAATAAGATGCCTATTTCATGTGAAAAAAGAACTTGATGATTACATGTACATGTACACCGTGACTAGAGACCCCATGCAAGGGAGTAATTGATTGATTGATTACAAGGCTTGGCAATTGCCGCGCCAAATTGCTAATTTGTCTTTTCAGAATTAGAATGTACGTCACACGACTCCAAATGGTACTGATGGTCATGGCGCAATTGGGCGTCACATCACTGAAGATACAGCCGAACATCACGACTGACGACTTCGAAATCATCCCCATCGAAAATGCCACACACTTCACTGAACAATTGGGAACTGCAGTGATGGCAGCAGACACATGGATCATATTATCCAACCTCACCTTGACTAATCATGATAACATGAATTTCCTTAAAATTTCCCTTAATTTGGCCTTGATCGATTGAAGTGAATTCATCATATTTGAATTAATTAGATTTCAATTATCTAAGTATATGACCATGTTCTCACCTTGTTGACGCGGCCATACCATTAATACTAATTACAAGATTATGAAATTGTGAAAATGAAAAATTTTGGAATGAAAGCGGGACATTACCATTTTGATGATACCTCTACCAATGATCAATCATATTTTTTAATTTTTATTCATATATTATCAAGCAAAAATAAAGAAACAATTATGAAAAAAAGGGGATTCATAGATTTAAAAATAATTACTAATAATGAACATTAAAATCAACATAAGTAATATTATTACTTGAGAATTTTCACATACGCATTTATATCAATCACTTGGCTTATTTAAACATAAGATTATTTTATTTTACCCTTTACTAATCATAACCATTTTATTCATACCAATATCAATAATCAATCATATTTTTTAAACCTTACTCATATATCAGCAAGAAAAAATCAAAAAAAAAAAAAAAAATTATGAAAAAAAAGGGAATCATAGATTTAAAAAAGGTTACTAATAACGAATATTAAAATCACAAATATAAAAGATAAAGATAAACATATATGTATATACACATAAAAATATAGGAAAACATAACCAAATACCCGTGCGCATCAGAATAGATGTGACAAACAGAATAGATGTGGCAAAGTGACTCGAACGTACCTAAATATACAAATAAGCAAACAATCCAACGTTTTCTGTTCTTTTATAAATGTAAGAATTTCAAAGATCCATAGAAATTATCCAAGGCCCTACCGAAGTACGTCCCAGACCATTCAAATCTAGAAAAGCTTATATCCAAGGACTAAGTCGTTTTTCCCTAAAACCCAGAAACACGTGTTATCTAAAATTTTATTGTCTACAACTTTGTCCTTGGAAGCAACTTTCAACCTCTCATAGTTTCTGGAGATCTGGGTCATCTTGCCCAAGTATGGAGTGGCCAGTACCAGGATTGGGCCATTTCCCCAAAACCCTGAAACACGTGTTCGCTTAAATGTAATTTTCTATAACTTCGCCTTTGGAACTAACTTTCTAACTCTCACAGTTCTGGAGATCCGGGTCATCCTGCCCAATTATGGAAGTGGCCATATACCAGGATTTGGCCATATTTCACCAAAACCCTGAAACACATGTTCGCTTAAATATAATTCTCAACAACTTTGCCTTTGGAACCAACTTTCTAACTCTCACAGTTCTGGAATTCCGGGTCATCCTGCCCAATTATGGAAGAAGCCATATACCAGGATCGGGCCATATTTCCCCAAAACCCTGAAACACGTGTTCGCATATATTTAATTCTCTACAACTTCGCCTTTGGAACCAATTTTCTAACTCTCATAGTTCTGGAGATCTGAGTCATCCTGCCCAATTATGGAAGTAGCCACATACCAAGATTGGGCCATATTTCCCCAAAACCCTGAAACTCGTGTTCGCTTAAATTTAATTCTCTACAACTTTGTCTTTGACAGTAAATCTCCATATTGCACAATTAAGAAAATATAGACGAAAAACTGTTTTCGTATATGGCCAAGAATCTCAATTTCGTCCATTCCATTGGTCCCAGTGCCCAGACCCCTGTACGGATTCCCACGAAATTTTTTTCTTAGTTTTGTGACATGAAATGCTTTAATTTAACACCAAAATGAGGAATTTCCGTGCTATACTTGCTGAGATATTTGCGAAAAAACTTCAGCGACCTTCGAAAAACCATGTTTTTTTTCACTTCCTCGACCATATCTCCGGAACCACTTAATCGATTTTGCTCATCTTCGAACTTGAATCATGGGAGGCATGTACTTTTCAGGGAAAAAAAGTTTAGGCTGATCGGTTGAGCCGCTTGGAAAAAAAAAGTGGAGACGGACGGACAGACGGATGGACAGACGGACGGACGGACATTTTTTTTATTGCTGATTCGTCATCTCTAGACGATAATAGATGCATCTCCCCCCCTCCCACCTCGATCTACCAACGCTAAAATATTTTCTCCCAAACCAACGAACAAGCAACAAGCACAAACGGACATTGAGTTACCCGACTCATATAGCTTTGCATAGTCCATACAGATAACTTGTCCTAAATCTGGAGGGAAGAATTGAATAATTTTTCGCCGCATATGAGGTCTGTTTTATGTACATGCAAAGGTCATAGTTTAATTTGGGTACTATTTAAATGTCAAGTTAATAATACTTATTTGTCAAGTTAAAAACTACATAAACTACGCCACGACAGAAACACTACGTACAAGGAAAATATGTTTTGGTATACTCCTTACAGCGGGTAAAGCGGGTTACTAAGGAATAATTAAATACATAAAAATACATTTCGTAAAAGGAAAATGTCCAACTTGACAAAATAGCAAAATAACTTGACAAAAATGAATTTTTAACTAGTGCCAATAAATAGTTCCGGTTTAATTTTTGCATCATTGAAAAGGGTTTGAAATGACACGAAGATTGAACGCACGACTGTCACACAAAAGTGTTGGTTCTGACAGTTAAGCTTATAATGAATCAAGTCGTTTTCAATTCGCGAGTGCAAACATTTGAAATGGTTCGCTTTCCGTGATCCTAGGGCCCTGGCTGAGTACAAAAGCTCAAAATCATCACCGTTTCTTCCATAAATTGTCAGGCATGTCAATGTCAGGTAAATACTCGGTAATTTACTCGAGTAATGTATGTACAAAAAACATTTCAATTCAAATTCAAAACTTCAGATGACAATTCGAGTAAAACTCAACCGATTTCAAACACTTTTTTTCTCTCTGAAAAGTAATCGAAGTAACCTTTGTGGGATTGAATCTCAGCCGAGCCAGGGCCGTTTAGGCGGTTTTTGGTCTTTCGTACATTAACTCGAGTAAATCTTTTCCGATTTTCATAATTTTTTGTCTGAATGGTTTGGACACAGCTGACAATTTATGCTATAAACTTTTTTGATATTGAGCTTTTGGACTCGGCCAGGGCTCTAAAGCTGAGTCTCTACGGTCCAACGTATTTTTTGGCCCAACTCACGCTGCTGCACTACACACCATTTGGCGGTTTTTCATGCATAATTCATGCATAAATAATTAAATGCATAAATTAAATCTGAATGAAAAGTTAGTACCACGACTGGGACTCGAATAAAGAATCTTCACCTTTCCGAGATGCTGCTCTACAATTGAGCTACCGTGGACATTTCAAACCGTTGCAAAAATGCTAACACATGTATCTGTAGCCAAAACTAGCGTTTTTGTTCAACGAACTACGCGCGCTTTTTCGCCACCTACAAATACATGTGTCTGTTCAGTTCATTCTCATAACCACATGTCCACTAATTCGTGTGTGTACTGTATGTCGTCATCATTTCGATGCCATCTAAACGTTCAGGGATACCGCTATGAACATATGAATGTATTGAGAGCATATGACAATAAGAAATGTCTCAACCGATCAATTAACCCCGAAAAGGTGAAGATTCCTTAGGGCCTTAAATTTCTTTAGTATGTTGTGGAGCAAATTACGTACGGGTTGCTTGGATAAGTTTTCCACACACGCCCCAAAAATTTTAAAGTAACAAACTTGACAATAATTAGTTTTTAGACCCGTACGAATAACGAAGTTCTTCGAAAAGCTGTCTGAAGGGTTGGATACAGAACAACATATTATCATACCAACGTTTCTACTAAAATTTGCACGATTGAGCCTTATCGGATGCGCTATAAATAGACAGAGTCTTACACACTTACATTTTTATTTTCGTGCGTTATGTTCAAAGCGAATTGGTTTATTGGTTTTCTAAGTAATGTACCGAGCCGCGTGGTACATAATCCAAATCGTGAAAATAAACATTTCAGAAAAAGGTGCATAATCTACTATTATCAGGTGCACAAAAACACACTTTCTTTGCTGTCTTCCGGACTGGATTTTCAAAATTTTACGTACGCAACGACTGAGGACTGATTCATTTTTTTGCGTTACAAAGCCTTTAACAGTGCGGGATGAAGTTTTTTCTTATTTTCGTTTTATTATAAGAGGTAACTGACCATCAAAAAACCAGATTCTTGGAATTTCATTACTGTATTCGTGGAAATGAAATTATTCAAAAAAGTTGTAAAAAGGATTTATAGCATTGTTGACTCTGACGATAAACATGGATATATATTCATTTAAGTGGACGGGAAGAAAAACTTTGAGTCAAACAAGGTGTTTGTATGTAAAATCATCAATTAAAGAAATATTTACATAACAGCCAAGTTTTTATAACTTTCATCATACCTTAATTTTAAACAAAAGAATACAAAAGAATTCTTACGAAAATGATGGAATTTAAAAGTACATGGCTGTAGATTATTTGGGATTAGAAATTATTATTACAAGTGAACTTTTTTCGCATAATTGGGCTTAATAGGCCTTAAAAACTAGCCTAAGAAATACGTGTCTATTGCGTTTAGAACCAGTCTTTGTGTGGTCTAAGTAAGAGAAATCTGCAAAGTTTAATTTATTTCGGTCAACGGCTTTCGCTAACTGGCTATTGCAATAAAAATAAAAATAAAAATTTTATCAAAACCGAAGATAGACTGACGACCCGGTCGAAGTCGACAGCCACCTTTTGCACCTTGTCCAATTAGTTAGAGAGTAGCAGCAAATTGAAACTGAAAACTGAAAAGCCCGTCGCGTCGTTCCATGAAGCCCCAACGTCTCGTGTAGCTATGGTACACCTGAAACAAAAGGGATTAGAGGAAATTAGTCACCTTGACTAGCTATTTTTGCACAACTCGACGTGACTTAGAGTTACGTCATTTGAGAGTCGAGAGACCCAATTGACTAATCAGCTATTGATTAGATTGAGAACCAAAGGTTCAGTTTATGAAATTCTGATCTTACCGTTCATTTTATATGTGATTCTGAATTTCCTAATAGTCGCCTTAAACGTTTCACGTGGTATGTTTTGAAACCACAGGGAACTGCAGTAAATCGCCCAAAAGAGGAATAATTCAGGAGCATAAAAAAATGCCCTAATGTTTTTTACGAACTCAAGAGAAGAAGTCGATTTTTGTATAAAATGCAGAGAAATTAGAAAAACATTCAATAAAAATTTTGTTAATTAATTTCAGTTGGGAAATTCGTTTTTTTTTTAATTTTGATTTCTCACAAGCAAAAATAAAACTTCTATGGCGATGTTGATATAATGATTTCCAGTTTATAAAAACTAATTTTGAAAAATGAAAAGATGTTGGGCCACACTAGCCATATGTCGTACTTTAATATTTCTTGAACACACTTCTACATCGAAAAATATCTCACTGCTAAATAAAACCTTTCGTACTGCAAATGAATGAAAACGATCCAGTTACACATCAAAATACACAGCGCAAATGTGTGCGTACAACTAAACACTCAAATGTATTCGTGGACATTTTCATACGCATATTTTAGTTTTGCGTGCATGAACACAAATTTTCAAAATGAAATAGCAGCATAAATATTCGTCGTAGCGTACTCAAATTAGGGAAGACCTAAAGCACTCGATGATCTTCCCCAAAAAACAATTGAAAATTATTTATTTTAATTCTAAAATAACGCCGTTTTCCGTTTAAAAAATCGCGCCTTTCGAAGAGTCGACAAGTCTACAACACAATAATTTTTAATTGTTTTTTGGGGAAGACCGGGGAAGATCATCGAAGATCCTGGTATATGGTCACTTCCATAATTGGGCAGGATGACCCGGATCTCCAGAACTGTGAGAGTTAGAAAGTTAGCTCCAAAGGCGAAGTTGTAGAAAATTAAATTTAAGCGAACACGTGTTCCAGGGTTTTGGGGAGATATGGCCCAATCCTGGTATATGGCCACTTCTATAATCAGGCAGGATGACCCAAATCTCCAGAACTATGATAGTTAGAAAGTTGGTTCCAAAGGCGAAGTTGTAGAGAATCAAATTTAAGCGAACACGTGTTTCAGGGTTTTGGGGAAATGTGGCATAATCCTGGTATATGGCCACTTAAATAATTGTGCAAGATGACCAAGATCTCCATATCTGTGATAGTTAGAAAGTTAGTTCCAAAGACGAAGTTGTAGAGAATTATATTTAAGCGAACACGTGTTTCAGGGTTTTGGGGAAATGTGGCACAATGCTGGTATATGGCCACTTCCATAATTGGACAGGATGACCCGGATCTCCAGAACTGTGAGAGTTAGAAAGTTAGTTCCAAGGGCGAAGTTGTAGAGCATTATATTTAAGCGAACACGTGTTTCAGGGTTTTGGGGAAATATGGCCCAATCGTGGTATATGGCCACTTCCATGATTGGGCAGAATAACCCGAATCTCCAGAACTATGAGAGGTAGAAAGTTGCTTGCAAAGGCAAAGTTGTAGAGAATAAAATTTTAGATAACACGTGTTTCAGGGTTTTAGGGGAAAATGACTTAGTCCTTGGGTATAAGCTTTTCTAGATTTGAATGGTCTGAGACGTACTTCGGTAGGGCCTTTGACATTACCTTGGGTAATTTCTATTGATCTTTGAAATTCTTACATTTATAAAAGAACAGAAAACGTTGGAGTCACTTTGCCACATCTATTCTGATACGTGCGGGTCTTTGGTTATGTTTTTCAATATTTTCAATGCTTAAATAATTTTTTCGATAGGATAGTGATACAAATCGATTCGACTAATAGGAACATCTGGGAATTTTGATGTTATTTGGATTGCTGTAAAACACGATGTCTAGGATTTTTCCGCAATGGTTGTGGACGTTGTTAACTTGGTGAAGGTTAGCGCTCATCATAATATAGATGATGTCGGCATTCGTTCCTTCACCGACATTAGTGGGGAGCATCACATTGTTTTCAAGTGAATCGTCTTGACCACCGACCAAGTCTTCAATGCTGTTTATGTGGGCATTCTAACTATCAGGAATCCAATCAACAAAGGGTTAGATTTAAATCTCCTAAAATGCACATTACATCATTAACATCTAGATCTATAAATTTAAGTGTCTTTTCTAATGCATCGTGATACTCAGTGTATTACACAAGGGCCTGAAGGGATTTTTAAAATTAAACAAAAAAATACATTTGCAAGAAAATTCACATTATTGAAATAAAAAATTATATAAGAAACAAACGTCGATCTATTCCGAAATTTCTTAAAAACAGAGTCATAAAACAAATGTGCAAAAAATTTAAATCAGAAATATTTGTATTTAAAAAAAAATGCGCCAATTAACGATCTAAATGAAACTGCATATCGACATACATTTTTGGCAAACACCAAAATCTGTAACACCAAAACTGATTATATTCAGTGTGTGGGTTTTAGATCTCAAAGAACTCGCAGAACAAACAAATCGCAAGAGTTGTATACCTTTGAGAATGGATCGATTGTAGCGGCATAACATTCATTACTCCCGATCAGACATTCCGTTCTGGATGCATTCACTTCTTTAAAAAACAGTTAATTTTACATTAGAAATTGAACGCATCCTCGGTCACCATAATAAACGTTCTGCACATCTGCGGAACGAAACAAAACGTACCAAGGATGCGTTCAATTTCTAATGTAAAATAATAATAATAATCCGTCGTTACAACCCGTCCGAGTCAGAGGCTAGATCATTTTATTGACTAGTTCCGCAATTTTTTTTTGTGAGCTTTTGCTCGCATGGATTCTCTTAGAGATCCTTTCGTTACCGACGGTTTTACTGTGTCAGTGGAAAATTGCACACAAACCTATACCATCTATGATGTACTAGGTGCGGAAACTAGTAGGGCTTAGAATGCCGATTTGACCCATCAATTTGTTTTACCGGCATTTCTAAAGTATAATTAACTTGTTTTTAAAGAAGTGAATGTATCCAGATCGGGGTGGGCCGTAACAATGACATTAACTGATTTTCGGCACCAGGCTGCGTACTTTAAAAGTATAGGTAGCCTTACATTGTCGTGTTATGCGATGCGTTATTTGGTCTTAACACGGCAGTGTAGAAGGAGGCCTGATACTGAAAATCAGGTAATGTCATTGTAACGGCAGTAATGAATGTGAGACAAGGGACCAGCTAGTGCTTGAACTCATTTTTTCAGTGTCGTCTAGAACATTTTCATGTGGTAAAATTGCAACATTGCAAAACCAACATTGCGTAAGAAAATGCAACATAGCAGTAGGTTAGTCTCATTCGTGATTCTGGTGGCGCCAAACATTTCTTAGCTCACCAAAAATATAAGCAACAGAAACGGCTTTCTGGTTCCTTCTAATTATGCAGTACATTTTCTTCGGATTCTAGCCCAACTGTTACACAATATATTATTTACGATCGATTTTTTTACGCCTGAGAAAATCACTACAAATTACGCCAACGCCGACGAAAAAAATATTCATTCATTTATTTATTTATTTCATCAATGGCCGAAGCCCCCTGACTGAATACAAATAAGTATGACAAAAACATAAATTACGAGCAGAACCGGAAGTGAGCTGCCGACCCAGTCGACCCGTCGGAGTCAGTAGCCACCTCTGCTCATCGTCATTATTAACAATTATACAATTCTAAGTAGAAGTTATCATAAAACAGGAATCAATTATTAGACGAAAATAGAAAACAGCCCGATGTTCTATCAAGCACCAACGTCTCGTGCAGCCAATGGTCCACCTGAAACAAAAATGATTAGCGGAAACTAGTCGGCTAGACTAGCTGTTTTTGCAAGTCGACGTGACTTAGAGTTACATTTGAGAGTCGTGAGACCCGAGTTGTCTAATCAGATTCTGATTAGAGTGAGAGCCATAGGTTCAGTTTAAATAAAGATAGAATCATATTGACATTGATTATGAAATGCTGTTCTTACCATTCAGTTTATACGCAATTTTTAACTTCCTGATAGTCATCTTGAGCGATACACGTGGTATGTTTAGAAACCAAAGTAGTGAAAAGCGGTTAAGGGGCCATTTAAATAGTGCGCACGCGGAAAATTGGCCTTTTTTGACCTCCCCCCCTCCCCCCTGTGCACGCTTTCGCACGCTTTTTGAAAGACTCCCCCCCCCTAAAGTGCGCACGAAATTTATACTCACAATTCACACCATATAAGTTTTTAAAGCGAAAACTGCAAAAAAAATTTCTATAGAAAACCGAAACAAAAGATTTATTTTAAATCGGCTGCTCTCTGAAACCTTGATTAGATTGGAAATAGTGCACTACAACCAGTTGAAAATCTTCTGCATCTCCAAACGAACCTATCCGCAGCTAACGTCTCCCAGCTACTTACGTCAACCGATTCGGGATTGGCATAGTACATGCTGCTTCGCATGTTTCTTTAACCTTTTAAAATTTCACATAGTCGACGACACGATGGAAAATCTCATTAGTGCCCATTAAAAGTATGGAGATGAGAAAAATGACGAGCGTAAGTATATTATTGACACAATTAAAGAAATGGACAATATTCTAGGACTATAACTTTCCACGAACCTCATTTTTGGCTTAGAATTCAATCCGAATTCGAAGAATGGCTATGTTACTGCTTTTTTCACTTTACTTGTATCATCCCATCTTGCCCCTTTGCTAATTAAAAGGAAAATAAACCTAAACAGATCAAATATCACAAGAGTGCGCACGTTTTCGGATGATACCCCCTCCCCCCTCGTACGCTTTTGCACGCTTTTCGAACCCCCCCCCCCCCTTAGATGCGTTCGCACTATTTGAATGGCCCCTAAATGCCATGCACATGTTATTAATTGGCTCAAAAAGACCATATTTTGTCCTGTGTTCGTCGACAACGAGAAAGCCATCACCACGAGTGGGTCTAGAATTACGAATGACTTTGCTTTTAATTTTAGGTGCGTCGATATTGCCATACATGAGATCGGATACAAAAAGTGCGCAGGCATTAATTCTGCGTCGGGCGAGTGTTTCGATGTTGATCAAATCGCATCTCTCAATATATGGAGGAAGCTTGTGGTTTTCGTCCCGTTTCACCGTCCGCCTCAGTGCGTACATCAGAAATTTTTTCTGAATAGATTCAATTCACAAATGTGTCCTGATAAGGATGCCAAACAACTGAAACATATTCTAAGTAAGAACGGACATAGGCAAAGTATATACTTTTTAAAGTTTTAATATTTTTAAATTCCTTACAAGTTCTCATGACGAAGCCAAGCATTGAGCATTTTGCAATTATATATTCAATGTGTTTACCGAATGTCAATTTTTGGTCCAAGAGGACTCCCAAATATTTAATTACCTTGACACGAGTCAACACAACATCATCGATATTGTAGCCGAACTCAATTTTGGATCTCTTTCGAGTGAAGGAGATAACCTTACACTAATCGACGTTCAAATAAAGTTGGTTGATTTTGCACCACTGTAGAAACCTGTTCAAGTCACGTTGGAGAGCACTTGCGTCAAGAACATTTTTGATTCTAGCGAAAATTTTCAAGCATACATTAAGTAAACTGAAGAAGAGAAGACTTTAGTAGCATGGTCCATGAATAATAAGAACAAGAGGGGGCCCAGATGGCTACCTTGAGGAACGCCAGAGGTTACGTTGAACATCCGAGAGGAGCAATTTCCTAATTTGACGAATTGTGAACGCCCATTAAGATAAGATGCAATCCATGCTAACAGGTTTCAATGGTTCAATTTGTGCAAAAGAATCGAATGTTTGACTCTATCAAATGCTTTCCGGAAATCGGTGTATATGACGTCTAATTGATGTCTAGATTCCATAACTTTGGTAGCATAGCTAACAAACTCAGCTAAATTTGTTGCTGTAGATCTGCGCTTCATAAAGCCATGTTGTGACTTTGAAATTATTGGATTGAACTTTGTGGATAAAATACTGGTGACGATGGCTTCAAATAGTTTTCCTATTGTTGGTAGAATAGCCTCTGTAGTTTTCGACATTACTTCTAGAACCACTTTTAAAAATTGGGGTAATATAAGAAGTCTTCCATCTTGTTGGAAATTTTCCAGTTTCGAGGGATGAGTTCCGCCAGAATCAAAATTTTGCCGCCGTCGAAAAATGAAATTTCGGCTAGCCGATTGTGCCGCCGCCAACGCTTTTAAAAACATACTTCCACCGCCGGCGAAAGTTTGAGTCCGGTGCACACTTCTACGATGAATGCGAGTACTCTCCAGGTGACCCTAGATTGAAAGTAGGGTCGGCGCTATCTCAAAAATTTGTTTTTGCCATGTTGCAGAGAAGATTGGGGTGACATTTTTGCCCATGGAAGTATGTGTCCGAGGTAGAAGTGAGCGGCGGCCCGCGGGCGCGAGCATGGGCAGGTCAAAATTCTTCGGGCATCTCATTCGGCAATTGTTTTTCGGGCGGGCATCGGGCGGGTAAGTAACTATCATAAAATTTTTCTTGCAGAAAATTGAAGCAAATCATGTTTTTTCTGGCTTATTTACATTTTTCAAGTGTTATTACAGTATTTTGTAATTGAACATTTGTTAAAATTTTGAAAAAAAGTTCTATGCAGCAAAAATCGCGAGCTTCGGGCGGGCGGGAATTTTTTATAAAAATAATATCGGACATGGGACATTCGGGTACGAAAATTAGGTCCGTCCGCTCACCTTTAGTCCGAGGGCTCTTCGTAGGGCCCTAGGTCTGTAATAAGTTTTGTCCTACACTAAAAATGGTTTTTTGCTACTCTGTAGAGAAAATTGAGCGAAACATTTTTTGTTCACTTGTTTACTTTTTTGAAATGTTGTTTTTTTTTTTGTTTTTTGGATGTTTTTAGGCTTTTCACTTGCATTTTGATCGTTTAAAACTCGTTTTTTTGTGAAAGGAAATCTTATGATTGTAATAAACTTACTTTCGAAAGCTGATGATTTTATCATCGGTCGTATGGGTCTTGCTCCTCTTCAACATTGCTTTGTTTTACAGTGTGAAATCTTTATGACTTTATCTGAATACCAATAAATGTCAACAAAATCAAAGTATTTTCTACTTGTGGTGCTGATATTTTAAGCTGATAAGGTCGTGAAGATTAACTTCACCTAAATGCATAACGCTTCCTATTATTATACATAGTACAAAATAATTTTTGTTCTTCATCAGGTTTGGTCATGATCTCGTCGCTCATGATAATAACAGCTATGGCGATGTTCACATTTCCAAAAAATCTGAAAGGAAATCGAATACCACCACCAATTAAAATGCGAGAAATAGAGGCTCAAAAGAAATTGGAAAAACAAGACGAGGAATCAAAGCCAAAATTAAAGGACTTCCCAAAAACCATCAAGAGACAACTAAGCAACGACATTCTTATGTTCCGCACGGCTTCATCGGTGAGTACAACGATTTACAGGAAGAGAACCCTTAGATTGTGAAACTTTTTATTTCACCAGCTGCTTCACAAATACATTGAAAATGAGCATCGTTATACAATAAATTATTTCCCGCTAACAGAACATTATTTGCTACTTTGACATGATTGGATCTACCTGCTACTCTTGTAATTACATTACGCTTTTTCGTTTTGGCGTGAATATTAAAAACAATTGAAATATTTGTGACATTCTCACCCTTTCAGCTTCAAAAGATTTTTTTTGAAGAAAAACATTTTTGATTTTTCTACAAATTTCTACAAAGTGTTGAGAATGACACGAAAAGTTCAATTGTTTTGAATATTCACGCAAGGTACTACGCAGGGATAGTCACGTCGATTTAACTTCATACAAAAAGTCGAACATCACTTGTAGGTTATTACCCCTTCAACTTCTGTGTGTTTTTAGACCCGTACTAAGTAAACAGGGCTGTGTATTACAACATTTGTAGCCAGCAAAATTTTGACCTAGGGTTTGTTGTGCTTTTCGTTTTGAGAAACAGGTCCGTCAAAACGATATCTCGCATAAAACCTGACTGATTTTTAAAATATTTTATGTTCAAGCACAAACCACAACATCAAGCTTGAATTTAGAATTTGTGTACTGATCATACTGTGCTGCTCACATTTTTATTTTTCAATCAATTGCAAATTGTGGTTGTTTACAACAAATTAATCGGTCAAAAACATACATTTGCTATACTCAATAAGAAAAAAAACAAATGGATTTACTTTTTAAAATTCAATGCAAATTATTGTATGAATAAACAGACGAATTGTTAAAGCACTAATAAGGACTAATAAGGACTAATAAGGACTAATATGCGCAGGTCGGTGTAGTATTTAAAATCTTGGTCGGCACAATTTAATTTTTATTTCAAAATAATAATAGAAAATAACGCACAATAAGCAATAGTTATTTTCATGACAAGGGGAGAAAATAGAAATTGCTTAACAAGGTTGACGTCTGTGGCCAAAGCAGAGAAAATTGCACCGAGTTAAGAATTTTCTATTTTCATCCGAGTTATGAATTAAACTTTTCACATTTGTTAGGCGAAAATTCATATTTTCTCCCGAAAAAGATGCACTATTACAATTATTGTAGATAACTTAACACATTTAAACATACAAAACACGAATTTCACAGAAAACATAGAAAGTAACTCAAAAACACATTCGACTGTTGTTTTTCCAAACTCTTATATATCGAGAAATATTAGCCAGATTAGCTAATGAATTACTTCCTGTAGGAATTAATCCTGTGGTCCTAAACTATGTGCTGGCATATTGTTTAGCTCGTATCCGTCGAGTCGAAAATTAATTATTTTTTGTTTACTTTCTTCATCGCAAAGAAAAATTCATATGAACAGATCGGCCATGATACTTTGTGTTAAGTATTTAAGTATTTATTTTCTCACCTCAAATGAGGTGCGAAAATTTACTTTTCATCCCGCTACAAACTACCCATGCAAAATTCAATTTTCGCACCTCTTTTGAGGTGAGAAAATATCAATTTTCGCCTAACAAATGTGAAAAAATAATATTCAAATAATTTAAGTGGAGGTTCAAAATAATGATTGATTCACTTCAGAATCACTGTGTGTTCGAAATCTTTTGAAATACAATTTTTGTAAACGAACACGTTGATTAAACTCAATTCACTTTGATAACGGAGAAATTAAAAAAAACATAAGCAAAGACCCGTCGTACGTACCCGTATCAGAATATATATTGGAAGTTTTCAAAATGAGCAAAAAAAATCAATGTAACGTCAGCACCGGTTATTGAACATTTTGCGCCTATTTAAAACTTATTTTCGTTTGTATTTTTCTCAATTTTTCTGGTCTTCACCAAAGAAATATCATAATTTTCCTATTTTCTTTTGTATCTCACGAGGAATCATTTATGTCCCAAAGTTTTTAGATAAGATTTATTTTACCAAAAGAATTACTTAAATTTGTTCAATGCTTGGGGCCCGTTAAATGATAGGTGCTACTACGTTATATCAATTTTTTTATAACTATCAGCATTCCGACGACCCACAGAAATTACACAAGAAATTTTTTCGTAGACTAAGGAACATATATACAGGAACTTTTTAACTCCCCCCCCCCTCCGTGCGACGCGACGTACCCCCCGGACAATATTTTTCCCGGATTCTACGCAAAATTTTAGGCCGAAATGCCTTTTTACTCATTAAAATCGGTTCAGTCGATCCGAAGATACGAATTAAACAATATTGGTATTTTGTATGGAAACGGACCCAAATCCAATATTTTCGGACCCGTACGAAGTACAAGAGGTCCTATACGTTTACTACAAACAATTTTATTGTAACATGGGGTAGATCGAGCTGGGAGTGGGGGGGGATGCATCTATTACCGTCTAGAGATGACGAATCAGCAATAAAAAAAATGTCCGTCCGTCCGTCCGTCCGTCTCCACTTTTTTTCCAAACGGCTCAACCGATCAGCCTAATCTTTTTTTCCCTGAAAGGTACAT
>CM055404.1:88681151-88706233 GCA_029228625.1 Pseudolycoriella hygida
TCCGTGCTATACTTGCTGCGATATTTGCGAAAAAGCTTCACCGACCTTCGAAAAACCATGTTTTTGGTCACTTCCTCGACCATATCTCCGGAACCACTTCATCGATTTTGCTCATCTTCGAACTTGAATCATGGGAGGCATGTACCTTTCAGGGAAAAAAAAGTTTAGTCTGATCGGTTGAGCCGTTTGGAAAAAAAGTGGAGAACGGACAGACAGACGGACATTTTTTTTATTGCTGATTCGTCATCTCTAGACGATAATAGATGCATCCCCTCCCCGTCCCACCTCGATCTACCCCATGTTACAATAAAATTGTTTGTAGTAAACGTATAGGACCTTTGTACTTCGTACGGGTCCAAAAATGCTTGCAAGGTTTTTCCTCTTAGTGAGCCAATTTCAAATTCAAATTGGTACTTAGATGGCTAATCAAACCTAGGTGGCCAACAAAACTAGTGACCTTTTCCTTTTACTAAATGTCACAAAGGTGTCTGACAACAAAACTGGGGAATTTGCGCTTAAACAAAACCTAGGTGGCTAACAGAACTAGAAAGCTTCTCCTTTTACAAAGCGTCACTAAAACCTAGGTGTATAACGAAGCTGAGGCCTTTAACGTTTTACGAAAGGTCGCGAAGACCCAGTAGCTAACAAAACCAGGATTTTGCGCTTTAATGAAATGCCATAAAAAATGGGTAGCAAACGTCGCGAAGACCCGGTGGCTAACAAAGCCAGGATTTTGCGCTTTCATGAAATGCCACAAAAACCCGGGTAGCTAACAAAACTAGGGAGCTTTTTCCTTTTACAAAATGTCACAAAAACCTATGGGGCTAACAAGACTAGGGAGCTTTTACTTTTACGAAATGTCACAAAAACTATGTAGTTAACGACGCTAAGGAACTTTTCCTTTCACGAAATGTCACAAAAACCTAAGTGGCCAACAAAACTAGTGAGCTTTTCCTTTTGCGAAATGTCATAAAACTATGTAGCTGACAAAACTAGGGAATTTTCGCTTTAATGAAAAGCCAGAAAAACTTAGGTGACCTACAAAGCTATGAAGCTTTTCCTTTTACAAAATGTCACAAAAACTAGGTGGCTGACGACGCTAAAGAACTTTTCCTTTTACGAAATGTCACATAAACCTATGCGGCTAACAAGACTAGGGAGCTATTCCTTTTACGAAGTGTCACAAAAACTATGTGGTTAACGACGCTAAGAAATTTGTCCTTTTACGAAATGTCACAAAAACCTATGTGGCCAACAAAACTAGTGAGCTTTTTATCTTTTACGAAATGTCACAAAACAATGTAGCTGACAAAGCTAGGAAATTTACGCTTTAATGAAAAGCCACAAAAACCTATAAGGCCAACAAAACTAAGAAGCTTTTCCTTTTACGAAATCGAATGAGATAAGCGTTTAAAATGGATTCAGACATGTGCGCTTCAAATATCGAATTTGGTTAGGCTTTAAGTGCCAACTGGGATGAAAACTGCTGTTTCTTCATATTTGGACCCACAAGATATTGTTTTAACTTCGAAAAAGGAAAAAAAAATGTTTTTCGACGCAAAAAATACTTTTTATGAGATTTAAGGCCAAAAGTTACAAAAATGTACGAATTATTTATTAGTTTACAATTTCTGCTGGGGCGTTTTTCCTCTAAAATGTGAACAAAATGAAAATTTTGCACTCCAAGCTCAATTCTGAGCTCATTTTCGGATTCCTCATAAAATTCTAGGATAAAATAGGCTTTTACTCAATATCATACCACTGTAAAAGTTTCCTTGTATATAAGTTCAAAGTTGATTCATTCATAGCTGTGAACCACAAATCCAACTTTGATGACCTGCAGTTCTTACATACTTGATTTTCTTCATTGACAATGTTCAGAGAAAATAAACTTTGGACTATTCCTGACATTTTCTCTCAAGACACCTATAACCTATCTTTCGAAGCTTCCGCGCAATGACTACTTGGAAAAGCCTTTACACGAAGAAAATTCTCTACTCGGAAATCGCTCGGTCGGTACCCTTTAAACGTCAATTAAAAAAAACGGCTGATATATTCGTAATCTGGGGGCCCTATGGGATGTGGAAATCCATGTGCATTGTGAATTAAAAATCAAAAGTTCAAAACGATCCACCCTACAAAGGCAAAGTTGCAGAAAATAAAATTTTAGAGAACCTGTGTTCCAGAGTTTTGGGTAAAAATGCCATAATCCAGGGATATGACCACTTCTAGAATTAGGAGGGATGTCTCATATCTCTAGAACTATAACAGGTAAAAAACTGCTTCCAAAGGCAAAGTTGTAGAGAATGAAATTTTAGAGAACACGTGTTTCTGGGTTTAAGGGAAAAACGACTTAGTCCTTGGATATAAGCTTTTCTAGATTTTAATGGTCTGAGACGTACTTCGGTAGGGCCTTTGACATTACCTTGGTTAATTTCTATGGATTTTTGAAATTCTTACAGTTATAAAAGAACAGAAAACGTTCGATTGTTTGCTTATTTGTATATTTAGACACGTTCGAGTCTCTTTGCCACATCTATTCTGATACGTAACGGGTCTTTGGTTATGTTTTTTAATAATTTGAACACTTTACCTTTTCTTAACCTGAATCTCGATTCGGCTATCACGGTCACGTTTCACCCGAACATGAATTTCCTAGCTCCGTATTCTCATAGCAATTTAGAGGCTTGCGAAAAGAGCGCAATCTTAGAATTAATGGAAGGATTTTGTTGCTTGCTCAGAGCGATTAAGTTTTTCTTCGAATTTCAGGTTTTTAGGTTTCAGGTCAGGCCAAAACTTTGCAAAACTAGTTTAGTTTTTATCATTTCAATTTTTCACAGTTTTGTTTTAATTACGAACTCGATTTTATTTGTTTATCAAAAAAATTGGTTGTTACGGACATTCCTTTCCACTTTTTTAAAGAAAGGTTACGGACACTAATTTCTATTTTTCAAAAGAGTTACGGACACTCATTTCCACCCAATTTTCTACATTAGACCCTTGACTTTCAGTTAAAGAAAGAAATAAATAAATAAATATTAAACAATGAAACAGGCTTAAGAATAAAGCACGTATCGATCTAGTTCCTGCACGCAAGATACAGTAGAACACGTTCTTCGAAATCTTCAAGTAGAGATTACGCTTGAACGTATCATCTTCTTGAAATAATTTGCGTGCTCTCTTGTTGAAAATTTACTGAATACTAAAATCTAAATTGGAAAATTTTTTGAGGAACGTAAAAATAAAAAACGAATCAGTTAAAAGACCGTCGCATAACTTATTAGTTGAATTCAATTTCCAAAAACTTGTTAGTGGCAGGACGGTTATTTAACTAAAAAGTTGAAAGAAAGAAACGAGCTAGCAACTTTTTCGTTAAATAACTGTCATGCAACTAATAAGTATTTCTTTAACTTATTGGTTCTAAGACGGTTATATAACTTATTCGTCCAAAAATTACTTCTTGGTTATAGGACCGTTTTATAACTAATAAGTCACAATTTATTTTTTCACTTATTTGTTATAAAACCGTCTTTAAACTAAAAAGTAAGTTGACACAAAAATAAGTCGAACTAATTTGTTAAATGACGGTTATTTAACAGAAAAGTTATATAACTAATTAGGCATTTTTCTAACCTAAGTTATAAAATGTTACTTGGGATATCTTCCGAAGATTGAACAAAAGTTAGTACAGCGTTACTCGAAATTTACGGCCTCATTTGTTTTTTAATAAAATACCGGTTGCCATATTTCGTTTGAAATGTAAAAGAAAACTCACCCTTTGCATTGCAGTGATTAATTCGACCAGCCAATTCGGCAACCATAAAAACATTTAATTACATTAACGAAGGTCTCAATGTCTAAAAAAATAAGTTGACACATTGTTAGGTTATTTCGGGTCGTTTAGGTATGCGGCAGATGCGACAACATGACAGTGGAAATATGAGCCGCGCGTTTTGACTTTGACCGAATACTGAAAAACCAGCTTTAAAATAATCGAAAAATGATTCATCCACATTTCGTTTTTTTATTCAATAATCGGAATATTCAGAAGCCAACATACGCTTTTAAAAAAAACACAAACGTTTTCCTTTATTTTTTTCTCTCTGCCACTGTATTTTTCAATATAAAACTCGTACAAAAATCTCATGCTGGAAACGAAGAAGTACAGAAACAGTGGCCCATTTTTGATGGAACTCCTTCAGGTGTTTATTAAGACAAAGTCCGTTTTTACTTAGTCTGTTGTACGAATGAATTATTGAGACATTTTACACACCATGCAGTTTAACTTTCACCATGGCAAAGCAGTCACGAGGTCGTGACATAGTGGTGAGGTAAACACAATTGTATTAATCCAGGAACGCCAGTTAAATAATTTCTAAATCATGCGTTGTCTGCGTTGCTTGCACTGAAAACTATTCCTTTAATAGCCAAAACGAATATAATTTTCGGTCCAAGGAACGTAGCCAAAGCAAAAGCGGCCATCTACATGGCTCCAATTCTTCAAATAATGCTTCGTGGTAAGAATCAGCCGTGGGTAGATAATAGACAGAGAAGTCATTAATTTGAAAGGCTCCGGCTTTATGTGATGTGTATTTGAAAATCCTAACGCACAAAATCTGGCCTCTACCATTAATTCTCAAAAATTGATTGCACATTAAAACGCTGCAAACCTTACACTCAACCACACAATCTAAATTAATTATCCTAGGTTGCCAGACATCTTTCCCCCATCGGTGAGGACTTGTCTCTGGCGATGCGAATTGCCAGTATCACGTATTTTGTTCTGAATATGTTGGAAAGTGATTGACATAAGACATCTACATAAGATGTGAAATCTTGAGGAGGCAGGCTTCTAGCTCGGTTAGTTTGTTGAAGCTTTTATTTAGAGGTTTTCCTGAACTCACGGATACTAAATGAGCTAGCTAATGCAAACTCTATGTCTCTGTTGAAAGGGCTTCTGTGTGAAAGCGCTGAAAGATTGGATGAAGCAAAGGCATGAGTGATGCTGGGAAACGTAGGAAGGGGATTTTTTCGTGAAACCTAACGATCTATATGGGATAAGTATTTAGTTCCTGGAGTCGGGCGGTCGGTGCGATTGCTGAGCAAGTACAGCGAAGTTTTTGCTTCCGAAATTATGTTGCTTGGTCACCCGAAATTAGAAGGGATTTACATAATGGCCAGGAAAAAGTCTAACGAAGGAAAATATGTGTATCAGTATTATGTAAATGATCGTCTCAAGTTCTAAATCTATTCACCTAATCCGCATCAGCAATCATTTTGTTTTATGAAAAAAGACCCACTGGCAGCTTATGTGCTAGGAACGAAAAAGTTGACTATTTAGAATTCGGTAGAATCTCGGTGTCACATTTGGAATGTCGGTCGTAAACTAGGTTCTCGACTTCGTCTTGAACCATTTACTTCACCTCGAACCGAGATACCATTTCACAGTTCTTGTAGTATAAAATACTATTATGCTACACGAAACGTAAGATAATATCGTTATGATATGAGATACCGTTTTATAGTTCTTGTAGCATAAAATACTATTGGTCAAGCTGTATGCGGCATTCTGACAATAAACTTAACACACCAGCGCCACGGCTTTTTTAACTACACAAAAAGTTTGCAAACAATTGACGCTATTATTATGATATTTTTTTAGACCGTTTAGCTTTTACGAACTACTTATTGTGCTAACATCCCATTACGACTACGCGTGGAATGATTTCGCAAACGAATGGGAAGAGTTTTTATTTTGTTTTCAAGTGATTTAATGTTACATATATCATATTATGTTTTTGCTTTGCTAAGGGAACCAATGTGCAACTGTACTTCTGTATGTAAAAATTAATGAGTAATTTAATTTTTCAAGGGCAATCGGTTTTTACTTCCTATTTAAATATTAATCGGTCTTTAGTAACATAATATCAAATAACAATAGAGTACAAGACAAAAAATTAAATATATGCCATAAAGCTTTTCGAAACGGCTAACATGAGTCATCAACGAGATGACACTCGAGAGTAATTTAAAACACACAAATAATTCTTCTTTTATAGCAAAAGACTGTACGTGGTGTAAAAGATTCATTCGTTTTTTTAGTAGAGTGAAGAGAATTTCAACAAATAAGGTAAATGTTATTTGTTATCTAAGGGAAGAAGATAAGGCATTCCAACTCAAGAGATTTGCGGTCCTAACCTCGCTCTGGTCGCGAACTTTTGATCTTATTGGAATTCCAAGGAAGAAGTCCAAGGAAGAATTCCAAGAAAGAAGTCCATGGAAGAATTCCAATAAGAACGAAAGTTCCTACCAGAGCGAAGCGAGCACCGCAAATCTCTTGAATTGGAATTCCTTATTTTCTTCCCTCAGATAACAAATAAGATTTACCTCATTTGTTGAATTCTCTTCACTCTACTTATCAAATCGAATGAATCTTTTACAGCATGTACAGTCTCTTGCTATAAAAGTAGAATTATTTGTGTTTTCTAAATCACTCTCGAGTGTCATCTCGTTGATGACTCATGTTAGCCTCCATGAAAACGTTGGTGGTTGGCGGTAACTAGCGGAAGATAAGAGTGAATCGGGGTTATTCAAAAAGATGAGGCAATGTACATTAAAAAAATATATTTTTAGAACAACAATAACAAAATCTATTTTAAAATTATTGGATGAGAATACCTTTATATCCTCGGGTTTTAAAATGTTATGCCCATCTGTAGTTCAAAGTATTTAAAATAAATTAGAATAATATTAAATAACATTAAAAATTAATAAAATTAAGAAAGCTTTGCAGAACTCATTTTCTGTGTGAGTGCTTCGCACCATGTACCAAGTTATCGAATTATAACATTGCCGTCGGAATTAGGCATCGCTGTCATCATCCGAAATATCATCGCTATCGTTACAGTCAATAGCATCCCAAGCACAACGAGCACACATTTTGGTTTTCGGTAGATGGTGACGGTCGAACCCCAAATAACGAATAACTGCTGTTAGGTGGCTGCAGCACCCCAATGTTCTCTCCCCGACCTTACATGAACAGTATAGGCCTTCAATAGCCTTATAGTCGCATCCATTTTTTTGGAATTTGACGCAAGCATCGTGCGTTTTGGATCGGCTGAAGCGTGATTGTATTTTCGCACGAATAATTACATCAGTGTCACGGTGGATAAAAATTCCAAACTCTGAAGCTTCTTTCATGTGACACTCCACGTATTTTTCCGCTATTTTGAGCTGGTAGGAGCCAAGAGTAATTCGTTTTAAATCGTCCATGGACAATTTAGGGAAGTCAGGAACGGCATCTTCTGAAGCTTTCATCCATCGGGTCGTCATGCGTTTTATGCCAAGTATGTCAATTTCTTCCTTTAACTGATTTGATTGTTGCGTATGATTTTCACACACTTCAGAAATTATCTTATGAAAATCTTTGTCCGTGAAAAGTGGCGGAAAGTATTTATTTATAAGAGCACAAGCAATGCGATTGAATCGCATTATCTTTGGTACATATGTACCCTCGATTGTGTGCTTGAAATATGGGAAAACATTCTTCACTCTTCCGTTGACAGCCTCCACAACCCATCTGAACATCGTGACCTAAAATAAAATAAATGTTGAAAATACAGATATATATTGACCATTCAAATACTACGCATAATCTAAGGGAGCGAAGAATCGATATCTTCAAAAAGCAAAAGTAAAACGTTAATGAAAAAATTGAGCAAAAACGGCCTATAAATCTAGACAGGTGGGTGGTGGTAGTAGCAGGAAGAATGTGTGGTACAGATGGAGAAACGTGTGGATATCAGTAGAAGGGCGTGGAGGACAGCATGGAGGAGGAAGCGGGGTAAGAGGGGGGAGGGGGGTAAGAGGGGGGGGGGGGAAGCGGGGTAAGAGGGAGGAGGAAGAGGGGGGGCTGGTGGTTCTCATCAAAGTATATTGCTTTAAAGAACCCACGTTCACATGAAGCATATTGAGCGCTTTAAATATAAATCTTATGGATAATGTAATTTTTTTCCTGGCAAAATATGTTATTCTCTGAGTGAATATGGATAAATATCAATTTTGCACATTTTTTTTGGTTATCTTCTACGTGTAAACGAGTAAACTGCTGACAGAGTGACAATTACAGGGTTACCACCTGCCGATAGGCTGATTGAGAAGTTTTTGGACTGGCCACGGTAGTAGTACAAGAAACCCTGAATTAACTAGAACTGAGAAATTAGATCTCTTTGGTATGGGTGCCTGAACACTTCGGCGTGGACGGTACTGAAATGACGGACGAATCAGACTTGCAGACCGGAACCTATGCTTCCAATCCCAAAATCCGGTCTAAGAGTGCGGCTCATTGGAGCGAATACATAGGAGGAGCTCACACGAAGCTTTTCTTTCCTGATGCGAAGTGGACCAGCGAGCTGCTCAGCATGGACTGGTGTCGTATAAGAAGTGTGGTAGAAGCCATCACTGGGCACTGCGGGTTGAACAAGCACTTGGCAAGAAACAGCCGTTTAAGACATATGTGAATGTTCCAAGTTCTCTGCTCTGAGACTCGGGATCCTGTGTGGTTGCGTAGGTCGGCCCGATGAATTGAAGCTAGGACCAATCCTGTTATTAGGCAGGTTCCTGGTAGGGGAGGGAGGTTTGGGGCGGGGGGGGGGGGGGGTGGATTCATAGGATTTATGCGATGAATGGTTGAAGAAATAAGTCAAAAGATCTGTGTTTCAAGGTCTAGTTACATGGACCAACCCGACCTGATGAAACATTCGTCGAAACTCTATAAAACAAAGTTGATTTAAAATAAAAATTCTTATTTTCAAGTTCCAAATTCCGGTAATTGATATGCCTACGGAAGATATCTCTCATGTTCATTGTTTTTTTACAAGAATCTCAACAAACAATGTCGAAATTATTATGACAATTGAAATTATCAGCGAGAAATTCCGATATTTTAGATTCATTTCGGGAAATTCAGTGAATAGAAATAAAAATGCCTAGATAGACAGCGTTCAACTTCAAAAGAAGATCTGAGACATTCCTTCCAAGTATGAGGACGTCCCGTCCCGTCGATCTGTGTCATTTTCTCGTTCCAAACGGTTTTCAACAATGATGCTATCTTTTGCCATCTACCCCACATCTATTCAAGCTTCAAGGAGGGAATATCAGCCTTGCATTATCTGAGGATCGTAACTCTGAGACTATTCGCACGGATGGTCAGTTAGCGTCTACCATTTTTTATATTGACCGTTGACAATATACTGACCTTTCTGGATGAATTTGCCTCTTCACTTGTAAAATTAGTTCTTTTCCCCGTCAATAAACTTGGCATGAAAACTGGATGACCGTTCGCTTCCGTCTCAGCAACGACGTCTCGATAGCCTCTATCGAAAAGAAAATAATCATCGTCTTCCAGAAAAAGAAGCAGATCGGAATGCTTATAATGGTGACGTATATTTGCGGCATCGTTGTTTTTCGCATCGCAAAAGTATGGTCCGGCTGCTTCTAAAATGTATCCGTTCGGGAACACAATGTATAATGGTTTCAGTAAATTCCTTTTTTTATGAGACGAAAACGTTTTTCTCTGCAGCTCGAAATCTGTCGGTTTTTCAATGTAGTTGTATGTTCCATCTCCTATTAAGCAAAGTCGATTTTCCGGCTGACCCAACACTGCTGAAGTTAATTTGATGGAATGCTTCTCCAGTGCCTCTTCACGAGTAATATGGTGGTAGCCCAGGTTGTTGGGAACAAAATTCTCTTGCAATGCTAAAGATACTGCGTCTATTGTCTTGCTTACGACCTGTTGAGTGGTAGAGAAGTTATGTGCGATTATCTCCTGCTTCATGTTGTTCCGCAGAAGCAAGAGAAGCATTGCTAAGGCGGTGCGTAGTGATCTTGTGAATGTGTTTCTCATTCCTGAAAATGACTAGTTAGTCACTATATATTAGGAAACCTAGAGTGACTATACCTTTCAGATACTGCACCAAATCATCAAAGTTTTCCTTACTGATTCCAAACAACATTCGGTATTTTTCTGCAGGGATTCCATCACTTTCAACGTTGAAAGGTGTCGACTTTGGCAAATCTGATATTGCATTCAACCACGATAAAAAGTCTGGCTGATTTACGAAAACATCTTCCTTCAAATCGTCGATCATTCGAAGAGCGTCGTCGTTAAAATTGAGCAAACTTGTGAGATGTTCTTCGCAAGTACGATTAGTTTTAGGAATATAGCATCGCTTTTCGAACCAAACTTGTCGAATGGCCACCCATGTTACAGCTTTTCTTCCGGTCGTGGACTTACAAATGAAGCAGCGTGACTCTGAAATTTTTGTACCTTGAATTTTTATGGCACTTAACTCTCGTGAATAACTCTGAGCAGTAGATTCTTGAACTGCATGCTCAGAATCGCCAATCGTTGATGGACTCGAATGATCAGTCTCGCAAAAATTGTCTGCAGAAATTGTAGTTTCTTCATTTTCATCTGTTGAGAGTCACAATCACAAGATTCAAGAGTCAGAATCGAGGCTTTTGGTTAACGAAATATTAATGTTTCTGAATCCGAAAATATAGTAAACAGTAGGACCGAACATGAAAAACACATTCTTGACGCGCGACAAGCTACCAAAGGGCTGGAGTCAGCCAATAATTTCTGAGAGTGCAGGAAGGAGCTTGGCAAAAAAAAAATGTTTTGTATTGGACAATTAAAAACAACACCTTTTCTAGATCACATAACTCTCTCTTAATTAAGATGCACGGTATCTTGACTAAGATGCGCCGTATCTTGACTACGATGCACGGTACTTGACTATGATGTACGGTATCTTGACTAAGATGCACGGTATATTGACTAAGATGAACGGTATCTTGACTAAGATGCATGTTATCTTGACTAAGACGTGCGGTATCTTGACTAGGATGTAAGGTATCTTGACTAAGATGCGCGGTATCTTGACTAAGATGCACAGTATCCCGACTAATGCATGGTATTGTGACTAGGATGCACGGTATCTTGACTAAGATGCACAGTATCCCGACTAATGCACGGTATCTTGACTAAGATGCATGATATATTGACTAAGATGCATGGTATCTTGATTAAGATGCACGGTATCTTGACTAAGATGCGCCGTATCTTGACTACGATGCACGGTACTTGACTATGATGTACGGTATCTTGACTAAGATGCACGGTATATTGACTAAGATGAACGGTATCTTGACTAAGATGCATGTTATCTTGACTAAGACGTGCGGCATCTTGACTATGATGTACGGTATCTTGACTAAGGTGCACGGTATCTTGACTGAGATGCACGGTATCTTGACTAAGGTGCACGGTACTTGACTAAGATGCACGGTATCTTGACTAAGGTGCACGGTATCTTGACTGAGATGCGCGGTATCTTGACTAAGGTGCACGGTACTTGACTAAGATGCACGGTATCTTGACTAAGATGCATGGCATCTTCACTAAGATGCACGGTATCTTGACTAAGATGCACAGTATCCCGACTAATGCACGGTATCTTGACTAAGATGCATGATATATTGACTAAGATGCATGGTATCTTGATTAAGATGCACGGTATCTTGACTAAGATGCACGGTACTTGACTAAGATGCACGGTATCTTGACTGAGATGCGCGGTATCTTGACAAAGATGGGCGGTATCTTTACTAAGGTGCACGGTACTTGACTAAGATGCACGGTATCTTGACTAAGGTGCACGGTATCTTGACTGAGATGCGCGGTACCTTGTCTAAGGTGCACGGTACTTGACTAAGATGCACGGTATCTTGACTAAGGTGCACGGTATCTTGACTGAGATGCGCGGTATCTTGACTAAAGTGCACGGTACTTGACTAAGATGCACGGTATCTTGACTAAGGTGCACGGTATCTTGACTAAGATGCACAGTATCGCGACTAATGCATGGTATTGTGACTAGGATATACGGTATCTTGACTAAGGTGCACGGTATCTTGACTGAGATGCGCTGTATCTTGACTAAGATGCATGGTATCTTGACTAAGATGCACGGTATAATGACTAGGATGCAAGGTATCTTGACTGAGATGTGCGGTATATTGACTAAGATACACAGTATTCCGACTAATGCATGGTATCGTGACTAGGATGCACGGTATCTTGACTAAGGTGCGCGGTATCTTGACTAAGATGCATGGCATCTTGACTAAGATGCGCGGTATCTTGACTAAGATGCACAGTATCCCGACTAATGCACGGTATCTTGACTAAGATGCATGATATATTGACTAAGATGCATGGTATCTTGACTAAGATGCACGGTATAATGACTAGGATGCAAGGTATCTTGACTAAGATGTGCGGTATCTTGACTAAGATGCACGGTATCTTGACATACTATGAAAAGAGTTCTTATTGGATTTATCAGCTCTACTCACAAGCAATATCACGTGATACCAGTGACGACTCCGGACGTGCAGTTGCAACCATTTCAGAATATTCTGGTAAATCTGAATCTTGAGGCAGTGGCTCATAAACATTGTCTCTTATTGCTTCCATGGAAATTGACGGTTCATCATCTAGTTTTTTCATATTTCAAGTTTAAGTCTTTTGTTATGCCTGGTTCGTGCGAAATCGGATTAGAGACCTTAATTATTTTGTTAGGTCCACGATCTCTCATTCGGTAGTGCGATATTTTGGCATGACACTTAACGCATACAATATCTTCTTTCGAAAACGCTGTCAAGTCCAATCCATTTCTTTCCGCATGTACAATCATCAAGGGCCAATTGGAATCGGTCCCTATCCGAGCTCTTTGCTTCGGAGTGTCTGTTCTGCGAGAACAAAGACAGCAAAGTATTTTCACCATGTTTTTTTTAATGAATTCAAATGATTTTAATCAATACAAATCAATCTATACAACAAACACTCCACTTCAACAAAAATTAACCGTTTGAGGTCTTTCGTCACTAAATGAAGAACAGTCCCGATGAGAATTGGCTTATATTAATCAATTAGTGGTTTTAAAAATGAGCATTAAAAATAATGGATGCAAAACCAAACCAACGCTTCTACGAATTCGCTTAACTTATTGCTTGCCGTGCGTCATCCTAACATTGCCTTAGAAGAAAGAGTCGACCTATTAGAGCCTTTTGTTTCACATACAACAGATAATGAAACAGAGTAACGTGAGTCGGCGACAAAAACAGAATTAAATGTTTCAGTCGTTAATGCATATGGGTAGTTCTACGTCGCCGTTAGAACTTTTTCATACAAAAATGTAACGTAGGGAACGAAACATCAAAAAGTGAAATGGTAGCGAAATCATGAAAAAGCTCATAATTGAAGAACTGTAAATTCAATCTTCTTTTAAAAACCCCAAAGCTTTTTTTGAAATGAACGATTACCAGAAATTCTTCGCAAGCACTCATCTGCCTAGTAAAATGGTTCGTTCCCTACGTTACGAAACAACAAATAGAAATAGCCATATGCAGCTTGAACGAGAAGAATGCACTTTTATTTGCCTGATGCATGCGACAACAGTGATTTGAATCGTACATACAAAGGATTAGAGTTTTTTGTAATTCAAAACACACGTTTCATTATACGTAACATATTTTATTATAAATATTAACTTAATAAAAATTGCCAGAAACAAAACGACGACACATAATCAGCGATGTTAAATTCGTCGAACATCAAATAAAGAAGGATAATGTCTGCACATCCATTATAACAACAAAACCCTAGATCCGTGAACGGCTCACGATACTTGTTAATATTGTTCGTCGTTTCTGTCGTCGTCAAATTTTTTTGAAAAAGAAGCAAAGTGTCAGATTGGCCAGCTTCTGTTCTCGTCGGTTGTATTCTCTTTTAATAAAATTTCGATCAGTTCTCGTGCTATGTATAAGTGTTCAGTTGTGATTTTATCCAAATAAAATAATTGGTGTAAGCAGCAAAAAATCGCTGATTTCTGTCTTGTGAAAAGTGTTTTCGTACTTCTAACTTCCGCAAACATTATCTCGGTTCCTTCCAGAATATATGCAAGAAATTTGTTTTTGTGAGAAATTGTAAACTATTTCAAAAAGATGATTAAAATTTGGTTGTAAAATCACAGCTTCAAATTGGTACTAATAATCATAAAATTTTAAAGAACCTGTATATTATCCACAATCTCAACGAATATCATGGGCGCGCGGTAGCGATTCAGAAAAATTTTTTTCGTAGACTTCGGAACCATATATATAGCTAAGTTTTGACTTACCCCCATTGCGACGTACCCCCCGGGAAATATTTTTCCTGGATTTTACGGAAAATTTCAAGGGGATGTCCCTTTTCACTCATTAAAATCGGTTCGGTGGATCCGAAGATATGGCCTTCAGAAAATCGTCATTTTCCATACGGAATGTGCTATTTCATAGAAGTCAAAGTTCATGCAAACATCCTACGTTAGTTCCTTAGTTAGTTAGTTAGTTCCAGGTCCATTTGTATGGAAACCGACTAATTTGGCTCGTGCTCGAAAACGGCGCGATAACTTTTCTTGAAATTTTGCAGGGACTTTCGGGTGGGCATTTTACGCCATATGAGATTTTAAAAAAGGGTAGGTACCGGCCTCGTTTGGGCGCCAGGGCTCTCAGAAGGCGCCATATAAAGGCCATATGTATGTGTTTGTGTGTGTATGGTAGCACATTTTGTATGAGGCAAGGTTCGAGATAGAGGTTTGGTGTCAAAGGGAAGATTGTTGGGTTGCGTGTGTAGTATATCAGGGTGAACGCCAACATGGCGGAAAATAGGCGGGGACTCAAAAAAAACTTTAGATATGTTGTAAAGAAAGTTGAGAGGATCATCTTCGCCCATGGAAGTAGTGACCGCCGTGCTTCGGTTTGGCGGCGGCTCAAAAAAAACTTTTTATATTTTGTAGAGATTTGATTGATTTATTTCGCAGGTATAAAAGTTACAATTGTTACAATTGATCACAATTATTAGCACTGAGGCCATCTTTCTTGGGCCCATTGTGCTTCTCCTGGTTTGTGTGTGTGTGTGTGTGGTGTAGTGTGATGGGGTGAGTTTTATGGTTCCTGGCTATTGTTCGAGTATGATGGTTGTGGTGGTTATGTGGCGCTGACCTCCAACCAATTGTTCCCTGTGATAAAAGAGAGGACTTTTGGAAGTGGTACTTTACGGAATTCTGCTATTGTTAGGTAGAAGTCCCCTAGATATTGCGCCCTGAGTCCCGCTAAAGCGGGACAGTGACATAGGTAGTGCATTGCTGTTTCCGGCACGTCTCCGCACCTCCTGCAGTTCGGGTCATCACTGAGTCCCATCTTGTTTCGATGGTATCTCAGATTATTGTGACCCGTCAGCACTCCTACTATCCTTCTTAACGATCTCTTGTCCAGGCTCAAAAGATATTTGGTAGTGTGCTCGTTGCAACCTGCCAAAAATTCCTTTGCCTGTCTGCATGTATTTAGGTTTTCCCAAACACGCTGGTGCTTTTCTTTTGTTCTACGCCTTATCAGCGTCGATATTAGTCCCTCTTGTATTCCGATTACCGGTTCCGGGCCTATGAGCTCTTTCTCACTGCCTCTTCTCGCTAGTTCGTCTGCAATTTCGTTACCCGGGACATCTGAGTGGCCTGGGACCCAAACAAGCGATACTTCGTTGTTCTCTGCTAGGGATTCCAGAGCTACTCTAGCCCCGAGTACCGATCTCGTTGACAGCTTGCAACTTGAGAGCGCTCCGATGGCCGACTTACTGTCAGAGCATATTGCTATTCTCTTATTGATAAGTCGTTTCTCTGTCAGTCTCTTGCAACCCTGTTTGATGGCAAAGGTCTCAGACTGAAACACTGTGGCAAGTTTTCCGAGGGGAATTGATGTGTTAAGTTCTAATTCCTCGCAATGAATACCTGCCCCCGTTCCGTCCTCCGTCTTGGATCCATCTGTGTAGACTATAAAGTCTCCAATCACAGGACAAGTCCCGTCTAGCCACTCCTCCCTACCCGGGAGGAGTGTCTCGAATTTTTTTTCGAATTTAAACGTTGTTGGAATGCGGTCGTTGGGCATTTCTATTTCTCTAAAGTCTTTCTTCAGTGAATTCAAAATGGCCGCGTGTCCCATATTCCTATTCAACGCCAACCATTGGCCGCTCGTGAATAATCTCGCTATTGCCCGCTCTGCCTCTTGATTTATGAATAAATCAATGGGACTGAGTGACAGCAAGACTTCAAGGGCTGCCGTTGGGGTCGACGTCATCGCTCCAGTTATTCCCACACATGCTAGTCTTTGCACGTGCGTTAGTTCTTTTTTCACACTAGCTGTTCCTGCCTTGCAGGACCATACCATACAGCCATAGCTTAGTATCGGTCTCACTATCGCCGTGTACAACCAGTATAAAGCTGAGGGTCTTAATCCCCAGTTTTTGCCGATCGCGCTGCGGCACTGCCAGAAAATTCTAATTGATTTGCTGATTCTTTCTGCTATGTGTTCCCTCAATGTCAGCTTTTCATCTAGTATGACTCCAAGGTATTTGACTTTGTTTGTCAACAGTAGTTGCTTTCCGAAAAGTTTCGGTTTATTAAATGCTTGGACCTTCCTCCTGTTGGTGAATAGCACCAGTCCGGTTTTATCGGGGTTTACCGATAGTCCTGACTCGTTGCACCATTCTTCAACTAGGCTGAAGGCCCTTTGCATTAATTGGCCAAATACTTCTTCGAAAGGCCCTGACACGAGTATCGCTATATCGTCGGCGTAACCTATTGCTACGTACCCCGATTCGTTCAACTTAGTTAGCAGATCATCAACTGTCATGTTCCAAGAAAGATTTTGTAGAGAAAGTTGAGGGGATCATTTTCGCCCATGGAGGTAGTAACCGCCGCGCTTCGGTTTGACGGATTTTTTTAATCAAAAATGAAAACGTTCCAAAAAATTTTTTTGCGTTTCAAAGCTGTAAGCGTCACTCCAATCAGTTGTTTTGGAAGAAGCGACGAGGACTTGCGTCACGTTTCCCTTTTAAAAAGGGTTTTTGTTGTGATATTCGTTTCTCTAGAAAATTTGAATTCAAAAAAACTGTCTAAGGTACCGAGCCTATGTGTGAATTGTGGAAACTATAGGTTGAGGAAAACTTAAAACACATAATTAATTAATTATAATCATAATTAAGCATTAATTTGGTTACCTGTACATTGTGAATGACGAACAAGTCAAGTAATAATTTGAGAAGAGAGAAATTCTTAAAATTCCTCAAAGGCGCATTTAATCTTTTTTTCAAATCAAACTAAAAGGGCTCCCATACGATTTCTAATTGTCCTATCTGCTTGCTGAGTAAATTAGTGATACTAAAAGAATGATCTTTAATTAGTGTTGGAGATCAGACTTTGTGAAGGAAATATAAATCTTACAAGCGTTGAACGAATGAATCAATTAAAGTAAACAACCCGGGCAACATTTTTCGTTATGCCTTTACGTAATTATATAGGCTACAGAGACTTTTTTTTAAAACTGCTCACTTTTCAGCGAAACAACTCAAACAAGTCAAGCTAGACATTCTGTAATTTATATTTACCGACTGGTTCTGTTCTTTCACGCGCGCTTGTTAAAATTCAAATACGTTCATTTAGTTCGACATACCCCTAGGCTTACTATGTCGATTAGATGAATTTTCAAGTGAATTTTTGTATTCTTCTAATTAATAAATTTCAAAAGTGAAAAATGTTTGCTACTTGGAATTGGTCGAATTGATTGAAAAGTCAGAAAATTTCAAAATGTTGGGAAATGTGAGATTTGTTTGAAATGTGTGAAATGTTTGAAATTTGCGAGATGTGTTAAATGTTTGAAAAGTGAAAAATGTGGGAAATGCTTGAAGTTTGGGGAATGTTCGAAATGTAGGAAACGTCGTAAAATTTCAAAATGTTGCCAAATTGCAAAATGTGGTAATTGTGAGATTTGTTTGTAATGTGTGAAATGTTTGAAATTTGCGAGGTGTGTGAAATGTTTGAAAGGTACACCACTATTCATAAGTATTCGATCACTTCGTGTTTTCAGTGTATTTTCACCAACTTTGAAAGGTCGCCAAAAATAGAAATCTCATCGGATCTTCAAAATTCGAACGGATTTGGAAACATTGAACTTTAAAGGAAAAATATAAAAAGCTGGTGCAAGAAAAGTAAAAATTTTGAGAAATTTCGAATTTTCTAAAGTCCTGCAAAGTCATAGAGCAAGGTTGCTTCTTTGGATCTCAACAGTCAGTAATTGTTTTATTTCAGCTCAATCGCATACAGGTGTTACTATTTGTTCGTTTTTTAGAAAAAATGTTACATAATCATTATGTAAGCTATACGCTTTACAAACACATAAACAAACACGTAGGATAGGACAGAATCCTAACCAGTAAAATCCGACTTTTCGGTTAAAAAAGATTTGCTTAATTTTATTAAACTATTTCCTCTTCAAACGATTATTACAGAACGAATAATTGTATGCAGTGACATTGCACACAAAAATCTTTCTGAAAATTAATTTGACACTCTACCAACCATGTGATAACCACTCGGTTCCCACATACATACATGCATATTATAAAACAGGAGAATCGACCTGGGTTCGTTGACCTCCACATTTTGGTAATTCTAAATATTTTCTACATTTCGCAATTTTCAAAAAGTTCCCACATTTCGCGATTTTCAAAAGTTACCCAACATTTCAAACATTTCGTAACTTTCAAACATATCTCATATTTTCTATATTTCGCATTTTACTGACACAGGACAATTTTCGAACTTATTAGAGCCTTCCAATGTTTCCTACATTTTCCACATTTCTCACTTTTCAACATTTCAAATCTTTCGTCATTTTCAAACTTTTCAAAATCTTAAGAAAATTCAAAAATTTCGCACTTTTTAAACAATTTCTACATTTCGCGATTTGTAAACATTTCCCACATTTCACGAAAATCGAAAATTTTGAAATTTTACGACTTTTACTACATTTCAAACATTTCCCGAATTTCAAACATTTCCAACAATTTTCACCTTTCAAACATTTCACACACCTCGCAAATTTCAAACCTTTCACACATTACAAACAAATCTCACCTTTACCACATTTTGCAATTTGCCAACATTTTGAAATTTTACGACGTTTCCAACATTTCGAACATTCCAAAAACTTCAAACATTTCCCTCATTTTTCACTTTTCAACCATTTCACACATTACAAACAAATCTCACATTTACCACATTTTGCAATTTGGCAACATTTTGAAATTTTACGACGTTTCCTGCATTTCGAACATTGCCCAAACTTCAAGCATTTCCCACATTTTTCACTTTTCAAACATTTCACACATCTCGCAAATTTCAAGCATTTCATACATTTCAAACAAATCTCACATTTCCCAACATTTTGAAATTTTCTAACTTTTCAATCAATTCGACCAATTCGCAAGTAGCAAACATTTTTCACTTTTCAAAATTTTTCATTTTTCAAACATTTCTCAGTATTCGCACATTTAGCTCTTTTCAATCATTTTATTGTTAATTTCATTAATCATGGGCGCGCGGTAGCAATGCGCCCGTGACGCAAGTCCCCACGAGCAAAAAATTCAGAAATTTTTTTTTCGTAGACTTCGGAACCATATATACAGCTAAGTTTTGACTTCCCCCCCTTGCGACGTACCCCCGGAAAATATTTTTCCTGGATTCTATGGAAAATTCTAAGGCGAAATGTCTTTTCACTCATTAAAATCGGTCCAGTGGATCCGGAGATATGACCTTTAGAAAATCGTCATTTTCCATACAAAATGTGCACTTTCATAGAAACCAAAGTTAATGGAAACATCCTACGTTAGTTAGTTACTTAGTTAGTTAGTTACTTAGTTACTTAGTTAGTTCCAGAGCCATTGGTATGAAAACCCACTTTTTTGGAGTTTTCTCGAAAACGGCTCGATATCTTTTCTTGAAATTTTGCAGGGACCTCCGGCTGGGCATTCTACGCCATATGAGATTTTAAAAAAGGGGGGGACCGGCCTCGTTTGGGCGCCAGGGCTCTTAGAAGGCGCCATATAAAGCCCATATGTATGTGTTTGTGTGTGTGTGTGTACGGAAGCATATTTTGTATAAGACATAGTTGGGTGTTCGAGATACAGGTTTGGTGTCAAAGGGTTGGGTGTGTAGTGTATAGGGGTGACCGCCAAAATGGCGGAAAATGGGCCGGGGGCTCAAAAAAAAAACTTTTGATATGTTGTAGAGGAAGTTGAGGGGATCATTTTCGCCCATGGAAGTAGTAGCCCCCGCGGCTCGATTTGGCGGCGGCGGCGGCTCAAAAAAAAACTTTTGATATGTTGTAGAGGAAGTTGAGGTGATCATTTTCGCCCATGAAGTAGTAGCCGCCGCGGCTCGGTTTGGCGGCGGCGGCGGCTCAAAAAAACTTTTGATATGTTGTAGAGGAAGTTGAGGGGATCATTTTTGCCCATGAAAGTAGTAGCCGAAACTTCCAAAAGTACTGATATCACAACAAAAAACCTTTTAAAAGGGAAATGTGACGCAAGTCCTTCTTCCTCCTTCCAAAACAACTGATATCAATTTGGGGTGACGCTTAAAGCTTTGAAACGCAAAAATTCTTTTGGAATGTTTTCATTTTTGATTAAAAAAATGCGTCACAAATGCCGGACCCACTAATGTAATAATTTTTCTACGCTTTCAGCTGTCATACGCAAAAATTTGATTTCCTGTTCAAAAATACGCCATACATAATGACAAATTTTTGCGTTGTGAAAGCTGAAAGAACAGAAAAACTATAACATTGGGGGGTCCGGCATTTGTGACGCATTTTTTTAATCAAAAATGAAAACATTCCAAAAGAATTTTTGCGTTTCAAAGCTTTAAGCGTCACCCCAAATTGATATCAGTTGTTTTGGAAGGAGGAAGAAGGACTTGCGTCACATTTCCCTTTTAAAAGGGTTTTTGTTGTTTAGAAGAATACAAAAATTCACTTGAAAATTCATCTAATCGACATAGTAAGCTTACGGGTATGTCGAACTAAATGAACGTATTTGAATTTTAAAAAGCGCGCGTAAAAGAACAGAACAGTTGGTAAATATAAATTACAGAATGTCTAGCTTGACTTGTTTGAGTTGTTTCGCTGAAAAGTGAGCAGTTTTAAAAAAAAGTCTCTGTATACAAAGTTTTCCTAAGATTCTTATTTCTATAATGAATCTATGAAGGAACTGTACATATATTTTTCATCTTTATGGAATCTTTACATAATCTATAAACATTTTATGAACTTTTTAGATAAAGATAAAATTTACAGACCTCATTTACATTCTTTATACTTTCGATGCGAAGAAATTCGATGAAGACTCTACAAATTGTAGTTTCATATTTTCTTTACAGAATGCATAGCGTCGGTACTATACTCGTTCTTTATAGGTTTCCCATAGGAATACTACACGAAGAAAAGTGATGAAGATTCTATGAATTATCGTTACGAATTTTCTTTAAAGATTTTCTATGTTACTACTTTTCTGTTACTCAAACAACTTTAACGAGTATATTATGAATCTTCACAGTAACTCGATGTTTTTATACAATACAAATGATTATACAAATTTGGACGAACATGTTTTTGATAGCCATATGAAATTTAATAAACATTTTGAATCCTCTCAAGTATGCAATAAAGAGAAGGGGAGGAGGAGACGAGGTGTATTTTATTGAAACAGTCTTGCCTAATTTATCAGACTGTAGGTACATACCAAAATGTTGGGCTATATTTATTCCGTTTGTTTTGTGTATTTCATTTGTATTTCCGTATAATATGAAGACGACAAAGAAAAATTTGTTATCTATTAGACGTCAAAATGAAATGGCTGATGTCGGGAAATGGTCTTACAAAAATCTTTAAAAAATCTATAGACTGTCGACGAAGCCTGGTCGCTGTTATTTTTGTTTTGTTTATTGCTTCAAAATACTGACAAAATAAGATCCCACATTGACCTACACCGTTTAGTGAGCATTTGAAGTGAATTCGTCTTCATAGTGAAATGGTCTTACGAAAATCTTTAAAAAATCTATAGAAAGTCGACTAAGCATGGTCGCTGTCAGTTTTTTTTTTTTTGGTTTATTGCTTCAAAATACTGACAAAATAAGATCCCACATTGACCTACACCGTTTAGTGAGCATTTGAAGTGAATTCGTCTTCATGGTGAAATGGTCTTACGAAAATCTTTAAAAAATCTATAGACTGTCGACGAAGCCTGGTCGCTGTCATTTTTTTTTTTTTGTTTATTGCTTCAAAATACTAACAAAATAAGCTCCCACATTGACGTACACCGTTTAGTGAGCATTTGAAGTGAATTCGTCTTCATAGTGAAATGGTCTTACGAAAATCTTTAAAAAATCTATAGACTGTCGACGAAGCCTGGTCGCTGTCATTTTTTTTTTTTGTTTATTGCTTCAAAATACTAACAAAATAAGATCCCACATTGACCTACACCGTTTAGTGAGCTTTTGAAGTGAATTCGTCTTCATAGTGAAATGGTCTTACGAAAATCTTTAAAAAATCTAGCCTGGTCGTTTTTTTTTTTGGTTTATTGCTTCAAAATACTGACAAAATAATTAAATTCCCATGGGAACAAGACTGACGTTATCTTAATAAAAACCCTTTTAAGTTCAGTGACAAATAACATCGCATTCGAATAGCGTTATTTGCTAACGAAACAATTTTCTTTTCTTTGTAACGTTAAGAACAGATTTTATTTCCACAATTTTATTTTATTCATTGAGGAAGGTTCATCTTAAACTCACGTAACGATATAGGTCAAAGTGCACTTGAATCCAGGTAAAACAACAAAGTGGCGAAATGGGTTAAATGTCATTGGGAGATGGACATGTACCAAGGTAGCCCTGTAGCACAATGACATTTATTCCAAGGATTGCTCAAATTGTTACAACTACGTTAATAAAATGAAGGCTAGATCTGTTTGGTGGTACAGATTTGGGGGAAAGTTTATTAGAGTTGCTTTTCAAAGTTTCAATGACGATAAATTTGAGTGCTGCATTTTTTGGATAAAAACATTTGGGTTATTAAAAATACAAATAACAGCTGCAGCTACAAATAATCGCTGTTAGCGCCGCTAATAGCGATGCTAAAATTCAAGACTGCTCGCTAGTAGCATTTGCGCTCGCTAAAATCCGATTAGCGAATATTTTTCACTAATCGCTAATGGATTCGCTAAAATATGGAGCTGTTCATCACAAGTCATCGGTCCACTTTCGACCGAATGCCAGTTTTTCAAAAAATTTTTTAGTGTTTTTTCTATTCCAGATTTTGGATTATTAGCGAAAAATTAACTACCGCTAGTAGCGGCCGCTACTAATGCGTTAGTTTTTTTTAGACTAGCGAATCAGTTAGCGACGCTAGTATTTTTTGAAACTAGCGTTAGCGTTAGCGTCGCTAAAAAAATGACTAGAGAGCACAACCTTTTACTTAAGTATAAACCATCAATTTATATGTCCTGGATAGCAGAATACGTAAGGTCGTTGGCGGACGCAGACAAAAGTTAAGCATCAATGGTCGCGGTTAGTACTTATACGGGTGATCGAGATAAAGGAACTTTAAAGAATCTATAAAGCTAAAATTGAGTTAGAAATTGAAGAGCTAATACAAAAAAAAACAATTGAAATCAATGCGAATAGATGGCAGCACTTGAGGAAAAGTTAAAAAAAATTATTTTTTTTAAATAAACATTATTTACATGAAATCTATATAGATTATGTACAGATTCGGTATAGAGTGGCTATACATTTTTGTATAGATATTACATAAAAATCTTGACGATAGCTTCAAGAAATACTTTGATCTGTATAGGTTTTTGTTGAAGATTTGCCCAGCGGTTTTGTATAGGTGAGTGTATAGATACGTGAAGATTTCGATTTAGGCATCTATATAGATTCAACGACTATCTATAAAGCTACCTTGAAGGTTTGTTGCTCAGGACTACACCACCTATACAAGTTCATGTGAAACAAATAGGTTAGGTCGCATCATTTCTGTAAAGCGCCTATCTCCCGCAATTCCCCGGCAATTTAAAATACAATTTCTTGTGGACGTAATTTCATACACTTAAGAGTTAAGGCAATATTTACTTAAATATGTTCGAGTCTTTTCGTAACATCAACTTTTTTTGCCACATCTATTCTGATACGTAGGCATTTGGTTTTTATATTTTTGAACTTCTGTCCCCTACTTATCATTTTTCCCGAATATTTTCACCGATTAGCTTGGCATAAAAAATACTTTAAAGAGCAAAAATGTTCTAGAGGCGTCAGGCTTTGAGTAGCAGAAGTAATCAAGTGAAAAACTTTTTTTTGTGATCACATGATGAAGATGAAAAAAAATGTTTTTTTATTGCTCAGATCGATAAAATGGAAACAGTATCTACTAATTGTTTTATGTTTGATGATCAGGAATTTGGTGTAATTGGTAGATTGGAAAATTCTCGGCGGCGGCGGAAGCCGCTTTCACTTCTTTTCGGCGGCGGCAAAAATCGGCACAAAGCGGTATCGGCGCAGTTTTTTGACACTTTTTTCGGCGACGTTTGCGCCGGCGCATGGGTCTACACCATATGGCCGAAAATTATTGAAAAAAAAATTACTATCATCAAAAAACATCGTTATTCATTATTCATCATCATCAAACTTTATAGACCATTAAGTACCTTTCGGTGTGAGGTCTTTATGACACAACCCTAGGAAGGTGTACCACCCCCTTCCATGCCCTCCTATCGCCCGCCAAGGAGATGGTTATGCATTACATAATTTTTTTGATATACATATTTTATTAGAACAAGTATAACGATATAACACATGGCATACAAAATTTATAATAAAAACATAACCAAAGACCCGTACGTATCAGAATAGATGTGGCAAAGTGACTCGAACGTACCTAAATATACAAATAAGCAAACAATCCAACGTTTTCTGTTCTTTCATAACTGCAAGAATTTCAAAGATCCATAGAAATTACCCAAGGTAATGTCAAAGGCCCTACCGAGTACGTCTCAGACCATTCAAATCAAGAAAAGCTTATATCCAAGG
>CM055404.1:88714176-88749345 GCA_029228625.1 Pseudolycoriella hygida
GATCCAAATGTATCAGGGTGAAGTTGAAGGTTTCACGAAGGTGATGTTTTTTTGACACATCAGTACATTCCCTGCCAAAAGCAGCGAGTTTCGCTCAGTAACCCAACTTTATGGATGAGAGATCATCAGACACATTCATACCTCTCATGCTGATTGAAGAATTTTCCACAGAAACCCCGCTATGAATTTACTTTTGCAGCATCCTTTTTACCCAATGCTCCAGGCGCTACGAATTTGGTCAGCTGAAATTACAGATATTCTTGTTTCAATTTTTAGAAGAGGTGTGTTGTTCCTCGTTAAGCTCTTCAGTTTTCAGGCAACTTTAGACCCTAAACTAACATTTTAGTGTCATTGTGAAATGTTCCCATGTCAAGGAGCGTAGCTAGGAGCTTTTAGTCTGAAGGCTTGCGCGGTGGTTTTCTCTACTGATCATGTTACTTATTCTGACAGTTTCACAAACTGTAAAAGCAAATTTTTGCTCTCTTTTATTTTATTTCATACTAATAGAAGCAATATCAGAAATGATTCCCCTTCCGACGATAAAATTTGGAAATTTCGTCAATTTCACAGGAGTCAAATGTGAGGTTGCTGAAAATTTTGTATTTTTGTGCAGAATTTTTTTGCACTAGTTTCACTCCGTCGCAAATATTTCAGCGAGCAAAAAGTTTTATGTCTTCATATTTACAGCACTTAATTGTAACATATCAGACTTCAAAAGTTGAAAATTTCAGTTAATTTCGCGCAAAATTAAGAAAGTTATTCATTATTGAAATCGTCCGGATTTAGTTTGGGACATCCCTTATATGATTGATTCACTTCAGAATCACTTGACAGTGTTCGAAATCTTTCGAAATACAATTTTTATAAACGAACACGTTGATCCACTTAATTCACTTTGTTAATGGAGAAATAAAAAAAAATAAGCAAAGACCCGTACGTACCCGTATCAGAATAACAACAAAAACCCTTTAAAAGAGAAATGTGATATCAATTTGGGTGACGCTTAACGCTTCGAAACGCAAAAAAAACTTTCAAAATATTTTCACATTTGATTAAAAAATGCGTCACAAATGCCGGACCCACCAGTGTTATAGTTTTTCACTTGCATAGTCAGAAATATTCTTAATGAATCCCAAGTCAAATTTGAATGGTATACCTACGAGAATAAACAAACCAGACCCTTGAAGGTTATGGCTCGAGGATTGCACCCAGACACGTCAGTGGAAGATATTAAAGATAGCCTGCTACTTCAATAATGTAATATAAGTTACTCAAAAATATAGAGTTAAAAGAGACAAAGACAATAAAATAATCTACACTAATGGAAACCGTGAGTATATACGTCTCCCTTTGTTCATGCTGTCGTTCACCAACGATACAATGGCCAAAAAAGTGTTTGACATTCGATTTATCTGTAACACTAAAATTTCGATCGAAACGTTAAAAAGAAACAATCAAATCCTACAGTGTAAAAAGTGCCAAGGATACAATCATACGAGTGCATACTGCAACAAACAAGCTAAATGTGTAAAGTGCGGTGACAATCATTCAACTAGCGTATGTACGAAAGCATTAAATACTAATCCGAAATGTGTGAATTGTGGTGGAAACCACCCAGCAAACTTTAGAGGATGTGAAGTGTTCACTAAGTTACAAAAGAAACGCGACGAACTAAACAATAAAAAACCAATCTCGAATAATGTGTCCGTGAAAACGGCACCTCAACAAAAATTATCGAACACAAAAGTTGCAAAAAATTTAACCTTTTCCCAAGCTGTGAAAAACAATGTGGTTACCCAGAAATCAGAGTGCTAACAAACAGAACATAAATGTGAATGATATGTTTGAATTTGTGAATAATATTATGCAAAAATTCGATGCCCTTTTGGATTCCAATAAACTTATAACAAATAGATTAAATTCCATTGAAAATAAAACTCCGAAACATAATTACAATAAAACCAACAAAAATGGATAACAATGATATACGCATCGGCACCTGGAATGCCAATGGCATTCTAAATAGAAAAGATGAGTTCTTAATCTATCTTGAAGAAAATAAAATTGATGTTTGTTTCGTTTCTGAAACACATCTAACTAAACAGTGCCATATCAAAATGAATGGATATAATTTTCATCATACTATTCATCCTGTATGCATTAGAAATAACTTTAAATATAATGAAGACACTCACATTCAAATAGATAAAACGCAACTGACTGTATTAAATGTTACTTCAAGTACCTATGATTTTAAAGTTGGTGCAGTTTATTTGCCTCCAAAATAAATTTAAAGGAAAATTACTATCTAGGAATACTAAATCATATGGGTGAAAGATTTGTTATAGGTGATGATTGCAATGCAAATCATTCTCTCTGGGGATCTAGATTGGATAATACCGAAGGGAGAGAATTAAAGAAAGCGATTGAAAGATTGGGATGTGTAGCTCACTCGTCTGGAAAACCAACTTACTGGCCTACTGACAGAAAAAAAATACCGGATGTGCTTGACTTCTTCATTACAAGAAAAATAGCTGCCAACTTTATAAATATTGAAGATAATTACGATCTGGACTCGGATCACTCATCGATCATTATGACTCTCAGCGAGACCATCATCAAAAAACCAATGAAACCATCCTTATGTAATAAGCAAGGCTGGCAGCGCTCATGAAAAAAATGAGCGGCGCTCGTGCTCCCGCTCACACCCTCTAAAAATGAGCGGCGCTCGCGCTCGCGCTCGGAGCGCCGCTCATGAGCGGCGCTCATCAGCGCTCATTTTTAGCGCTCACTGACTAAATTGCAAAAAAGTCAATGATTCAAATGTTCACTAGTGCTGTTTTTAGACACGTACGAAGTACAAACGGGTATTATACGTTTGTAACATAACAGAGTGATGATTTGCGTGCGTGCCTGAAGTAGTCTTAACCGCAGGGCCCCCATGAGCGAGGGAATGAGATTACGCTCAATCAGCGCGACCACTAAAAGTATGTTGTGCTCTCTTCAGTTCCGATCGGTGTGTAAATCATCTTTCGGATCCTGTGTAGGGATCGGCACCTATCTAAATACCTACTGATTCTACTCCACCTAGTTGTCTGGGAGGAGTAAGGGTCAGTGACACCAGTACGATACCGCCACAGTACACATACTCAAAAACCAACAGCCCCCGCGTCAGCGCCATAGGCACCTCAATCAGTGTTGGGGTCAGGTGTCGATGTTGTTCACACCTGAGGGCATCCTCAGGCTTTTTGTGGAAATCGGTTGAGTGGTTCGGTGTTAGGAGTCCAAATTGATGAAATAGATGATTATTATTCACGAATATTGTATGAAATTAGAGGTATGCTTGGAAAGTTTTAGAGGCAGTTGAGAGGAACCTTTTTCCCCATTGGAACATGGGACCTGCAGCTCATGTTACGGCTGCTAGTCGGGCGTGAGGAAGGTCGGTCGAGGACAAAAATTTTTATGATATATTGTAGAATACGTTGACGAGAACGTACTTTGACGTTCGTACTTCGTGAGGGTTTTTGCCACTAATTTAGATCTAGGTCAAGACCCTTGTTTACAACCAATCTTTCGTACTTCTACACTCTAAGAAATGTTCTGGGGGCGTATCCAAAAAAGCGAAAATGTGAAAATTAAAGACAACCTTAGTGAACACAAAATCTGAGAAAGTAGTGCCACATAAACTTGCAGTTGGATTCGCAAATTACTCAACCACTCAGCCAATGAAATGTTCTTTCGAAACCGAGAAAATCCACTCCTCAACATTGCAGGAAAAATTGGTACAAACAAAAGGTCAGTCCGGACAGTTATAAAATAAAAAAATCTAAGAAAATATTATTAAAATATAATTAATGAGCGCGTGAGCGCTAAAAATGAGCGGCGCTCGCGCTCCCGCTCGTGATTTTGAAAAATGAGCGGCGCTCGCGCTCGCGCTCCGAGCGCCGCTCACGATGAGCGGCGCTCATGCCAGCCTTGGTAATAAGACTACGGATTGGAACGGATTCAAAATCCAACTAGACAATGAAATCAACTTAGACGTGGATCTGACTACAAACGATCATCTTGACGAAGCTGTAGCCAACTTAACGGCCCAAATCCAGCAAGCTGTATGGAGTAATACCAAAACTGTTACCCATAAAACCCCTGGGTTCAACTACCCAATGGAAATAAGAAATATGGTCAAAAATAAAAGAAAACTTAGACGAGATTGGCAGTCTACAAGAGATCCTAGAACAAAAACAAATTTGAATGCTGAATCTCAAAAAATCAAAAGACTCATCCAACAATTGAAAGAGAATTCTGCAAATTCATTTTTAGAAAACCTTACTGATGAAAAAACTACAAATTATTCACTTTGGAGAACAACTAAAAAATTGAGAAGAAAAATTCAACATCAACCTCCTCTCTTGAAAGAGGCAATGAATATGCAAAAACTGATCAAGAAAAAGCAGACACTTTTGCTGACCACCTGGAGAACATCTTTACGCCAAATGAATCAGCGGATGGAGTAGATACAGATCTTCCACAAATTATAAACAAATGGAGTAAAACAATCAAAAAAGTAACTCTTAAGGAACTTAAACGCGAGTTAAAACATAACTTAAATCCGAAGAAAACTCCAGGATATGATCTCATCACTGGACAAGTACTAAAGAAATTACCGACAAAAGGACCTCAATTGTTACTTCTTCTGGTCAACGCAACGTTCAGACTCATGCATGTACCTGCGCACTGGAAAGTAGCTGAAATGATTATGATCCTGAAACCTGGGAAAAAAGCAACGGAAACAAAATCTTATAGACCTATTTCACTGCTTCCTATAATGTTAAAATTATTTGAGAAATTGTTCCTGAAAAGATTGAAACCAATCATCGAAGAGAAGAATCTGCTCCCAAATCATCAATTTGGATTCCGACAGAGACATTCAACAATAGAACAAGTTCATCGGCTTATTGACATCATAGAAAAGCCACTTGAAGGTGAAGAAGTATGCTCGATCATCTTTCTCGATGTATCACAGGCATTCGACAAAGTCTGGCATGAAGGACTTCTCTACAAACTCAATCAGTCAACCAGTTCAATACGTAAATCTACTTAAATCGTACATAACTGACAGAATGTTTCGTGTCAATCATGGAGCCGATTACTAAGACTTCAAAGATATAAAGGCTGGAGTCCCTCAAGGAAGTGTTTTTGGGCCAATTTTGTATCTACTTTTCACCAGCGACCTGCCTTAAACACCAAACGTCATTACAGCAACTTTTGCTGATGATACAGCGAACTCAGCCACAGCCAAAACTGATGCCCAATCAACAGCTCTACTGCAACGTTCTAATGACAACGTTGAAAGTTGAAGAATTAAGCTTAACGACCAAAAAGCAGTTCATGTCAACTTCACAAATAAACAGATATTGCACCCTAAGCGACTAACGATGAACGGGAACCTCATCCCTCACAAAAACTCAGCAAAATACCTCGGAATGAATCTCGATGCCAAAGCTAAATGGATCGAGCACACCAGAACTAAAATAACAGAGTTGAACCTCCGATTTCGAGAAGTCTATTGGATAATAAACCGCAAATCGCGAACATCAATTCACAACAAATTGCTGATATACAATCAAATCCTGAAACCAATCTGGATGTATGACATCCAATTGTGGGGATGTGCGAGTAAATGTCATATAAAGGCAGTCCAAACATTTCAAAACAAAGTGTTAAGAACTATCGTTAACGCCCCCTGGTACATCAGAAACAGCGACATTCACCGTGATCTCAACGTACCCATGGTAGCTGATGTCATCAAAATGATCGCAACGAAACATGAAAACAGGCTCATCCATCATGAAAACCCTGAGGCCATCCGCTTGCTGGACTACGCACAGAACACAAGACGACTCAAACGCATCAAGCCACACGAACTTGTCAAGCGTCAGGAGTAGTCTCAACGTAACCTCTACAACAAAAATGCACATTTCAGACAAATCAATGGATACTTTACGAAATTTAAACCAAAACCAAAACACAGATGTAAATTAATGGTTGGTCATCTTCATCTATGACCAGTTTTAATAAAAACCTTTCAAAAAAAAAAAAAGTGAAAATATTTTGAAAGTTTTTTTGCGTTTCGAAGCGTTATGAGTCACCCAAATTGATATCAGTATTTTTGGAAGAAGAGACAAGGACTTGCGCCACATTTCTCTTTTAAAGGGTTTTTGTTGTGATATCAGTAGTTTTGGAAGCACGATTAACCCAAAAATATCAAAAAAACCTGATGGAAGTTGAAAAGTGCTAGAGAAATCCACAAAAATCCTTAATAATCCATTAAACCATTAAACAAGAATTCACAAAAATCCCATAAACCTATTAAGCCCAATTGGATGACCTCACTCATGTCGAGGATAACCGAAAAATATCAAAAACTCTAATGGAAGTTGAATCACTTACCAAAGCGTCACACTCACCGCACACATTATTTTATATGGAATTTGTATGGGAGCTTCCAGGAGTCCTAGCACATAAACGAGGCCGGTGTCCTTATTTTTTTAAAATCTTAGATAACGTAGAATGCCCATCCGAAGGTCACTGCAAAATTGAAAGAAGATCTGACCGCCAGTTTTCGAGAAATCGCCAAAAAAGTCGTTTTTCATACAAATGGCTCTGGAACTACAAAATGACTAACTAACCAACTAACTAACAGATATGATATATAATTCATTTTCTTTGGCTTCTATGAAGCAGCGCATTTAGTATGTAAAATGACGATTTTTTAAAGGTCATATCTTCGGATCCGCTGGACCGATTTTAATGAGTAAAATGTCGATTTCAATTTAAACTAGGGGAGTACGACGCCAGGGAAAAAAGTCAAAACTTAGCTGTATATATGGTTCCGCCGTCTACGAAAAAAAAATCTGATTTTTTTGACCGTACGGGGACTTGTGTCACGGGCGCAATGCTACCGCGCGCCCATGATATATTGCAAAGTTTTCAAAATGAGCAAAAAAAATCAGTGTATCAATTTTTTTATAACTATCAGCATTCCTTCGACCCACAAAAATTACCCAGGGTAATGTCAAGAACCTTTCCGAAGTACATATCACCTATGTGTACATATAAGATCAATGAAAAAGGCTTTATCTCCTCTCTAAAATTTTAGTCTCTTCAACTTCGCCTTTCAAAGCAACTTTTAAGCTACCATAGTTCTAGAGATATGAGTCATCCATCTACCAATTCTGGAAGTGGCCATATCCCTAAAATTGGACCATATTTCCCTAAAACCCTGAGACAAGTGTTCGCTAACATTTGATCCTCTACAAATTCGCCTTTGAAAGTAAATCTTTGTGTTGCATAGTTTAGCAAATATTGACGAAAAACCATCTAATCATGGGCGCGCCGTAGCATTGCGCCCGTGACGCAAGTTCCCATACGATAAAAAAAAAATCAGAAATTTTTTTTCGTAGACTGCGGAACCATATATATCCATATATATCCTATCCTATGATAAAGTGGGCAGGACATCATACTGATGATACCTAGCACCTAAGCCGCCAATGGGCCTGTTGTGCATACCCACAAGCTTGCAGGATATTCCTTTTGATGTTGGTTTTGTACGGTTTAATTAGTTTTGATTCGATTTAAGTAATTTAGTATTATCTTAGGGGAGTGGTTCTTTTTGGATTTCGGATTTACAATATAAGAACCAAAGTATTTTGCTCTAGCCATGATGTAGGCTGGGCAGTGACAAAGTAGGTGTTCGGCGGTTTCAAAGTCACCACAGTGGTTGCATAGAGGACTATTGGCAAGACCGATGATGAACATATGTTTGTTAAGGTTGCAGTGACCGGTCAGAATGTCAGTGACCCTTTTTACGTCTCTCTTGGAGAGTAAAAGGAGTTCCTTGGAGAATTTTTTATTTATGCGGATGCAGTTTTTAGCATGGCTTGCATGGCGTAGATGTTTCCAATGATTAGAGAAGCTATACACAGCTACGTTTTGACTTTTTCCCTTGCGTCGTATCCCCCTGAGACCTAGTTTTTGATGTTCTACGTAAAATTTTGATTGAAATCGACATTTCACTCATTAAAATCGGTCCAGTGGATCCGAAGATATGGCTTTTAGAAAATCGTCATTTTCTATACTAAATGTGCTACAGAAGCCAAAGAAAATAAATATATCCTACGTTAGTTAGTTAGAAGTTCCAGAGTCATTTGTTTGAAAAACGACTGTTTCGGCGATTTCTCGAAAACTGGCGGTCAGATCTTCTTTAAATTTTGCCGGCCTCGTTTGGGCGCTAGCGCTCCCATACAAATCCCATATGTATATATAAAATAATGTGTGTGTGTGAATGTCACGGTTGGCTAAGTGAGGTATACAACTTCCATTAGAGTTTTTGATATTTTTCGGTTATTCTCGACATGAGTGAGGTCATCCAATGGGGCTTCCTACGTTTATGGGATTCTTGTGGATTTCTCTAGCATTTTTCAACTTCCATCAGGTTTTTTGAAATTTTTTTGTTATTCTCGACATGAAACAGGTCATCCAATGGAGCTTCCTAGGTTTAAGGGATTATTAAGGATTTTTGTGGATTTCTCTAGCACTTTTCAATTTGCATCAGGTTTTTTGATATTTTTCGGTTATTCTCGACATGAGACAGGTCATCCAATGGAGCTTCTTAGGTTTAAGGGATTATTAAGGATTTTTGTGGATTTTTCTAGCACTTTTCAACTTCCATCATGGTGTTTAGCTCACCATTGGTCACTGCTTCGAAGTGATCCAATGTTTCTGTTGCACAGTTTGTTACGCAAGTTGCTGCGTGGATATTATCTTCATCTACCTGATAGAAGCTGAAAAGTGCTAGAGACATCCACAAAAATCTTAAACAATCCCTTAAACCTATGAAGCTCCATTGGATGACCTGTCTCATGTCGAGAATAATAGGGTAGATCGGGGTGGGAGTTGGGGGAATACATTTATTATCGTCGAAATATGACGAATCAGCAATAAAAAAAATGTCTGTCTGTGCGTCCGTCCGTCCGTCTCCCCTTTTTTTCTAAACGGTTCAGCCGATCACCCTAAACTCTCTTTTCTCTGGAAGGTACGTGCCTCCCATGATATCGGTCAAGTTGTTCCGGAGATATGGTCGAAGAACTGTGAATTTTCGAGGGTCGGTGAAACTTTTTCGCAAATATCTCGGCAAGTATAGCACGGAAAATGTTCATTTTGGTGTCAAATTAAAGCATTTGGTTGCACAAAACTGGGAATTTTTTTTTTGTGGAAGTGGGCTCATTAGTCTGAGGAATGGGATCCATGGAATGAGCGAAATTCAGTTTCTCGGCCATATAAGATATTATATGGTTTTTCGTCAATATTTGCTTAAATATGCAACACAAAGATATTCTTTCAAAGGCGAAGTTGTAGAGAATCAAATACCGAACACTTGTCTCAGGGTTTTGGGGAAATATTGCCCAATTTTGGGATATGGCCACTTCCAGAAATGGTAGGGATAACTCATATCTCTAGAACTATGGCAGTTAAAAAGGAGACCAAAATTTTAGAGAGGAGACAAAGCATTTTTCATTGATCTTGTAGGTACGCATAGGTAATGAGATGTACTTCGGGAGGGTTCTTGACATTGCCCTGGCTAATTTCTGTGGGTGCTGATAGTTATAAAAAAATTGATACATTGATTTTTTTTGCTCAAAACTTTGCAATATATATTCTGATACGGGTACGTACGCCGCGTCGTACGGGTCTTTGCTTGTGTCTTTTTTTAATTTCTCCATTAACAAAGTGAATTAAGTGAATCAACGTGTTCGTTTATCAAAATTGTATTTCGAAAGATTTCGAACACTTTCAAGTGATTTTGAAGTGAATCAATCATATAAACGAACACGCCTAATTTTTATATTTTTTTCTAAATTCAATTTCAAATTTATACATTCACAGAATTCACGCAAATATTTACTTACGGTAGTATCATGGTTGCTATCAAGCTAATACGATAAATTTCATACAATGTCATTTCTTAGAGACAAGCTGACAGCATACTAGACAACAGATATGAGCGGGAAAAATTTGAATTTTTCAACACGTATAATTTCAAGTAAATAAAAAGAATTGAACCGTAAATATTTTTTTCTAGTTCATATCAGTGTAAAAAAAATTTACAAGCGCGAGGAGTGTAATTTTTTACAGCTTTACTTCATTAGGACAAGCCTTAAGTGTCCTAAAGTAATTCCGATTTCCGACAGGTAATTTGACAGCCCTTAATGTACACTTGAGTTTTTGTTGTGGAGGAAAAATCGAAGTTTTTCCGCAAGTTTTGATCACCCATCATTGCCGCAAAGAGCTGAAATCTGACCTGAGGACCATTCTTCATGCCAGAACAGCGGAGCATACGAGCTGGACAGTGATAAAGTCGTCAAAACACAATCGACACCGGTGTTGGAAAATACTAACTTAAAATATCAACATCGTCGAAGCCTATTGGTACTAACAGGAGCGTCCAAATCAAGAATAGTGGCAACCAATACACCTAAAAAAAACACTTATTGGTTCTTGAGGTTGAAACACCGAATGCCACCAACAAGACGACTGAACACTTCAAATTGAAGTCTCCCAGTCAAAAAGATAATTTGCACAAATCACATAACTACAAGTAAAAACACAACAAACAAGCTACATCAAACTTAACGCGTCTCGTCAACTTACGTCAGAGTTTCTCGTTGCACCTAAAGTACGTAGCGAATTAAAGAAACGTTAGTGCACATATGGTCAGTAAGTCGTGACCATGAGCGACTCGTACAACGATTCCATCCAAGACTACAACCGGAACGTAAATGATACCAACACCGATTCCATCACCGATTTCAACTTAATCAATGACTCTGCCAACTTCAACAACTCCACTATAGTGAAACCAGAAATCGGCGACTCGTTACGAATTTTTCAACTTAATGTCGAGGATATGTCGGCACCGAAATGTGAAGTGTTGGAAAATGAACTCTTCGAAGAAAAAGTCGACGTTGTGGCATTGCAAGAAACGCATTTGACTCAGGAAGGATCGCGGTCAGCAGTAAGAGGCTACACTATGATTGCAGCACTCCACCACGAAAAATTTGGCCTCGCAACGTATGTCAAAGATGACCTGCTGCCCTCGGTACAAGTTCTGCCGTCTATCAATCCATTCAGCGTTGGAATTCAAATCAACGACATCACCATAGTCAACGTATACAAACCGCCATCCGCTGAATTTGATCAGATCGTGTTGGGCGATTTCAACAGCCACCACACACTTTGGGGCTACAGCGAGATTGACCAAGACGGTACGAAAATGGTCGATCTGTGCTTCCTGTCTAAAAATCTGGATGGCACAACTATTCCAGCAACTCGAAAGCTAATGAAAGGATTTCCCAACAGCCAACACCGTCCAATAATTATCAACGTGGGAATGCAGCTGCCATTGATTCGTGCAGACAGTACCAACAAATGGAACTTTACCAAAGCAAATTGGGAAATGTTTACTCAGATAATCGACCGAACAATCCAGCGTATTCCAGCAGTTCCATCCAATTACGACCGATTCCTCAAACTTATATATTCAGCTGCCAAAAAGTCAATCCCCCGTGGACATAGAGAATCGTACGTCCGTGGATGGTCGACAGAAAGCGAGCAACTGTACGAAGAATTCAAAGCATCGGCCAACTTTGAAACAGGCAAAGAGCTCCTGAAAAAGCTGGACGAAAACCGTAAGCTTAAGTGGGAAGAAAAAATGGAATTATTAAGCTTCACGAAATCAAGCAGAAAAGCCTGGAATACTCTAAACCGGCTGAATGGTAAGTCAATCAGAAAAAAGAAAGTTTGTCCAGTCACGGCGAACCAAATAGCTGCGAAGATGATGGAAAACGCTAAAGGATGTGTGCCGAAGAAGCAGATAACATTGGTAAAGGGAAAATTTATTCAGAATCTCCGCACCACTCATTGCCAACCGTACTTAGCAGCCCCTTTTTCGACAGAAGAAGTTCTCGCGGCGATAAAACAGCTACAATGTGGAAAAGCCCCTGGATATGACAATATTTTTCCAGACAACCTTACCCACTTAGGTAAAAACGCAGTCAAGTGGCTGAAAAACCTATTCAGCAACATTCTAGAATCTGGAATACTGCCGAAAACAAAACAGCTGAAAATCCTTCGAATTACAGACCTATATCCCTTCTAAGTTGCTGCCTAAAGCTGTTCGAGAGGTGTTTGCTTGCAAGAATTCAACCGATAATAGACAGAGTAATCCAGAAGGAACAAGCAGGATTTCGAAAAAATCGTAGCTGCTGTGACCAGGTGTTAGCATTGACCAACTACATTGAGCTGGGGTTCGAAAACAACATGAAAACCGGAGTCGTTTTCCTCGATTTATCAGCAGCATATGACACGGTGTGGAAACGTGGACTTCTAATGAAACTGAGCGAAGAGATCCCATGCCGCAAGACTTTGTCACTGCTAACAAACATGCTGAGTGATAGAACGTTCCAGGTGCTAATCAACGGAAAATACAGTAGAAAACGGAACCTCAATAATGGACTTCCGCAAGGGTCAGTCTTGTCATGCATTTTGTACTGCCTGTACACTAGCGACATTCCGAAGCTACGTTCACGACAATTCATTTATGCCGATGACATAGCTTTAGCGCACCAAGCAAAGACATTTAAAGAACTCGAGAACGTGCTGAATATGGATATCGAAGTGCTCTCAAAATACTTTACGGATTGGCGGCTAAAACCAAACACCGGAAAAACTGTGCATTGCATTTTCCATTTGAACAATCGTCAGTCAAACCGTAAATTAAACCTGAAATTGAATTGAATTGAATTGAATTGAATTGAATTGAAAATCAACGAGAAAACACCCACCTACCTTGGTGTTGTGCTGGATAGAAGTTTGACTTACAAATACCACGCTGAAAAAGTCAAAAGTAAACTGAGATCCAGAGTAAATTTGATCCAAAAGTTAGCTGGTACTTCATGGGGATGCACAGCAAAAACACTAAGAATAACCACGCAAGCGTTGATTTTGTCGGTAGCAGACTTTTGTGCTCCAGTATGGATGGATAGCGTACACACGAAAACGGTTGACACGCAGATTAACGTAGCGCTGAGAATAATCTGCGGAGCTGTAGATTCAACACCAATTCCCTGGCTGTATGTCATAAGTAACATCGCACCATCACACATTCGAAGGGAAGAAATCGCATTGAAAGAATGTCGGAAAATCGAAATAAATGACGATCTACCGATCCATGACGATTTCTCATCTGCACCAAACACCCTACGGCTTAAGTCAAGAAAACCATTCTGGGTGTTTTACCATAACGCCGCTGTACTACCTGATCTGAAAAGCCGATGGCAACAATGGTGGCAAGATGCAACGGTACAGAACAAAGACCTTGTCGCTGACCCTTCAGTTGAATTAGATGGCACAGATCTATCGCGGCGTACATGGCTGAGAGTAAACCGTTTTAGAACCGGACACGGATGTTGTGCCTACTCTCTGCACAGGTGGAAATTCAAAGATTCTGCTCTGTGCGAATGTGGGGAAATTCAAACGATGACACACATAATCGAAACCTGCCGAATACGCCGTTTCAATGGAAATTTAGAGGATCTCCATAAATTAACACCGGAAGCTCGTGCATGGGTAGAGAATCTAAAGGTTAATATTTAAGATAGGTATCGGTGACCGCTCAGTGATCGACTAAGTCGAATCGATTTCTTTTCTTTTTTTGTTTTTGATGATGAAGAGTAATTTATTTTTGTTGGCGAGGAGAAAATTAGTTAACGAAGTTAACAAATTATAAAAAACTATTTTTTAAAGTCATTGGTTAAAAAAATAAAATTCCGATTTCATCATGTGTGACGAACGATGCTTTCGCGCTTGAAGATTAAAATAAGACGAAATCACAACAAAGTAAAAAGAAACCATTCTACATCAATTTCAGCAATTATCAGACACACTCGATTGCAGCCGAAAAAATATGTTTGAAATTCGATTGTCAGCTGCTCTCTTCGGAGAAAAAAATTACTTTTCATGCTTGCGGATGGAAAATAAGTCATTATCGTCTCGTTCAAAACCGATTTTTTGGATTTTCCGGAAGCAAGCATGAAAAATTTTGTTCTGTCTTCCTAGGAAATTTGTCATTTCTACGCCTTGGGCTCGAAATACGAACTTCCCACGCGTCTCAACAACTTCGGGAAGATTATAGATAACTATTTTCGGGCGTAAATCCTAATTGCCGAAAAACTGAACTTTTCGTTCAAAGTTAGCGTGACGAAAAGTGTCGAATTTTAATCCTTAAGCGCAAAAATTCAAACTGGACAAATTTGATTTAATTAGTCAACTTAGTATTTTGACCAAAAACGTCGAATTACGTAACACTCTTTTAGTTCCACTTTCCCCGCTTTAAAAAATTAGCGAAACTATTTTCACGCCGCATATATGCAACGTTACAATAGTTTCACTTATTTTTTAAAGTCGGGAAAGTGGAACTAAATGAGTGGTACTATTGTAACTCTGGTGAATGGAAAGAGAAACACAATTTTTTTTTCTTTTTTTAAATCATTCTTAAGGTCGTAACCATCGATTATATAGCAAAGAATAAAATTTAGAACCTTGGCACCTTTCGCTCATACACGTGCTTATGTTTAAACCAGACTCTAAGCCAACGCACGTGGTTGTGTCGAAATTTCTTTTGTTCTCTCACTCGACCACGTGCGTTTGTTTACCAATATGAGCACGTGCGTGCACCTACTTTGGCATTTCCAACGTTGTCATTTTTTATTGTTGCCACTATCGGCACTGATAAAAATGCTGTAACTGAACATTTAGCGCGTTATTTTTGAATAGAGATTTTATTTTGAGTTTCAAAAAAAAATAATAAGTTATTTGTATATGTCGTAGAACCTCATTTACCCTAAAAAATGATAATTTATCGATATAAAATAAAAGTAATGAAACAATCGTCTCCCATTACGTTCAGTTTTCAGTGCGAAAAATGAAAGATTTTGGGCGAAAGATTTTCACCCTAAAACGGAAGAAACAAAGTCTCACGGTTACAAAATACCGTAAGCGCGGGTATCACATAGAAGCTGCTATTATCTTCGAGGGGAGAATATGTTTTAAATAGAGAAGCTAGCGTTTGTCGTCACAATTAAAAGTTAATTGGTAAAGTTAATTTTCTGACATTTCAAAGGGTGGCAATGAGTTGCCGGCAGAATGAACTGTCATTTGGAATATCAATACGTTAAGAAATTAACTTTTAAGCGATCAAGGTTAATCGATTAACTTCTAGTTGTGATGTCGTGACTTCTCCCAATGTTAGTTGTGACGTCGTGACTTTTCCTAATGTATTTCAATTTGAAAGATATTACTTGTTGTAAAATACAAAAAGGTCATAATGGGTCGGCTAATTTTTATTTCGCACGAATATTTAAGTTAATGCAGAGCACTAAGCTTTCATGTCGAATACTCAAATACATAATTTGTATATTTATGATGATGATGAGACCTCGAAACAAAGACTTGATATGGCAGTGAGTTTTCCCAGACAGACTGAAAAGGTGAGCAAATTCATCATCATTTGACATTTCGTCACCATATAAAATACAAAGAAAAATTTCTTCGTATGACAACTTGTTTCAACATATCAGATTTAGAGTCTATGTGGTGAACACGGCCGCCATATCATGTCTCTACAGCGAAAATTGTGTCTGTGCTGTTTATCTTACTTTCAAAATAAATGTCTTCTATTTTACTCTGCGCATAAGTAAGATCAACTTTATTTTTAGTGGCATTGGCCGAATTTTTTTCCAATAGACCTTGGTCGTTTTGCAATTATTTTTTCAATGAAAGTTCACTTGAAAAAAATTAGATTTGCTCAAGAACTTTCCAAAATCGTCAATTTAATCAATTTGATCTCAAGCCCGAGTTAATCCCCGTTGACAGTTCGTCCTCTGTATGTCTATGAATTTCTAAAGTTTTCCAAATTTTTTCGCTCATTTCATTTGAAGTTTAAAAATATAAAAAAAAAAATTAGAAGTGGAAACCCCGTGTGCGTTATTTTTCCAGCGTCATCTGTCCACCAAAAATAAATGAGGTAAAACGACCACGGTTTATTAAATTGAATAATTCAGCTTAGAAAAATAATTTAAGAAAAATTTATTGATTAATGAACAGATCCAGAATTCCAAAGTTTGAACCTATTTGTGAAACTTCCTGCCAATGTGACTCAAGTAAATTTTCGCCCGTGTGTGGAGCTGATGGAATGATTTATTTTTCATCTTGTCATGCGGGATGTTCCTTTTCCAGTATAGTCAACGGAAAAACTTCGTTTTCAAATTGCAGTTGTATAGCAAATGGTTAATTAGAATAACTTTTTTTATTATTTTCATTTATATTTATCTATTTTAAACAGTTGATTACGTTCCGGATGCAGTTAGTGGATATTGTGATGGAAATTGTAAAAGTTTTCTGTTATTCATCTCGTTGTTTTCGTTCTTTGTGTTCATGCACTCGACTTCGGAAGTTGGTAGCATGTTACTCATCATGCGCTGTACTGATCCAAAAGGTTTTTTATTTTTTCGTCAACCATTTTCTTCGTGGCTGAATGTTTTTCTACCATTTCAGATAAAGCCATGGCAATGGGCATTATACAGTTTGCCATCGGTTTATTTGGTAACGTTCCCTGTCCTATTATTTACGGTGTTGTGATCGACTCGACATGTCTTATATGGGAGACAATATGCGGGAAAGCAGGAGCATGTTCATTATACGACATTGATGCCTTCCGACATTTCTTTCTCGGTAAGAAAAAAACACATTTGTTAATTTTGCCTTTTTGAGTAATTTAGCTTTCGATTCTATCGCAAAATAAAATGTTTGTGTGCTTGTTATCGTGAAAATGTTTTCTTAAAGGAGGTGTTTGCTGTATAATATGACCCTATTTTAAGCACTCTGTGATAAAAGCAAAATGTGAAATTAGTATAAACAAAATCTATGAAAAAAAATTCAATGTCAATGTTATAGTCGTGCATGATAACAAAATTTTGTGAAGTGAAGTCCGAAATGTTATCGCATTGATATTAATGAATATAAGCAATAACCTTGTTCCACGCATATTATTGCCAATGTATTACCTACGTGTATTAGATGCTCGATTATACTAATACGAGGGGTCACTCATTTTATTTATTCCGTTTTCTCCATTTATTCAACAATTTTGTTTTTGCGAAATATGAAGATGAAGATGTTTCGTGGTGAAAACCTGAACTAAAATTGGTTGTTTTTTCTCGAATCGCTCAATTTTGTTTTTATTTCTTGACAGATATTTCGCCTGCACATCACTATCAGTATCAATGACTGAAATAAAAATTAACAAAATAAATTAACATGCGCATCGGGTAGTTTTGACAACATGAAAATTTATTTATCACATCGGCGGGATGTTCCATACATTAAGTGTTTCCGTATTATTAGGTATATGCCGTACCTTATTTTAGGTATTAGGTGCTGCCTAGGGACTATCATTTTACTTTATATTATTATTATCCTAGAACAAAATGTTTTACTCTAGACATTAAAAAAAGCCATGCCCGACGCGACGCGAACTTGGGGCCCTCGAGTTGATAGCAAACTATGCTAACCACTCGACCACCGCATCTTCAAAAAATAACGAAACGTTATTCATATCGTTACAGCTAACGTGATTCAATTTAGAATGTACATATCGTAAGTTCTCCAGTAGTTGATCGTGCAGTACCTGTAGTTGACCAGATAAATATTTTGTAAATTTTCAAAAAAATTAAAAATGAATTTGAATAAAAAAGTAATGGTTTCTGTTCGGAATATCAATTGTGTTATTTCACATCACGTGTTAATGGTGGATTCCCGTTTTATTTGCGAAAAAGATCGATAAATCATATGGTCATCAATGTCAAGTCCTGTTAGAGGTGTTTTGTTACGTAATCGGTAAGGATCTTGTCGATGAAATTAGTATTTTGAGGTTAAATTAAATTGTAGATTTTGTGTAATTAATCTTAATTATGTTAAAAAGTGTTCATTATTTACATTTCAATAGCCCTTTTGCCCACAGACAATCAAAAACGTTATAATTTATCGTGGTCAAAACAGTGGGTCTAATTTAGTGTCTTGTTCCTAGAGCTGATCACGAAAATGACTATGTTTATTATTAACATTTTAACATTTTTCCTCTATATCTTACCGCTCGACAGTATCTAGCAGTGACAACATTGGGGTGAGCTTGGGCGGACTGTTGGGTGACATAAACCAAGTTTAGGAGAGTAGGCACAATGCCCAGAAGCTTCAATGAACGTTGACCATAAAAGCACCCAAAGAATCTAATTTACACTGAAAATAAAAGGAGCTGTTACTTTTAGTGTATTGTTGCTTTGGCTCGTTAGATTTGTTCAATCAACTTTTAAAATTGCAGAAATAACGCTTCAATAGTTGAATCGACTTTTGAAATTTTAATTCAACTTTTGAATTGTCATTTCTGCAATTTTAAAAGTTGATTGAAAAAATCTAACTAGTCAAAGCAACAATACACCAAAAGTAACAGTTCCTTTTATTTTCAGTGTACGGTGGTGATCAAGAGAAGCCATTCGGTTAGTTCAATTCTTGTCAGCTTTTAGCCCGTAGCAAGTTCTTACGGAGAAAAGAAAAGTCCTGCATCTATGAAGAAAAGCTAACCTTTTCGCCGAATTCTTTGTCACTTCCATTTTAACTGACAAAACAATAAAATAATAAGATATTTGTTGTAAGAAAGGACATTTTTAATAAAACATATCTCAGCCTTCTTTTCGAAAAACAAAACTCATACTTTTCAGTAACTTCCAAAGATGAAGGGTGTTTTTACATTACACACTGATGGATTGCATTATATGACCGACCAGCCAACAAGCCAAAAAAAAACAAGAGCTTTTCTTTTTTTTCTTTCTTTTCTTTCCAAAAAAGTCAGGAAAATGAAGAACATTTTCACTAAATCTTGCAAAATCTTGCATGATATGAGATGGTCAACTACTGGAACTCAAGTGGTCAGACATAGAAACACTCATTTTTTTCTGGTCAGCTACTGGATCAAAAACAGTGCTTTTGTAAATCCCATTTTATACAGTACAAATAATATAACTAACAATATTTCCGATGTTCTACTCAATCAGAATAGGTCAAATTAAAATATAAAGAAATTAAAACCTAGCATTTTCATCAAAATAATATAAATATTGAAGATCAAAGTCAAAAAATTCCTTAAAGGGTCACCTACTGGAGCACTTACGATATATATAAAGCGTGCGACACAGGCATAGTGTTTCGAATTTGATTACTACGCATACAATGAATTTCGTTGCTATAGAAGACAAAACGTGAGATCGTAGTATGCGTGTGTGGCATTCATTTCGTTTTTTCATTTTAGAAAAAATCTAAATTTGATTATATATCATCATTCACTGTAATTTCAATTTGCACAATTGCTTCACAATATTATTATAATATAAAAATTTCGTTCAAATTTCTGGACTCTTGTATGGTCCCTAAAATTGAGGCAGCATTGCCCTTCTGTATTGCAACGCTTACACGTTGGATTAAATATGAAGTGGATCGCTTTTCGTTTGTGACATCTGAAATTTTACTGCCCATGCTTTTGATCAAATTCACTGTATAATGTGTGTTTGTTACAAAAATCGAATTACAAGTCTAAAATGTAATTCATTATTTCAAGCGGGTGGACTTTAATCTGCCGAAGGTACAGCAGCCATAGTAAAATATTACTTCTATGGGTGCAATTGTACCAAAACGAGAATTTTCTCAATTTTTACCTTGATTGCAAGTTTGTGTACTTCTTTGCACAGAGGGTATGGTTAGCCCCTTGGAGCCGAAATATTCAATGTAAATACTATATTCGATAGTCGTTGAATTGTGGTAATCTGGTTAGCAGAATAATCCAAATTAAAAAATAACCGAAACAAACTCACAATTCTTTTACTTCCAAATTGTTCAAACGAAATGACATGCATCCAATTGTAGGATCTGGATTATATAAAAGGCGAGTTGACATAGTCTGAGTATCATTCTATGGCCATCATTGCTTATATACACAACATGGTCTTAAGACAAGGTGGGTGTACTGATGAGTCGTAAACGACGAAATCAGCACTTTTAGTTTTTCGATTTTGCTAAACAATTTGAAGTAGGATAAAGAATTGTGAGTGGCTTTTAAATGTTGATTCAAGCGGGTGGACTTTATTCTGCCGAAGGTACAGCAGCCATAGTGAAATATTACTTCTATGGGTGCAATTGTACCAAAACGAGAATTTTCTCTCCTTTTCTCCTTTTCTCTCCTTAAATCATTATTGAAAAAAAATGCAGCCAACAAGATTTGAACATTGGGAACTGAACGTGAAAAAATGCTTCGCGTAAAAAATGCTATTGATGTGGTTATGCCGATATGATAAAATATATGCTACTGTAGACATCTACATTGTAGAGATACACTCACATTGCACTCTTGTAGGTACGACACATACACGCGTTCGCTTCGCTCACTTGTTTGTATCTTATATACTCGAGTGTAATGTTTGGGATATCTCTACAGTAGCATAAAATATATTTTTCTGCACAGCAGTTGGGTAAGTGACCGTATCTGTATACTTTTTATCGATGTAAGTCGTGCACATCTCCACAAGCTCACTATATTCACGTTATTACTCACATACGCCAAGTTTTGTAGTGAAGTTATAGATTTAATAAATATAAATATATATAGTAATAATAAGTTTTCATGATTTTCGCATTCTCCGAAAATTATCGTAACTTTAACAGATTTTGACATTTGTAATTTTTTTGGAAAGAAATAGACAAGCTGTAAGATGTGAGATACTTTTAGAATGTATTTGTAACGCTAGATCGCTACAAGTAGCGCTAAAAGACGAAAAACTTCGAAAAAAGTCTGAAAAAGTGTCTGAATGGTGAAAACGTGAGTTTTTTTGAAAGACTTTATTAATTTCTATTATACCTTATGAATTGCGATTAAAATGGAAATCACTGGGTGAATATTTGGTCATAATAACGCTAAAAAATTACTTTTCGTAAAAGTATACTTTTACTGTTTTGACGATTTTTCTCGCGATTTTTACATCATCAGAAACATTTCTTACCTTTAGCAGATTTTCTCATGTGGTGACTCATTGGAAACAGTGAGACGAGATCTAGGATGTGTGATACCTTAAATTTTCGAAGTACCACGGCGCTACACGAAGCGCTACAAAAATACTCACTACACTAAGGAATAAAATCGAATATAATGATTCCATATAGCATCTAACAAACAACATTCAAATATTATGCACAAACATCAAAGGCCTACAGAACAATATTAGCGAATTGAAATATGTGCTTAGAAAAAGGAAACCCGACATATGCTTTGTCAATGAAACGCACCTAACTGATGAATGTGATAATAATGGCTTAAACGCTCAAAGTTATCGACTGTTCAACTGTTATTCTCATTCGAAACATACAGAAGGTGTTAGCGTGTATATAAGTAAGAAAATTAAATTTTCTAAACTAATGACTACCAAACAGCAAGTTTCTTGGTATATTTCGTTCGAAATCATGCTCAACAAAATACCGACAATATTGGCTGGTACATACCTATCATCGTCTAATGAACATAAAAGCCAAGTTCTTCAATCACTCGAACAGTGGTTTGGAAAGCTTAATGACGCCAGACAAGTAATAGCTTGTGGAGATTTTAATATTGACATGTTGAAATGTGATACTTTCACTAGACAATTTCACAACTTGATTGACGACAGTGCATTGAAACAATTGACTGATAGGCCCATCAGAGTTGAAGGAGGTTCAACCTCAATGATTGACTTGTGCGTAACCAATATACATTTGAGCAAACTGAAGTGCAATGTGTTAGAAGAGGACCAAATCAGCGATCATAGAATGCTAGAAATTGTCTTGTATGGCAATAAGAACAAATGCGACGTGAAAACTCGTAGAGCCCTAGTTTGGGACAACTATGAATTCGGTACGTTACTACAAACAATTGAAACATGGACAGATTATTGGAACCTCGTCGAAAATAAAACTGTAAATGAGAAAGCAGATTGGCTATTTCCAAACCTAAGTAATAGCGTAGCTCAATTCATGAAGGTAAAGGAAATCAAGACGAAACGAGATTTCTATGACCAAGATCTGGAAGATATGCGAAAAGAAAAAACCGTCTGTACAAGATTGCTCAATATCCGCCAAATTGTCGGACCCGAAGACATTATGGAATGACTATCGAGTATTTCGCCAAAAGTACAAGACAAAAATCCAAGAAAAGAAATTTCAATACAATCAAAGATGTCTCAATCGGGTACGTGGAAACCGAAAACAAACATGGAAGGTGTTAAAAACAATACTCAACAAAGAAAATAACGAGATCGATTACATCACTGACGGAAACATATCTTATGAAAATGATGACGACATTGCTAGAGAGTTCAACAAGTTCTATGTCAACAGTATTGTCGAGTTGAATGCCACAATTCCAGATGTTGAATATGAAGACAACTTGGTAGAGAATCCAAGAGAGTTTACCTTCCGGAGTGTCGCAATATCAGAAATGAAAGCTGCAATAACAGAGTTGAAAGATAACACTGATGAATTCTTTCTCAAGCCTAGTGTTCTCCTCGATGTCGCCTTCGTTATAGGACCAATACTAGTAAACATCATTAACGAGTCATTCCAATCAGGAGTTTTCCCAAACTCATTAAAACGCTCAACATTAATACCTGTACGAAAGAAGCCTGGAACGACGAAAATCAACGAACACCGCCCAATTCATATGCTCCCTTGCTTAGAAAAACTGATTGAGAATCTAGCCCAAAAACAATTAGTAGAATTCATTATGGATGATCAATTGCTAAAAGATTACACTAGTCAACAAATATATTAAATTTTGTGTAGCAATTGTAAAATCGAAAAGCTTGGTACAGTTTTTCTCAATGAATCGGAATCAGGTCTTCATTTTCATCTTACGGTAAATGAATTGGTGCGAGCGAGAAGAGTATAGTGTATCTCTATTGGTCTCGCTCGCACCAACACGTTTTCCGTAAGACTTCAAATTGGAATTTATCTGAATCTAGACGTCCTAGAAGAAAATGGAGTCCTGTTTCCGATTCAGGGAGAAAAACTGTACTAAGCTTTTCGATCTTACATCTGCTACAAAAAATTAATTATATTTGTTGCCTAGTGTTACCAGTCCGGCTTTCGCAGTCAACACTCATGCGAGACGGCAATCAATGAAATTATTTATGAATGGAAAGAGGCGCTAAACGACTCCAAAATTATAGTCGCAGTGTTCGTGGATTTCCAAAGAGCATTCGAAACTATTACACCGACATTGCTTTTGAGTAAACTATTCAAATTGGGCATTCGAGGAACAGCCTTTGAATGGTTTAAAAGTTACCTCACAGGAAGAACACAAGTGGTCAAAATATGTGAAGTCATATCTGAAGAGCTAAACAACCAATTCGGCGTGCCGCAAGGATCCATCCTCGGACCAATTCTCTTCATATTATACATCAATGACCTCGGAAATGAGCTACGTAATAGTAAAATCAAATTATTTGCCGATGACACTCTATTGTATGTGATATCTGACGACATTACAGATGCGATATCGCAGATAAACAACGACCTTGCCATACTATTCAACAAAATATGCCAGAATAAACTAAAGTTGAACATTGACAAAACAAAAGTTATGGTGATAACTAATAAGGTAATCAAAAAGAACGAAGTGCACATTTTTATAAATGGCATTGAACTATTGACAGTTGACCAGGTGAAATACTTAGGTGTAATAATTGACGCAAACCTCGTTTTTGATAGAAATGTGGACTACGTCAGTAAGAAAGTTGGAATGAAGGTTTCAGTGCTAGCGAGACTTAGGAATGAGCTTGACTCATATCAGAAATTAAATCTCTATAAGTCATTGATTCAGCCGCACTTCACGTATTGCAGCAGTGTTCTGTTCCTTTGCAACCATGGTGACATTTTGAGATTGCAAAAGATGCAAGATAAGTGTATGAGAAACATCTTGAGAGCCAAACGTAAGACGGAATCAATAGAATAGCTCGATAAATTGAACTTGATGAGTGTAAAAGAATTAATTATTTATAATACAATGTTATTTATACATAGGATTGTAACAGGCGAAGCGCCTCAATATTTGACGAACAAGATCAGATTTAAATATGAAAATCAGACGAGAACTTTAAGGAACTCTTGTGATATTCGATTGACGACAGCTTTAAAGTCGACTAGTCAGAACGCATTGTTTTATAAGGGAGTAAAGATGTATAACTCGTTACCAAAGACTATCACAGGAGAATTATCGTTATATAAATTTGGAAAATTGCTAAAAACTCATCTGATAGCAGAAAGGACAAAGTCTTAGTTCTAATTATATTTATATTTATATTTTTCATAGTTTTAAGTAATTAATGTAAAAGCTATTTTAATGGAATTTATTCTAAATAAATCAAATCATTCATTCATTCATTCACATTGGAAAAAGATAAAAAAAATATCCAAAAAACACAGATTGACATGAAAAAGGGTTCACTAGAAAGGTCTCGTCAAAACCTATCTAACCATACGAAATTTGAGGAAATTAAACATAAATAAACAAGAATTCAAAAGAAAGCGCTAAAATGGGTAAAATTATTGAACATTTTCTAAAGTTTAATTGAAAAGCAGTTCAATTTCAACATAAGAGGGCTCGTTGGGAAGATCTCTTCAAGACATACCAAACTATATGATATTAGAAGTGAACAAACGCAAATGTTAGAAAAATAGCTGAAATTTTGGTCAAAATTACGACAAAACCGCTACTATTACACCGAAAAATTAACAGTTTTAAAAAACAGAAATATTAGCGAATTATCGCTAGCGTTTCGATATGGTTGCATATTGGATCTTTGCATGAAGCGTTCGATGCAATCATCATTGAAGACTAGCAAAGTGGATAAGAAAAAAATGTCTTTCTCATCATTGCACAGTACACTTGATCTTGTAAGGTTATACGGGTAACAGTAATTATATGAGAAATTTGGAGAATAATGCGAAGTTGGTAAAAAAACCAGTTAAATCAAGCATTTCCCGCACCTCCCTATCAAAAGTATACTTTAAGTATGCTTAAAAGACCTGTACATCCTACACTGTACTTCACATCCTCATAGCTTCCGATCAAAGCACTCAAATTGGGCAAACTTTTTTTTGGTTGAAAGATCTTTGATTTCTCTAGGATGTGACATACCTTTTAATGTAAACGGATTGCAAATGGCTTCACAAAAATCCTCCAACACATCCAATTCCCTCGGAAATTCTTCGGGAATTGGATGTGAGGGAGGATTTTTGTGAAGCCTTTTGCCATCCCTTTTAATTTAAAAATTATCTCACATCCTAGAGAAATCAAAGATCTTTCAAACAAAAAAAAGTTTGCCCAATTTGGGTGCTTTGAATCAAAGGAATTTTTGATTTTTTAGTTTAAGTGACTGAGAAATAATGTAATGTATTTTCTTATTGCAGACAAACTGAAATTCAATTAAAGTTAATTTTGGTTCTTGTCATTTGAATGTTAGAGTTATTGTTTTTATGCTGATTCATTGCTGCATACAATTTAGTATGTCCTAAGAATGAATAAGCTAACATCAACAAAATTGTAGACTCTAAAAATATTTTATTTTGAATATTATATAATTGAAAATTTAATGGCTGCAAATCAACCAAATCCTTTTTCGTACTAAACTCTTCGCCGTACTGAATTCTACAATCGTCAAACAATTTATCGAAATGTAATTTAAACCATTATAATTTCGAAAACTCTCAAAATTTATGGACTTTTCGCAAAATTCCTATTCTTTCCCAAAAAATCAACTTTCTGTATGTTTTTAGAAATTGCTTATTACGAAAGCCCTTCCGAAGTACTAGGACCGACCTACAGCCTGACTATAAACAAAAAGGTTTATTTTATACATCCTTTTTAAAGTCCTATCTTCGCCAAAAATGTTCTCCTTAAAATTCACTACAACATAACAAAAATTTATATTTTTACCCTTAACCCGACTTTGGGACTCTTAGGTAAACACCGAAACCTCTAGTTCCATAGGCAAAAATATTCCCCTTGTAATTTTCCACAACTTTGCCTTTGGAACCGTTTCTGTGTACCTTGTCTGTAAGAAAATATTGATGAAAAATCCCTCCCTATCGTATATTTGCGCGTAGCACGACATACCATCACTCCAAGAACTGTACATCCCGAAAGACTCAAACGATTTCCGAAAATGTTTACCGCTCGCTTTGAGAGATCCATATCTTTCATTTGACATTTTACTTGGTACTATCATTGCTACACTTTCGGATCTATGGGCGAAAACGTTTCACCGACCATCTAAAAATCATATTATCATTAAAATACATTACATTATTTCTCAGTCACTTAAACTAAAAAATCAAAAATTTAAGTTTAATCATTTGATTGATTGATAATACTTTTATTGTCTACTTTTCTCAAGCCGACATGGAAAAAGAGTGGCTATGACTGCTGTCATAACCCTCATTAAAAAACCATGAAAACGGTTCAATAATACAACTTAAACTATAACATAATCACAGCCATAGTAAAACAAAATAAAACAAATAAAGACGATAAAAAAGAGAAATAAATAAAAATAGAATCCGCTCAAAAAAAATTTAAAATTCAAAGAGCTTAGTTATGTGATTTTTTAAAAAATTAAGCAAATCAAAAAGAATTCGCGTCAAATCATAAATAAAAAATTTAGCATAAAGCAGCGTCAAGATAAAAAAAATCAAATCCATCTTGGTGTCGTCATATGTAAGAGGTCTAATTAGAAAACCAAAGGCCGAAAGTCCTTTGCAAAAAGCAACGTCAAAAGAAAATAAAAACAAATACGTCTTGGTGTCGTCAAATGTATCTAGAAGATAGAAGTCCCTATTTAGTTCGACCAACGGTTCCAAATGATCCCATTTTCTACGACTGTCATTGGGACGAACTTCTCGTAAGATGCGCTAGCAGGAAGCAAATGAACCAAATACTGAGTCATTTAGTTCCAGTACACAACGATGGAATTCACGTGATGGTAATGTTGGATCAATATGAGCAGCTACCATATTGAACAAACGATACGCGAAATTGAATGGGGAGTATGTCAAGTAATCATGGCTGCACGTCTGAATGCGAATCAACGATGGGTTGCGTAGAGCTCTGGATCCATCATACAAGCTGATCCTGTCGCGAAGTATTTGAGAATTGACTTTCCCGGTTAGCACATCATGGATGAGAAATACTGCTGCATTTGCTCGTCGTCTCACTAGCGATTGTAGGTTTAATTCCGTGTACCTGTCAACGTATGGGCGGAGTCGGTAACTTAAGTTTAATCATTTCCCGCAGCTCCCAGTATAGGATGTACAGGTGGGTTTTTAAAGCATACTTAAAGTATACTTTTGGTATGCTTTTTGACGATTTTCACATCCTCCGAAAATTATCGTAATCTAAATCGATTTTAGCGTTTAGGGGCTCGTTGGAAAGAGTGAGACGAGTTCTAGGATGTGAGATACTTTCGAAGATATTTGTAGCGCTACAGCGCTATTCGTAGCGTTACGAAAATAGGACGAAAAAAGCCTCAAAAAGTATCTGAAAAAAAGTGTCCAAATGGTACAAGAGCGGAATCATATGAAAGGTATCATCAATGCATACGAAACTCTATGAAATTCGAGGAAATTGGAAGCACCTGGGTGGAAATTTGGTCAAAATAGCGCTAAAAAGTGACTTTTTCGAAAAACTATGGTTTTGAAGGTTTTCATGATTTTCGTATTCTCCGAAAATTATCGTAACTTTGATTTTGACATTTGTAAATTTTTTGGAAAGAAATGGACAAGCTGTAAGATGTGAGATACTTTTAGAATGTATTTGTAACGCTAGATCGCTACAGGTAGCGAGCGCTAAAGGACGAAAAACGTCGAAAAAAAGCCTCGAAAAGTGTCTGAATGGTGAAAACGTGAGTTTTTTTGAAAGACATTATTAATTTCTATTTTACCCTATGAATTGTGATTAAAGTGGAAATCACTGGGTGAATATTTAGTAATAATAGCGCTAAAAAATTACTTTTTCGTAAAAGTATACTTTTACTGTTTTGACGATTTTTCTCGCGATTTTTACATCATCAGAAACATTTCTTACCTTTAGCAGATTTTCTCATGTGGTGACTCATTGGAAACAGTGAGACGAGATCTAGGATGTGTGATACCTTAAATTTTTGAAGTACCACGGCGCTACAAAAATACATGGGAAAAAGATAAAAAAAATATCCAAAAAACACAGATTGACATGAAAAAGGGTTCACTAGAAAGGTCTCGTCAAAACCTATCTAACCATACGAAATTTGAGGAAATTAAACATAAATAAACAAGAATTAAAAGAAAGCGCTAAAATGGGTAAAATTATTGAACATTTTCTCAAGTTTAATTGAAAAGCAGTTCAATTTCAACATAAGAGGGCTCGTTGGGAAGATCTCTTCAAGACATACCAAACTATATGATATTAGAAGTAAACAAACGCAAATGTTCGCAAAATAGCTGAAAGTTTGGTCAAAATTACGATAAAACCGCTACTATTACACCGAAAAATTAACAGTTTTAAAAAACAGAAATTTTAGCGAATTATCGCTAGCATTTCGATATGATTGCATATTGGATCTTTCCATGAAACGTTAGATGCAATCATCATTGAAGACTAGCAAAGTGGATAAGAAAAAAATGTCTTTCTCATCATTGCACAGTACACTTGATCTTGTAAGGTTATACGGGTAACAGTAATTATATGAGAAATTTGGAGAATAATGCGAAGTTGGTAAAAACACCAGTTAAATTCGGCTCTTTACGACGGTGCATATTTAGACGTGTTTAAGATCGCTGCTGCTTGTTTTCCGCAAAAGTCCTAGTAAAACCCTGTGAATTAAAAAATTTTTAAAGTTAGACGAATGTTGAATGGTGTGTTCATACTGACACGACGTAGATTTGGTGAAATTCCACGGTTTGAAGGAGGCAAACCACTAAATTTGTAATTTGGTAAATGTTGAATTTCGAAATAACGGGTCGTCAACCGGTTTACCTGCATCAAGTGGACTGAATGTAAACAAGCGAACTTATGACAAATTGACATCGGAAGTCTCTGGTTAGCTTCTGTACGCAGTTATTTGGAATTTTTACATCCTGTACGCTTCAGCTTGTTGAGTGGCCTTCTCAGTGGCGAGTGATGTCGAAGTTTTATTGAATTTGTTTTTGTTTTGATTCGCAAAAATCTATTCAAAGGCGCGTTTGTTTAGCTGTCATATTTTTTGGTCGAAGCCGTCTGCATTTGTAGCCACTAATTTTTGCAAGGCGGTTATTTTAAATTTATGAAAACATACTTTCTCGTGGACTTTGCTGCAATAACGATTGGTAGTAGTGTACGTGATCCTGCCACCCCGGATTTTACTTTTTTTAGTTCGGTGTTGGGAGTGCACATAGTCCAGAGCTATTGAATCACAGTTCGGTGTTGGGAGTGTGCACAGTCCAGAGCTATTCCGTTCTTGCTTAAGCAGGGACTTTTTGTGGCGCAATAATTCATACTGGGTTACATTAAGGCTGATAACGATCCTGGCGTAGTTAGACCACTTACTTGCAGGTAGGGGATTGATTTTAATTTTCCTTTTGGGTCAAATCTGTGCAAAATCTCGTTTTGTTGTTATCGTTTCATACTCTTTCAACAACTAGATACCAAAACGTACATCTACCGCCGCTTAAGTGCCCACCCAGCTCAGAAACAACCGCACGTCATCCGTGAGAATGGCCAACAACCATGTGTGCACTGATGCTTGCTTCGTCGCAAGGAATTCAGACAAGTTGCTGATACACTGCTACTTCTGCGAAAAAAGATTTAACTCAAAGTGCTTCGAGCTATCTTCTCAACATGCCCTTAAAGTACTTTCATCCTCGAATGCACTTTTCATGTGCCGGAGATGCATCGATCGTGTTACCAAGTTTAAGCAAAGTCTTCGCAGATCAAACGATACTGCTGCAGTGGGTCACGTTGCACAAAATAACGAACCTGAGTGTAATGACAATGCAATTATGTCAGATATATTGTCTACGTTGCAGAAGTTGAATGAAAACTTTACTCATCTCAACAATTCCAACGAGGAAATTAAGCGATTGTTACCCACGACCGACCATAGCTATGACAATAGTATAATGACTCAGTTTGCTACGATTAATCGAAATGTTACCAATTTACACGCAAAAGTCGACCATGGATTTAATTCCAAATCATCATCCGACACGCAAGTAACATCTTCGATTTTAGAGAAATTGAATCAACTTCAAGGAAAAATTCATATGCCGTCGACACCTGACATCCATCATAGTGCCCGTCACAGTTCAACAAAGAAAAAGGGATACCAAGCGCCACCAATATCTGACCCTCAAAATTGGTCATTCTCTGTCGATCAATCGCTACATTCAACTCGTACGTATCTCGATGCAGACGATGAATGTAAAGACATGACCATACCTAAAGAACCATCCACGCTTGTAAGCGCTAATAAATATGACTCTACTCTACTTAATTCGGCAATAAACCAAGTATTGACTCAACCGACCAGCGAACAAACCAGTGCGAGTGGGAATACGCATAAGAGTCTTCACTTGTTAGGCTCAAGCATTGAATCAACATCATTCAACAGTCATTTTCATTTGTCACCAATTGACGTTCAAGTTACGTCGGATAACATTATCGATTATCTAGTTGACAATGCCCGTATCAACAAAACTGATGTGAGAGTTCGCAGATTAGTCAAAAAAGGACAAGACATCGCTAGTTGAGTTACGTCAATTTCAAGGTTGAAACTAGTGACAAAGTCGGTGAGATAATTACTAAGTCTGATTTCTGGCCACATCATATACGCATCAAGCCATGGATCATAAAAAACAAAACTACTTTTTTAGACAGCAGATCGACGTAACCGATGAGAGTGATGCATCGATTGAATTAAATCCTGTCATTTCAATTTTGTCCCCCTCACCAGATCCTACTCCTCATGTAACCACGACACCGAAATATTTGTCGCTTCACTATAATAACATTCGAGGCATGACCGCTAAAAAGGATCAAATTCTTCTCTCAACCACATCATGTGACTATGACGTTATCATTTTATCCGAAACATGGCTCGACAAAAACAAATTCAATGGGGAGTTCTTCGACAGTCGTTACACGGTTTATCGGAAAGACCGCTCTGACTCTAGCATTACTGCTATACGAGCCGGAGGAGTTTTAATTGCAGTTGATTCGAAAGCTCATTCTGACATTGTTGTGATTCCTGAGATTGAGCAATTAGAGGCCATTTGCGTGAAATTGAGCCTTAAATCGGCGAACATCTTTATATACGGACTCTATATACAATGGGGTTCAACTGAAGAAGTGTATTCGGCTCATCTTTCATCGATTATCAAAGCTTATTCCTTGCTACAACACGGCGATATTTTCCTTGTAGCTGGTGATTTCAACATGCCATCTGTTCAATGGACCTCTAACGATGACGGATTTGACTTTCTGCCATGTATTGGCGATTCGGTATCGATGCAATCAAATATTGCTAGAAATTTTACATCAAAATTATTAGAATGTGGCCTATTTCAAATGACAGACGCGGAAAACAAATTTGGTAACGTACTTGACCTGGTATACACGAACATGCCTGAACTCACATTGGTCACACTAGCTGATTTGCCGCTCATTTCTCAAAAACAACAAGATAAAGCACATGTACCACTTCATTGCATGATTGAATATGAACCATCGTTTTGCCCACCATCTGCTTCGTCAGAGAAAATTTACTGCTTCAAAAAGGCTCCATTTAATTTGATTCGAGAGGCCTTGTCAAATATCAACTTTGAGACATTGCTTGCTGATAAAACAATAAACGAAATGGTCGACACATTTTACAAGTCCTGCTATGACATCTTCGATGAACTCATTCCGAAAGCTTCAATTCGTATCTCGAGCCATCCTGTTTGGTATGACAACAAATTAATCAATCTTAAAAATAGGAGAAATCGTGCGTACCGTAAGCTACAGAACCAGCGCCACAAAAATGGTGGCGATGCTGATGACACTAGGTTTCTAACAGCTAAGAAAGAATTCGAGTCATATCAAAGCGAAAGTTTCAATGAATTTTTAAAAGGTTTAGCCCTCAACTACAAAAAGCAGCCGAAGAAATTCTGGAATTATATCAACTCCAAGTACAAAAAAACGTCTCTGCCAACAACAATTTTTTATGATAACGAAAGCGCATCGAGCGATTTGGATAAAGCTAATCTGTTTGCTAAGTTTTTTGCATCAGTGTATAAGAAGCACGATAATGAAGAGGATGATGACCTCGCATTCCTTTCGTTCATAACTTCCAGGAACGACGAGAACTACCTTAATATCGAAATAACACCGGATATAGAGCGTTTAGTCCTGCTGCGTATGGATTTAAGCAAAGGTATTAGTCACGACAAAATGGCACCGTTGTTTCTTCGAGAATGTGCTGATTTGATATGTGTTCCGCTCGCAACCATCTACCAGAAGTCGCTGTCCGAACTATGTTATCCTGATATCTGGAAGCTTGGTCATCTAACTCCGATCCATAAATCTGACAAGAAAGCTAACGTCACTAACTATCGAGGAGTTAATGTCTCACCTAACTTGGCAAAAGTTCTCGAAATCATCATTTTGACTCAAATGAAATTCAACATTTACCCTCACATATCTCCAACGCAACACGGCTTTTTTCCTGGAAGGAGAGTGTAGTCGAATCTTATTGAATTCTCCCTGCTGGTTCACGATTCTTTCGTTAGCGGTAAACAAACGGACACATTTTATGCCGATATTCGCAAAGCATTCGATGTCATATCCCACGTACTCTTGCTTTTCAAACTAGCAGCTGCTAAATATCGTTTAAGCAACCGATTACTGCTATGGCTTCGATCATTCTTTCGCAATCGAATTCAAGTGGTAAAGATAAACTCGAGCCTATCCTCAGAAATCGAAGTACACTCCGGAGTTGGTCAAGGCTCAATTATCGGGCTAATGTTCTTCCTAGTGTTCTTCAATGACTCAGATGACACACTCGGTCAAACTAAAGGATTGAATTTCGCGGATGATAAAAAGATTGTACAAAATAACATTTCCAATATTGACGACACTCGCCCGCTTCAACAATCAATAAACAACTTCTTTGATTGGTGCTGCAAAAATGGCTTTGAGTTGAATGAAGATAAATGCAAGGTGATGACGATATCCCGCTGCTGTCCAATACTGGCTGAATACCACATGAACGGCAAACCGATAAAGCGAGTTTACGATGTAAAAGATCTCGGACTAAATTATAAAAATGATTTTTCGTTCAATATGCACTTTGAGCTAGCCTCGAAGAAGGGTCATTCCATGCTTTCGTTTATCAAACGTCAATGCTATGGCCGATTTAATGTCGACACAGCTAAAATGCTGTATAATTCGGTCGTTCGCTCCCACCTCGAATTTGCTTCCTCAGTCTGGTTGCCCCACCACGACGTTCATGTTCAAAAACTCGAAAGTGTACAAAGACAGTTCGTACTTTACGCCAACCATGATCGCCATATCGACCGAATAAAGAAAGCTACCAGCTCCGTCCATACGCTGACAGGTGTTCCGAACTGAATCTGCAATCCTTGACAAGACGCCGAGCTAATGCAGCAGTTTTCTTCGTTCAAGATGTGTTGACCGGTAAAATAAACTCTCAAGCTCTTCGTGATAAAATCAACCTATACGACGGATCTCGAGCTCTACGAAATCCATCACTGATACGAATTGATGGATGCAGGCGAGAATACCAGATTTTCTCCCCATTCAATTTCGCCTGTCGTTTGTTCAATTTGGCAGCGGAGCATGTTGATCCAACCCTACCCTCACATAAATTTCGCCACTGTGTACAAGAACTTGACGATTCAGTGTTTGACTCATTTGCAACTTGTTGAAATACCCGCATGGACGCTTAAATTGTTGACAACAGCTACCTTTAGTGCTCGACTTTGCTTAACCTTGGACCAAACTTTCGACGACGCTTTTTGCTTAATTTTCATTTATTTTATTTCTTGTGACGACGCTTTTTGCTTAACTCTCATTTATTTATTTTATTTTTTGCGACGACGCATTTTGCTAAATTTTTATTTATTTATTTTTTTTTTTGACATATTGTTTTGCTTTTTTCTTTATTTACAATTTTAACTCTAAGTTTTATTTTTTTTTTTCTTTTGACTCGAATTCAATTGTTGAATTCATGCAATATTTTGACATGCTCACGCTATATTTTGATTTTTTTACTTTATGTATTTGAATATTTGAATTTTGTGTTTTTCTTTGTATTTTTACTATGCTGTGATTGTGTTAGATATACTACTTTAAGTTGTATGATTTGTAACGTTTTCATGGTTTTTTAAGGAGGGTTATGACAGCAGTCATAACTACTCTTTTTCCATGTCGGCTTGAAAAAAGTAGACAATAAAATTAATATCAATCAAAGTAAATGTTGCGTTCACATTAGACTGTATTGGAAATTGCCCGTAGGGCAATTTTGAAAAACCCATCCGAAGTAACGGTGTAAAAAAAATTCTCCGAACGCACAAAATTGACCTCCAAATTGAGAAAAATGTTCTCCTCAATTTTGTCTACAACATAGCAAAAAACTATTTTTTGGGCTAGGGCCGACCTAGGGCCTTAAGTAGAGGCCTCGGATACATACTTCCATAGACAAAAATGTTTCCCTCAATTTGCTCTGCAACATAGCAAAAACATTTTTTTATGTTAGGGCCGATCTTAGGACCGACATGAGGCCCACTTGAGCCCTAAGCACAGGCAAAAATTCTTCTATAAATTGTCGGCCGTGCCGAGATATTTCAAACAAAAAAAGTTTTTTAAAATCGGAAGAGATTTACTCGAGTTATGTACAAAAAGCACGT
>CM055404.1:88764278-88775006 GCA_029228625.1 Pseudolycoriella hygida
TGACTATCTGAGCAAATACAAATATTTCCGTCTTCGCAGAGTTTAGCTATAGCATGAAGTTCTGACTGAAGGACTGAGGCCATCTTCTCTGTTGGAATGCTTACCCTTAAACCTAGTTCCCTACAGAAATAACCGGCTCCCGATTTACCATCTACCATGGAACCGTCTGTGAAACAGATTAGGTTATCAGAAGGAGGGCTATTCAAGTTATCCGAGGGAGGGTGATCGAGCGACATTTCGTTTCCCGTGTGTATGGACCATTCGAACTCGTCATCTAACATGCAAACTGTTCTTATTTGGTCGCTCGGCATAAACAGTCTTTCATCGTCGATCAGATTAACGATTGAGGAGTGTCCTACTTCGTTTTTGGACATCTACCAACCGTTACATCTGACGTTGGCGGAGGCATTGTATGCTACGGATTTTATAAAAACGTCCAAGGGTGGAATCGAAAGTAAGGTTTCCAGCGCCATTGAGGCGGTCGAATCTCTTGCTCCGGTTATGCTAAGCTAACCTTTGAAGATAATCTAAACGCTTTTTGCAGTATGCCGTTGGACTCTAGGCCACCAAACTAAGTAACCGAGGCACAGAATGGGTCTGACCACTGCTGAAAATATCCACCACATGGCTTTGGGCCAAAGGCCCCAAGTGTTGCCGAAAGCGTTTCTACATAACCAGAAGATTCCGATACCTTTGTTAATCTTTTTTTGTAAGTGTGTTATCCACGTGAGTTTGTGGTCGAGCAACACACCGAGATACTTAACTAGGGGTTTCAGGTCGACCGTAACTCCGAACACTTCGAAATTGCCAAGTGCTTGAGAATTGTCCTTTCTTCTACTGAAAAGTACGATCTTGGTTTTATTAGGGCTGACTCTCAATTTGTTTTCGATGCACCATTTTTCCACTATTCTAATTGCAGATCTCATCAAGTCACCGATGGTGTCTTCAAAGTCTCCGCAGATTAGGGTACATATGAAGCCTTCTACAAGCAAAGCTGGAAAGACAACGTCAAGGCCCGCAGACTTGAACGAATAGAACTTGAAGATTGCCCATTTAACCTTACCTCTTTTCGTAAGTGTCGTATCCCGACACCCGTCCCCGCGATGCTGACCGGGGATTGAGATGACATGACAAATTTTTGTCGATAGGAAAAGCAACCTACGGAATGCTGACTATTATTTACAATGAATAGTAGGTCGCATATTTGCCTATATTGCGATATTATGCTCGTGAATAGTGTCGCAATGTAAAACGAGTGTCCGGTAGGAATGACCCCGAATTATGTTTTGATGAATTTCTGATTCATGATTTCGTGGTAGAGAAGGGAGACAATGGGACTGTAACGAAAGTTGGGTCTGAAAAATATGTTAGTTCTTGTTTAGCCGCGTGCTGGGGAGAATACCCTGAGCAATAAGTACCATCCGCTAGCAGAATAAGTTGAGAGTTGTATTCCATATATTGTGAAGATATGAATTGGAATAAATATGTGTCCAAATATGTGAGAGTTATTCATGCATTTTATTGTTCGTGTGTGCTGTGGAGTTAGTACGAGAGCATCCCAACCCAGCGCATGGCTGAGGAAGAACTCATGTGGTCGCCCTCGTCATCAAGATCGACAAAGGGACCACATCCGGGCGCGACAGCTAGCATCACTTGTGGGGACTCATCAAAAGATGAGGCCCCCACGAAAGAAATCAGGTGAGTTACTTTAAAACACAAATCTTATTGACAGATTTTTTTTCCTTTCTTCTTTTTGTATGAAAGTGAAAGAGTGGTTGAATAAGAAGCCGTGCTTGATTTTAGGAAATTGAAAGTAAAAATTACTAACAGCTTGTGTGTAAGTGAGAAAATGGTTGAATATGAAGTCGTGCTTAGAGTTTGTGTGAAAGTGAAAGAGCGAATAAATATGAAGTCATGATTAAAGTTAGGAAATTAAAAGGAAAAAATTACTAACAGTTTGCGTGCAAGTGAAAGAATGGTTGAATATGAAGCCGTGCTTGAGTTTTAGAAAATTGGAAAAATTACTAACAGTTTGTGTGTAAGTAAAAGAATAGTTGAATGTGAAGTCGTGATTAAAGATTAGAAAATTAAAACATGAAGTCGTGCTTAGAGCTTATACGAAAGTGAAAGAGTGGTTGAATACGAAGTGGTGTTTAGAGTTTGTGTGAAAGTTAAAGAGTGAATAAATATGAAGTCGTGATTAAGGATTAGAAAATCAAGAGGAAAAATTACTAGCAGTTTGTGTAAGATTGGAAGAGTGAACGAATGTGAAGTTTTATTTATAATTTTATCTATAATTTATAACTGTTGTGCGAGAGTTGAGGGAATGAAACGGAAATATTTCTCGTGGAATTTGGAAGAGATTTTGGAAACGGGAAAGAAAAGAATCTGTTGAGAGTGGTGCGAAGGTTTGAAGTGCAACGGAGAAATCGACAGTCTGAGTGAAAGTTAAAAAGAAAAGGAGAATGATTGTCCTTAGAACGTGCTAGGAGAATTTACAAACTTGAAAAGGGAAATTTGTTGACAGGTTGCGTGAAACTTGAAAGAGTGAATGGGGAAAATTGGTTCTGGGATTCAGGAATGTTGAAGCAATGCGTTATTAACAGTTGTGTCTGAGTTGAAAGAGAAAATGAAATAAAAAAAAAAAAAATTGAAGTGTGAATTTGGAGCGGGGATCTTGCCCCGAGAAAGCGTGTGAGTGCTTTATAAAACTGGAAAATTTTATGGTTAGAACATTTGGATGGTAAACCTTTTTTTTCTTAAAATTCGCGAAATGAGGATGGAAAATTTTGTAGATTGGTATATTCGACTGACATTCGTGTGTCATGCGACGACTCGCCCAACCCAAGGCCTGAGGTACGAGTTGAAAATCCAGATAGAAATTTAATCTCTTGTTAGTACGGACATTAATACTTGAAATTAAAATTAAAGGTCGAGATCAGAAGTTGGAAGTTCTTATGAAAATTGAGATAAGGTTATTGATTGAAGTTAGAAATGAGAATCGGGATTTTAAGTTGAGTTGAATATGAAGACAAAGTTATTGAGACAATTGAGATTTGAAGTTGAGTCGATTAAGAAGATATCGAGGTTATAGAATATTTAAGAATTAGTTTTAAGTTAGGGAACAATTGAATATTAGAATCGAGATTATGAATTAAACGAAGATTGAGAACTTGACGATGTTTACATTGGAATTAAAACGGATACATCAAGATTAAAAGATTTAAATTGATAGTGAAGATAAAAGGCTGGGTTAAAAACCAGAGGTTAAAAATTTACTTTGAATGCAATGTGTACGGAGCCCTTGACCTGTGGGAGCGAGCACTGACACATGATCGCTAGGGTTTATTTTGAGATGGATTCGATTACCGGAAATATCCTTGAATTCTGGGAGTGGGAGAGAATGAGGTTGAAAGGTGCTCTCAATGACAATGCCTTATCACTCTGAAGGTTTATTCAGAACTGAAGTATGCTGGAACTTTTCTCGGGTCAAAGTAGGAACCAGAGCGATGAAGCTTTGGTTGCCGGTTCCTACGACGACCACTCTTCAGCTGCTCCCTACTCTCCTACCCCCCCTACCCTCTGGAAATGGAAGCGTCCCAGAGTACCCAATTAGGTTAAGAGTGATATTGGAATTATGATTGGCTTCGGAAATTTTTTTTTTATTGAAATCCTTTGATACTACAGAATATTCCCCCTTTTTAGGCACGAAGGTCACGCAAGTAACCAGAATTCACACACACAAACGCAGAGGCGAAATATGAACCGACTCATAATTTGGGTTCCACAAACCAAGAAAACTTACCCCACCCGTAAATTGTCACGAGGCCGCACAAATGACGACAACAAGGCCAAGGGTCACACGTTGTAACATATGCAATGAAACTCGCAAAAGGGCCGCGACCGTACAGTGACTGGCTTGAATGGCGACAAACTACTGGCATAACGGCAGACAACCCGATTATGGAGAGGGAAAAAAGAACCCAACCTGAAGAACAGGAATGGCCACAATTCATTGAATTAAAAATTTTTTTGGATATAGAGAGAGTTATTTTGCCAGATTGTATTGATTGAAAATTTTGAACAGGGAATGATCTCATTGTGTGAGTCAAATGAATACTTACACATTGACAAAGTTGAGATGTATTTACCCGTAATTGAATATCGACAAAATTCTTTGGGGTCAAAATTTGAAAGTCACGATGCTACTGGATATTTGATCCACACGCGGAATCACAAGAACTAACATATCCTGGTTGATATACGTTGCACACCAATTCACTGTCTCCTAACACTATCTTTGGGATGTGTGATGCGTTTTTATGAGGACTACATATTCCAACTCAGGTCAAAACCAAGCATCTTAAGGGCCGCGGTGTGTGAGCGAATGAAGTGGCATTTGATCAGGTTAAGACCTGGAGCCATGTGTGGTTGCCCGAAGAGGCAACAAAGGAGAGGTAGCCAAGACCCGATGCTTAAAAACACATTTTGCAACGAGACCTCGAAGAGACACTTGTAGACACTTGTCGATCATTTTCCCTTCTGGAAAATAATCTCAATCCTAGGGGCATGTGTTGTCGTATCCCGTACCTTAGCGGGTACGTATACCAGTCGATTATTTCCCCTTCTGGAAAATAATCTAAGTTCTAGGGGCATGTGCTGTCGTATCCCGACACCCGTCCCCGCGATGCTGACCGGGGATTGAGATGACATGACAAATTTTTGTCGATAGGAAAAGCAACCTACGTAATGCTGACTACTATTTACAAAGAATAGTAGGTCGCATATTTGCCTATATTGCGATATTATGCTCGTGAATAGTATCGCAATGTAAAACGAGTGTCCGGTAGGATTGACCCCGAATTATGTTTTGATGAATTTCTGATGCATGATTTCGTGGTAGAGAAGGGAGACAATGGGACTGTAACGAAAGTTGGGTCTGAAAAATAAGTTAGTTCTTGTTTAGCCGCGTGCTGGGGAGAATACCCTGAGCAACAAGTACCACCCGCTAGCAGAATAAGTTGAGAGTTGTATTACATATATTGTGAAGATATGAATTGGAATAAATATGTGTCCAAATATGTGAGAGTTATTCATGCATTTTGTTGCTCGTGTGTGCTGTGGAGTTAGAACGAGAGCATCCCAACCCAGCGCATGGCTGAGGAAGAACTCATGTGGTCGCCCTCGTCATCAAGATCGACAAAGGGACAACATCCGGGTGCGACATAAGCCTCTCGGCAAATTGCTAATCTTTCCGGGTGGGAGGCAGGTATGGACTTTCTTGTGTTTTATGTTTTATGTCCTTCGGTGAAGCACTTCCGGGGAAATGAGTATGCAGTGAAAGTTGCGCTGTCTCTTTGCTGCCCCGTGTGAAAGTTCCATCTTGTTTTAACAATGAACCTACTTGTGCTGATTTGTCTTTAGTGAGGAGCTTAGGAATACGTGCGTAGGAGGGGATGAAATTAGCCTCTTCGAAAAATTTTCGTTTGCTTTTTTCCTTCAGATCCTCTTGCGCTTCCTTGTAATCTTTAAGAAGTTCCCTATATTTTTCTTTGTTAGCCTCTTGTCTCTCATTTGATTTACCCACCTGATTCCGCGCTTTACGTAGCTCCTTCTTTTTACTCTCTAGCTCATCATTTCATAAAGACTTCTTGTAAAGAGGCCTTGGTTTTACTAGAGGACACGCCGCTTCGTAGGCACTGACAATCGCCTTTATACATCTTCTAGTGGCTTCTTCTAGACTTTCCACTGTCAAATATTGGTCAATGCATCCTACATTTTTTAAGTTCTCAACTAGAATCTGCCTATAAAGATTCCAGTCCGTTTTCCCTGGATTGCGGAAGGGTTTTCTTTGCGTTTGGCATCCTTCACTCATGTCGACAATAAAACAAATCCATTGAAAAAATGTATGGCGTTAACTAGAGCTAGAAAAATCACTTCTAATCCCAAAATCTAGGAACTGACCTTGAAACACTCCACTTGTGTCGAACATACCTCCGAAATAGCGAATTAATCAGTAGATGATGGTAAAATATACAATTCCCACAAAATAATCTTTTACGCGCACAAAATTAAAGGTCCTACTATCCAACTTGACTGTCACTTTAAAGCATTAAGCTTCTATTCGCAAAGTAAATTTTAAAACAAAATTACGTTGAGTTCAAAAAATTGCGTCCCAAATGCCAGACGCACCAGCGGAATAATTTTTCAGAACTTAAAGTTTTTACACGCAAAAATTTTAATTTGCCCTAAACGATGCAATAAGAAATAAAAATCAAATTTTTGCAGCGTAAAAACTGAAAGTACAGAAAAATTGTTTCGTCGTTGGGTCTTTTTGTGGCATTTGGGCATTTTGGGCATTTGTGACGAAATTTGTTGAACTTAACGTAATTTTGCTTAAAAATTTTCTTTGCGAATCGAAGCTTAATGCGTCAACCCCCTCTGATTTCAGAGGTTTTGTAACTGGAAGAAAATAGTTTTACCTTAGATGATTAATGCGTCATACTTTCCTGATTTCAAAGCTTTTGTAAGCAGACATAAAGACTTGCGTCACACCTCCTCTGTAAGAGGTTTTTTTGCGGATATCAGTACTTTTGTAAGTTTGTAAGCAACTTTCTAGCTGTCATAATTCTAGAGGTAAGAATCATCCCTCTGGAATCTGGAAGTGGCGTTATCCAGGGATACATGTACGCTAAAATTTCATTATCTACAACTTCGCCCTTGGAACAAACTTTCTAACTCTCATAGTTCTGGAGATTTGGTTCATCCTGCCTAATTATGGAAATGGCCATATACCAGAATTGGGCCATATTTCCCCAAAACCCTGAAACACGCGTTCGCTTAAATTTAATTCTTCATAACTTCGCCTTTGGAACCATTTTTCTAACTCTCATAGTTCTAGAGATTTGGTTCATCCTTCCTAATTATGGAAATGGCCATATACCAGAATTGGGCCATATTTCCCCAAAACCCTGAAACACGCGTTCGCTTAAATTTAATTCTTCATAACTTCGCCTTTGGAACCATTTTTCTAACTCTCATAGTTCTAGAGATTTGGTTCATCCTTCCTAATTATGGAAATGGCCATATACCAGAATTGGGCCATATTTCCCCAAAACCCTGAAACACGCGTTCGCTTAAATTTAATTCTTCATAACTTCGCCTTTGGAACCAACTTTCTAACTCTCATACTTGGTGCTGCTACAAATGTGTAGAAAAAGTGGCGCCGATCGGATTTGAACCGGTGACGCCAGGCAGCCCAAGCGAACTTTCTCATATATCTCGTTGAAATATATTTTTAGTCCTTCACTCGTATGAGAATTTAATGGACAGCAGAAATATGTCTTCATTTTGTCCTCTCCTAGCCATCGAAAGAAACAACAAAAAAAAAGTGGTGCCGATCGGATTTGAACCGGTGACGCTAGGCAGCCCAAGCAAACTTTCTTATATATCTCGTTGAAGAACATTTTTAGTCCTTCACTCGTGTGAAAACCTAATGGGAAGCAGAAATATGTCCTCATTTTGTCCTTTCCTAACCATTGAAAGAAACAATAAAAAAAAAGTGGCGCCGATCGGATTTGAACCGGTGACGCTAGGCAGCCCAAGCAAACTTTCTTATGTATCTCGTTGAAGAACATTTTTAGTCCTTCACTCGTATGAAAACCTAATGGGAAGCAGAAATATGTCCTCATTTTGTCCTTTCCTAGCCATCGAAAGAAACAACAAAAAAAAGGGGTGCTGATCGGATTTGAACCGGTGACGCTAGGCAGCCCAAGCAAACTTTCTTATGTATCTCGTTGAAGAACATTTTTAGTCCTTCACTCGTATGAAAACCTAATGTGAAGCAGAAATATGTCCTCATTTTGTCCTTTCCTAACCATCGAAAGAAACAACAAAAAAAAGTGGAGCCGATCGGATTTGAACCGGTGACGCTAGGCAACCCAAGCAAACTTTCTTATGTATCTCGTTGAAGAACATTTTTAGTCCTTCACTCGTATGAAAACCTAATGGGAAGCAGAAATATGTCCTCATTTTGTCCTTTCCTAACCATCGATAGCGTAGTGGTTAACACGTCTGCTTGCTACTATCAGATCGAGTTGCCAATGCGTTGGTTCGAAACTCAGCCGCAGACAGATTTGTTCCGGTTGTTAGATTTGTAAACAAAACAAAGCTAATTGAATCGGTTCAAGTCATGTGAAGTTGAGTGTAGCGCCATCGTACGGCTTACCGGTGAAAGGCATTGTTGGGAGGTGCCGGTATTCTACTCGTACTAGTTTTGTTCCTAGTACATCTCATGGCACTGGGTTTGTCTCACAGCTTACCACTGGCACAGTAAAAACTTTCCGGTAATGAAAGGATCTCAAATAGTAGAACCACAAAAAAGTAGTGAAACTAGTAAACAATGATCTAGCCCCTAGCCCTTCATGGGTTGTTAAGGCAGATTATTATTATTATATATTAACCATCGAAAGAACAAAAAAAAAGTGGCGCCGATCGGATTTGAAGCGGTGACGCTAAGCAGCCCAAGCAAACTCTCTCATGTATCTCGTTGAAGAACACTTTTATTCCTTCACTCGTATGAAAATTTAATGCGCAGCAGAAATATGTCCTCATTTTGTCCTTTCTTGATCATGTATGTATGTATATATGTTTATTCAATTAATTCACAGAAGGCTAACGCCTTATCACTACCTGTGATTTCGCATAATAATTACGTTATAAATATGACCTTAAATCTAAACTTAAAACTAATTTATTTCTAAAGAGAGAGAGAGAGAGAGAGAGAGAGCAAAAATTCAGATAAATTAAATTAGATACAATTTTCTATTTAGCATAAATCTCACAACATCTAAACAATCTAAAAAATATAAAAGAAAAAAAGAAAAAGAAAAAATAAAGGTAAACTGTCAATTCATTGAGAAATATTTTAAGCACTCATTCGGAAAAGAAGCAAATAGAATTATTCTTCTTAAACTTAACGGAAGCGAATTCCACAAGGAGATAGCATGAACGAAGAAAGAGTCCTTCAGTATTGATCTTGGTGAATATGGTATAATTAACGAAGGGTTTCTTTCGCTTCGCGAAAAGCTCAAAAGTTGAAACAAATAGTTCGGTTTTTCAGTAATTAGAACACTTCGCACCATTTGGCACAGTCTGTACTTTTTAAATTCTGAATAAGCACACCCCAAAATTTCACTTTCATGGGTCGTAATATTCAGGCATTCATAGCTACCTGCAATTTGTTTTTCGAAACTGCATCTATGTCACACATAACTGAGTCTCAATAAGTAAAGTGTGGAAGCAGCAAAGTTTTTACGAGCATCGCTCGCTTCTCGTACGGCAGATAACAACAACAATTCCAGAGACTCCTAAGGCTGCCGTAAACCCTCTGCAAGATTTGACTCGTTTGATCATTCCACGTGAGGGTATTGTTCATCCACAATCCCAAGACCTTTGCCTTTCTCACATAGTTAATTTTTTCACTGTTTAGAAGAATCGGATTTCCTACAAGAACTGAATTCGAGACGCATATTTCATCCTCAGAAATTACCATGGCTTGTGACTTTCCAGCATTCAAAACCAATTTGTTTGCTTTCGTCCACTGGTAAATTCTTTCTAAATCTTTATTGATTAAGGAAATCCCCTCTCTGAAGTCGTACCAGTTTCGGTGGAAATAAAGTTGTACGTCATCTGCAAATATGTGACTTTTGCAATGAACAATAACCTCAGGTAGGTCGTTTTTAAATAGTGAAAACAACAGAGGTCCTAGCACAGAGCCTTGGGGAACACCCTTATCTGTAAACAAGTAATTTGATGAAAAGCCATCTATAATCACTGACTGGCATCTATTTGTCAAATAGGATTCGATCAAGTCTATGGCCTTCTCGCTGAAATTAAAATTCCAACGCAACTTCCTAAGCAGTAATCCAGGATTTACCAGGTCGAAGGCACTAGAAAAGTCAAGTAGCAATAGAACCGATGCAAATCTTTTATCCTTTTCCCGCTTATGCAAATTTTCTCTTATGTCGTGAGTTACTCTGAGCAAAGCTGTCGCGGTGCTGTGTTTCTGCCGATATCCTGATTGAAATTCGTAAAGCATATGATGAGTATTAACGTAATCCTATATTTGCCACTTCATAACTTTTTCCAGTGCCTTCGACAGCGCCGGCAAAACATGTACCCCTCTGTGATCCTTCAACTCATACCTAGTTGACTTTTTGTGAACCAGGAAAACTTTTGATTTTATGTATGCTCTTGGATAAACCGCTGTAGTGAGTACTGCATTAAACAAGTGAACGATAAAGGGAAGAGTGACCGGCAGCGTCATCTTAATAAAGTTAATTGGTATTTCGTCATGTCCAACGGCTTTTGATGTTATTTGAAAAATCGATTTTTTAGCACATTTTATATCAACTTCACGAAATGAGAATGGAGTAGAGTTATTAACTGTAGCTCTACGAGTTACCGCAGTAGAAACTTTGGAATCTGATCCTGGTAAACTATTACATAAAAATCTGTTAAACTCATCTGCTGTGAACGATGGATTACATTTGGAACTATCTTTACCAACCCCTAAGCCTCTTAATCTGCTCCATAGCTCCTTCGAATTCTTACAGTTCCTAAAAACATTATTGAAATACATGTTTTTAGCCTTGGCAATCTTCGATGTGGCTTTGTTCCTCAAACTTCGATAGTCAGCACTCGCCTCAGCCGTTCGAACCTTCCTCC
>CM055404.1:88775506-88788487 GCA_029228625.1 Pseudolycoriella hygida
AATTGGAATTTATTCATTGTGTTTTAAACCCACAAAAATAACTCTCGAAAGACATAATTGTAAACTTTCGAGATTGGAAAGATTGTAATATTCGATTTTGAATTTGAAATATTTCCACATGATGTGGAGTCTAGCTGACAATTTTCTGCACCATCCATGATTATTCTCAACACTTTTTTGAAATAAAGAGCAAACAACCAAAAACAATAGTACAGAAAACAATACCCTAGTAATTTCAAGGTCGTGTAGTTTTTGTTACAATTCTTTGCATTTCCGCATATCTACGATTTTTATTTATTTTAAAGAAAGGAAAATATACTGGGGCGCGGAACACCGTGCAATTTTATCGAATTCTGTTTAGGGTGAATCAATAAAACTCTTTAAGTTTGAAATTGCACTTTATAAATTTATTTTTTTGCCGACCGGTTTCGTTAGCTACGCTAACATTATCAAGGTTTTTATCGACTAATTACATAGAAAATTTGTTTTACATTCCTTATCTTATCGTTCATACGTCTGATAAGATAAGTTCGTCACATACATTGATGAATAAAATTATTATTGTGCATGTAGTTCGTTCTCATATACAAAAATTAAGCGAAACTTCTAAATTTTTTGTATTTGTGTGTGAAATGTTTCCCCTCTTTTTTATTATTTTTTATATGTTTTATTCGCAGTCGTAGAAAATTTCGCTCACACTCGAATTTGGCGTGTCGTCAGTTAAATCCACTACTCTCTCATCTGTTTTCCTTACAAGTGCAAAAAGTTTCAGTAAGGGTGATTTAATATTACCTTCGTCTATGTTGAGTAAGTTTTCGTGTCTGTGTTTTTGGATGTGTATCGCCTTGTAATATTCAACCTTCCAGAGTTGTTTGACGGGTTGAATAAGTTTTAGGTCGCTAATGCTTATTTTGTGGATTGTGCTGAATATGTGTTTTCCGACTGCCGTTTTTTGCTTCCATTTTGCTGAGTTTATATGTTCATTAAAGCGTATAAATATTTTCCTGATCGACATTCCATAATATTGACGCCCGCAACATCCGCACTGTATCATGTAGATGCCTGATTTATGCAGGTCAAGTTGTTTGTCTTTTATTGATCCCAGTAGATCTCTCAGTGATTCGTCGTTTCTATGGACTAGTTCCATGTCGAAAATGTTGTAAACTTTTTTCAAAGGTTTCGTCATTTTTGAATAGTATCTGAAACTGACTCTTTTGATGGATTCTTTTGGTTCTTTAAAAAATGTCGTAATACTGCTGAGGCGTTTTTTCTCGATGTGTTTGTCTATGATGTCTAAAATGGCTGAATTTTTGAAACCGTTCACTCTGCCTATCTCCAATATTTTTTCTTTTTCTTTTTCCATTTTGTTTTCGTCTAACGGGAGGTTAACCATGTAGTCCGCCATTGAATGATAGGCTGCCATTTTATGTTTCATGTCATGAAAAGAGTCGCTGGTGATTAATCTCATCGTCTTAGTAGGTTTTCTATACACGTCTATTGTTACTTTTCCGTCGGCGATTTTGCACATGACATTCAGGAATGGGAGTTTCCCTTCGTTGTCTTGTTTCTCTATGGTAAAGCGGATTGCTCCTTTCTTAGTCTTGTCCATTTCGTTTTCTAGTAGCTTTTTAAAAGGTTCGAATTTTCTCCTGTTCGCGATTAAGAAAGTGTCGTCAATATATCTCCTGTAAAATCTAGGAAATAATGGGTCATTTTCTAGTTTTGTTTCGAAATGGCACATAAATAGTTCAGCTGTGAACCCTGACAGTGAGTTTCCGATTCCAGCCCCGTCGTCTTTTTTATAGGCGATGCTTCTGAAACTAAACATGCTTTTTTTTTCTTATTTTTTTTACTATTATGTTTTTATTTATTTTTATTATCTTTATTTTTTGAAGGCTTTTTCTCTGTTGTGTACTTTGCACGCAGTGAACCATGTCTTCACCTCATGGTTGCAGTTAAGAGAGACACCACTGTAAATTGTGGAATGTGCGATTCTCTAATTCACCTAATGTGTATTGGTAACTGCTGATGAAGTTCTTTTTCATGAAAACGTGAAAGTGATTTGCAATAAATGTCTGTCGCCATCATCAAAATCCTCTAAATTTAAGACTTCAAATACAATTTCAACTTTGAAAGCGTCACCAACGATAAAAATTTCAGAGCTACTAAAAACTTATCAGCTGATTCAGCTCAAACATCAATTTTTCACTTCGCTCGGCCGGTTAGAAATATCTCTCAGTCTTCCTCAGTGGTTGACAAATCTGACGAAATGTTATCGTTGCTTAATGAAATCAGAACGTCGATCAGCGATCACTGCGCAGAAACCAAAACTTACGCTTCAGTTCTGACTGGACTGAAAAACATTGCAGTCAGTCAGAACGTTGATTTTCAGTCTAAAAAGCCCCTATTTGCCACTATTGCTGCGGGTAGCAGTAACAACACTTCGATGAACTTTCCCTCATTAACTTCTTCTAACAAGCGTAAACGCGTGCAATTCCGCTCTTACACCTAAGAGAATGCGCGAGGATCACAGGAAATTGAACGTCAATCCAATGATTAGGTCCGGCTAAATCTTCTCGACGGCCAGCGAATAAGCTCACAAAGTTTATTTATGTTTCGCGCCTTAAACCGGATGTCACTGTGGAATCAGTTTCCTCTTACATAAAGAGCAGAATGCCCGAACTTAATGATACTGATTTTAATTTTAGGCTATTAGTCAAGAAAGATCAGAAGCTGGACGAACTTACATTCATCTCATATGACAGATAGACATCTTTTACGCCGATATTCGGAAAACATTTGATGTCATAAAGCCTACCCCACTAATCTACAAACTAGCTGCTGACAAGTATCGTCTGTGTAATTCATTGTTGCTATGGTTTCGTTCATTTTTCAAACGTCGAAAACAAATTGTTAAAGTCAACGATTGCAAGTCTGATATAATTGATGTCGAGTCCGGCGTTGGTCAAGGATCAATTTTGGGACCGTTATGTTTCTTGATTTATTTTGATGACTCAGATGGCACTTCCAATGTAACGAAAGATATAAATCTAGCAGACGATAAGAAAATTGTACATAACAGGATAACATCTCTCAGTGACACTCGCATATTACAGTCGTCAATAGACGAATTTGTTGAATGGTGCGACATCAACGGATTCGAGCTGAACAATGAGAAATGCAAAATAATGTCTGTTTCTCGGAAGCGGTGTCCTATACTTGCAGAATATTTTATTAAAGGTAAACTGGTAGATCGTGTTAATAGCAATAAAGATTTAGGTGTGACATACGACAATGATTTTTCCTTCGACGATCATATTGAGCTGGCAGTAACAAAAGGTAAATCAATGCTATCCTTCGTAAAACGGCAATGTTATGGACGATTTAACCGGGACACGGCTAAGATGCTCTATTCAGCCATAGTTCGTTCGCACCTGGAGTTCTCTAGCTCTGTTTGGGCCCCACACCATAACGTCCACATTCAGTCATTGGAAAGTGTTCAAAGGCAATTTGTATTTTACGCCAATCAGAACCGATATGTTGATGAAAAAAACGACAGGTATCGTTTGCGTCCATACGTGGATAGATGCAATGAGTTGAACTTGAAATCACTGCTTAGACGTCGTACCAACGCTGCAGTTTTTTTTATACACGACCTTCTGACCGGGAAGATTAATTCGCAATTCTTGAGAGACCGAATTCAACTGTACAACGGAGTGAGGAACCTCAGATGTCCTGATATGATTCGAATTTTCCGCTCCAAGCGCGATTATACCACTTTCTCCCCGTTCAACTTTGCGTGCCGATTATTTAACCTTGCCGCAGCTCATGTTGATCCTTCCTTACCATCAATGAACTTCCGACGAAATGTCTTGGAGCTAGATGATTCAATATTTGGAACGTTTGGCATATGTTAGTGTTTTGTTTGGTGCTTTCTTTCCACTCCTAAACAAATCCGAAAGCACTTGATCCGACTTTAATTCCTCCTCCTGTTGGCTGGACGACCCATTATTTGGCAATATGTTTTGTTTGGGCCTTTTTAGCTAATCCTTTTGACGATGACAAATGTTTGAATTATTTTTGACGATGACAAATGTTTGATTAATTAATTAATTTATTTTTTTGTCTTTATTTATTTTATCGACATTGATGTTAATTTCAGTGACTTGCATTTATATTATTTTATTTTTTTAATGTTCACTTATTCATGGTTCTTTGTTTGTTTTTGACAATTGGCAACGCTAAAGCAAATTTTGTGAAAATGTTTTATTTATCATTCATACTTAAGTGATTTTTATTTTTGTAACTTTGTTTTAATTTTTCTTTTTATGTTATGGTGATCCTACTTTATAAGTAATTATTGTAACGTTTTTTGGTTTTTTTAACGAGAACTATGACATCGTCATAGCCACTCTTTTTTTGCCATGTCAGCTAGAAGATAGTAGAAAATAAAATCAAATATCAATCAATATCGTCTTGGTTGCACAGTCGAACTCTTTGATAAACTCTTGGACCCTTCTTTTTGGCCAGCTCATGTCCAAATTAGAGAATTTCATAAGAAGAAGAACCTTCGACTCTTTTTTACCGTTTCAGAAAACCCCATCGCCAAGATCGTCAGAGCAGAAATCAGATACGACCGCAACATCAGCATTAAAACAAGTTCTAGTGGAACAGGAAATGACAGATACGGTAGTGGATGTCACACCAACAATCTAGTAAGCCATGTTTTGTGTCAAAACCGCCATTTTCAGCCGCTTGTTTCTGATTTATTCAAACCTAAGAATAAGCCAACTTATTTTGATTCCGCTAATCCCGTTAAGTCTAATCTCCCCGTTTCGAAAAGTGATGTCAGATTGTATTATCAGAATGTTCGGGGATTAAGAACTAAAACTGATGATTTTTCAAATAACTCCTTGACGTGTGACTATGATGTTATAGCACTGTCTGAAACATCGCTCAATTCGTCCTTCTATGACAGTGAATTGTTCAATCTTAAGCAGTTTTCAGTTTACAGAACTGATCGGTCTGCATTAAACAGCGTTCATCAGAGATATGGAGGTGCTTTGATCGCTGTCAGTTCATCTATTCCCAGCGAATGTGTTCTAGTGCCTTGGACCGACAACGTCGAAATGGTCTTAGTTAAAGTCCAGCTTCAAAATCATTCGCTTTGTTTGTTGCATTTACATTCCTCCTGGCTCCTCTGTCAAAGTATACACCGAATATCACGATGCATTAGAAAAGACGCTGAAATTTATAGACCTGGATGTTAGTGATGAAATGTGTGTTTTAGGAGATTTTAATTTAACCCTTGTTGATTGGATTCCTGACCGTTTTAATGAAAATATTGACTGCATTGATGACTTGATCAGTGCTCAACACGAATCATGTGAAAGCAATGTGATGCTCCCTACAAAAGTTGGTGAAGGAACGAATGCCGATATCATCTATCTTATGATGAGTGGTAGCCTTCATCAAATTAACAGCGTTCGCAACCATTAAAGAAAGATTTTTTACCTCGTCTTTTACAGCAATCCGAATAACGTCAAAGTCATTAAATCTGATGTTCCTATGAGTCGAATTGATTTGTATCACTATCCTATCGAAATAGTTATTTCAGCAGACTTAGTTGAAAGCATCGAAAATATTGAAAGTGAGGAATCACAAAGTGAATTTAACTTCAAAAAAGGCGACTATACTGGCCTAAATAACCATTTTCATTCTATTGACTGGAATCAACTGATGTCAAACGTTTCTGACGTTGATGACATAGTCAACGTATTTTAAGATGTTCTGTTAGATGAAAAATGAAACAAACCCAGACGAAAAACTGAAACTAAAAATGAAATTTTTGTCGATTAGTAAAGAATTTCACTCCTTGCGTGACCAAGCCTTTAACAAATATTTGACTAACACCGAAGAAATGTTAACTTCGGATACTTCAAAATTTTGGTATTACGTGAAGTCGCGAAAAAAGACTACAGGCTACCCTTCAATTATGTCTAGAGGTAATAAGAAAGCTCGTAGTCCTAACGAAACGTGTGATCTATTTGCTGATTCCTTCGAAAGCGTTTATGTAGCTGACAATGATACTAATTCTAACTTATCGGCAAAAATGAACCCCATAGAAAAGCGCATTGACATTGGATCAATTTCTTTTGAGATCCAAGGCGTTTTGAACCATTTGAGTAGTATAGACACGAGTAAGGGTGAAGGTCCTGATAAAATCTCTCCGATTTTATTAAAAGCCTGTGCTGAGAGTCTGTCACCTCCGCTACTTTGCATTTTCAACTCATCCCTTGAAACTGGAAAATTTCCAACAAGATGGAAGACTTCTTATATGGGATATATATTTTCACCTACCTAATTTATACTTTTTAAGCAGCAAATTTAATGTTTTTATCAGCAAATTTATTCTTTTTTTTCTGCAATTTTATTCTATTTGTTCACAAAATTATTTTTTCATCAGCAAATTTATTTATTTTTACCAGCAAATTTATGCTTTTCCTGTCTGCAATTTTATTTCTTTAAATCAGCAAAATTAAATTATTTTTTCAGCAATTTTTAACAGCAAATTTAATATTTTGCGTTCAGCAAATTTAATATTTTGCGTTCAGCAAATTTATGTTTTTTTAAGCAGCAAAATTAGTATTTTTCAGCAATAAATTTTTGCATTTTCACCAGCAAATTTAATATTTTCCAGCAACAAATTTTTAGTTTTCCTAGCAGCAAATTTTTAGTTTTCCTAGCAGCAAATTTATGTTTTTTTAAGCAGCAAAATTAGTATTTTTCAGCAACAAATTTAATATTTTCCAGCAGCAAATTTTTAGTTTTTCTAGCAGCAAATTTTTAGTTTTCCTAGCAGCAAAATTATGTTTTTTTAAGCAGCAAAATTAGTATTTTTCAGCAACAAATTTTCGAATCTTCACCAGCAAATTTAATATTTTCCAGCAGCAAATTTTTAGTTTTCCTAGCAGCAAAATTAGTATTTTTCAGCACGGGCGCACGCCTGAACACTCGAACAAGTCGAATCTTACAAGAAAATCCAAGTCGTACAGACTGAACAATTAGTCCGATTTTTGCATGACACATGATTTGAAATAAGCATTTACTTGTATACTTGTATAAAGAAATTCATTTTACGAACTTTGGATCTCTCAAATTTTCTGACAGCGGTTTTCACCTAATAATTCAGGGAAATTAAAGAAAAATGGGTCCGCTTATTGGATGCTGTTTTTTAATCAATCCCTCTTGTTACTTCGTACTTCTTATGAAGGGCTATGTTCGAACCTAGGTGATTCACCACACTTCTCAATTATCGCAACAAAAACCTCTTAAAAGGTAAAGTATGACGCAGGAAGTCAGACTTCTAAAATTTTCTTCAGAAAAGATTTTCTCCGAAAAAAATTGCATCCAAGATTGCGCCACTCTGACAGCTGGCTGCCATTTTTTTATGACTCCAAAAAATTCTCCTCACCAATCTATATAACTTTGCCAAACAAGCCAACTCTCTAAGTATTGTCATTCCGGAGCTAAAATTCAAAAACCAGAAAAACATAATTTTTTGCTCACGAAAATCCAAGATGGCGCCCTTCATAATAATGGGAACAATAGAAAACACAATTTCGTATGGAAAAATGTCATCTTGAAACCTCGATATCTCAGCTCATTCCACCGATTATGATGACTGTGGCCTCGTTTGAAAGCTGCTGCGACGTGTTTTTTTCAAATAATTTGGAGGGGAGGGGGACAGGGGGGAAAAATCGAAAAGTTCGCCTATATATGGTGCCTTGTCCCAAAGTTTTTTGTATGGGGTTTTTTTGGTTTGTGGACTTTTTTTTGTGGTAAGGGGACTGCGTCACGCTCTCCGCTACCGCTCCGAGCATGATTTAGTGCATATACGTCCTACGTAGGTACCCCACACGAAAATTGCAATCTTTGTTCAGTTACGCTTCGACACTTATTTGGATATGCTTCTATTTGCAATAAATAAAAGCTTATGTGAATGGGAAGATGTCCATGAAATAGTTCATGAAGATCTTTATTGCTGTCGAAAAAAAAGGATAACGAACTCCAATTAAGAGAATTATTGGAAGAATTATCAAAGTTACTTGTGAATATACTAACTCCCAGCTCGATCTACCCCATGTTACGATAACTTGTTTGTAGTAAACGTATGGGACCTCTGTACTTCGTACTGCTCCAAAAACTTCAAATGAATCATTTTTTACTTTTTTACTTAAAATTAATAGATTAATTAATCAATTAATTAAGACCAAAATTAATAGACTATCAAAATATAAGCTCCGCTGACCCATACGAATCCCGTTGCAAGGATTCGCTTTGCATGCATTCCCGTTAAATGTTTTTTTATTAAATTACTGATTATTCATATTCATCTCGAAAACCCGTACGAAGAAGCATTGTAGAAAATTCGTTTTGGGCCTGCCTGAATCCTCGGACATCCTTTGTCCTGTTTCCATGGACAAAAATGTTCCCCCCAATTTTCTCTACAACATAGCAAAAAACATATTTTTGTGGTAGGGCCGACCTAGGGCCTTAAGGAGAGGCCTCGGACCCATACTTCCATTGTCAAAAATGTTCCCCCTAATTTTCTCTACAACATTGCAGAAAAATGTTTTTTGGGGTTGGGCCGACCTTTAGGACATACCTAGGGCCCTAAGGCCCTAAGGAGAGGTCTCGGACACATACTTCCATGGACAAAAATGTTCGCATCAACTTTCTCTGCAATATAGCAAAACAGAGTTTTTTGCTGTAGGGCCGACCTTCAGGACAGACCTAGGGCCCTAACTACAGGCCTCGGCCTCAATATTTTTCTTGAGGACTGTTAGGCCCTCTATTACCTCTTAAATAGAAAAAGAATCAAAAAATCGGAAGGAATTTACTCGGTGTGGATGGGGATGTTGACAGGATTACCTTGCGGTCGAACGTTAGTAGCAATTGTTCATCACTTTTCTTCATCGTCCAAGATTCGCATCCGTAGATCAATTCTGGAGGGATAAGTGTTTATTAAATATGGCACTTCTTTTTCTTTGATATTAACTTTGAACGTAAATGTTTAATTAGACCATAATAGCATCTGCTTGCCGCCATGATACGTTTGCACATTTACGTCAAGTTCGTAGACTCCACACTTTATTTTGCAGGTTCCGAAATTAATTTTGCAGATTCGAAAAGATAATTTTGCAGATCGAAAAGTAAAAAATCTGCTGCTAAAAATTAAATTTGCTGATTTTAGCATCAAGTTTTTCTGATTGAAGCACTAAAATTGCTTCCAGCAAAATAATAAATTTTGCAGGTTCCGAAATTAATTTTGCTGATTGAAAAGTAAAAAATCTGCTGCTAAAAATTAAATTTGCTGGTAAAAATTTGCTGATTTTAGCATCAAATTTTGCTGATTGAAAGCAATAAAATTGCTTCCAGCAAAATAATAAATTTGCTGATAAATCAACATTAAATTTGCTGATAAAAAAAAATAAGAGAGTAACTTAAAAAAAATAAAGAGAGTAACTTTGCCGAAAAAAAGATTAAATTTGCTGGTAAAAAAAATAAATTTGCAGAAAAATAGAATAAATTTGCTGATGAAAAAAATAATTTTGATGCTAAAAGTAGAAATTTGCTGCCAAAAAAATAGATGCCCTTCTTATATTACCCCAATTTTTAAAAGTGGTTCTAGAAGTAATGTCGAAAACTACAGAGGCGTAGCAGAGGTGTTGGTACAATGATCATCTTTACCAGTTAATTTACCAACCAGCTGTTGGCCCAGCTGGGTTCAATGTATACACAACAAGTTGTGTATGTATTCTTTATAGATGGTAGATATTCGCATTATTCGAAGTTGAGTGAAACTCCCAACCGATCGACTTTTTTGGTTGGAAAATGTTTTCGGAGGGGATAGATCAGTAAATATTTTTATTTATTTAATACAATCAGGTGCTAATAAAATTAATTCATTTCTATTAATTGATTCATTAAATTATTAATTTCATTTTGAGTACTAAACACATCAAACACCGAGGGGTAGTCACGTCGATTTAACATCACATAAATGAATACACTTGGCTTGTAGTAATTACCCCTTCACATCTAGCTATTTGTGTGTCTGTAAATCACGTAAATCAAAAACAGACAACTATACATGACATGAGTTTTCAGGCTTGTACGAAGTAAACAGAGCACACGTATTTGTCACGACATTTGTACCCACTCAAATTTCGACCTTATAAATCTTTGAATATGAGCGAAATCGGTCTCAAGCCTTCTAAGACACGGTCGAAAAATTGGTCAACAACTTACCTTTGCTTGTCCGTTGAGACCTTTGCAAAAAATCATGGAAATTGTTGAAGGTCGTGTGAGTGGTCTGGACTATAGGATCCATAGACAGAGCCTTACTAAGGCTACTTAACCGTCTTTCAAAATTTTTAAATGCAGGTAAACATTTCTTTCAGAGATAGGGGTCATTAGATTGGCTCATAACTCAATTTTTTCGATTTCTTTTCGAATTTTTTTTACTACACTTGCAGAAATCAAAATGTCCTTTTAATTGGTGGCAGGACATTTCTCCGCCGCAAATAACGCCCGTGGTGTTATTAACGCCGCCCTAAGGGTTATTAACGCCCGCACTCCGGGCGCTAATAACGCCTGGTGCGTTAATAACACCCGCACTCCGGGCGCTAATAACGCCCGGGGCGTTAATAACAACCACACTCCGGGCGCTAACAACGCCCGAGGCGTTTATGACACCCGCACTGCGGGCACTAATAACGCCCAGCTGAGTAATTGGATAAACGCTACAAAATGGCACTTTAATAAATAATTTTATTTATAGAGCATGTAACTAGAAGAAGTTGATTAAGGGGAAAGTTTTCATTATACAGAACGTCAATAGAAGGAGTTGACTAGAGGAAAATTTTAAAATCCAGTAAAAGTTTATTTTCTCACTTTTCGTGTAATAAGTTTTTTAAAAATGTTGATAGTTACAGCCTTATCCTTTCAGAATACAGACTAGTTTTTCCTAAAATAATGTTTGAGCACTGCTCACTTCTATACAATAATATTCGTTTCGCCAAATTTCATTGGATTTCGATTTTTATAAAATACATTTCAGATGAAGTGCTTCAAGGCGACTCACATCGACACGCACTCAAATTTTCCTTATACAGAATGTCACTAGAAAGAGTTGACTAAGAAGAAAATTTTCCTTATGTCACAATATGGAAGAATTTTTTCCTTGATACATAGAAACGTCTTTTATTTTTAAAACATATGAAGGGATCCGTACGTATCAGAATCGATGTGGCAAACAGAAAAGATGTTACAAAAAGCGTACAACATACCTAAGTAAATATTGCCTTAACTCTTAAGTGTATGAAATTACGTACACATTAAATTGTATTGGAAATTGCCGAGAAGGCAATATTGAAAAACCCGTCCGAAGAAACAGTATAAAAAAGGCCTTCCAAAAGTACAATATTGATCCCCAAACAGACAAAAATGTTCATGTCAATTTTTTCTACAACATAGCAAAAAACCATTTTTTTGTCTTGGGCCGACCTAGGGTCCTCAGGAGAGGCCTCGCACAAATATTTACATAGACAAAAATTTTTCCCTCCAATTTCTCTACAACATGGACATATGCCTCGGGCACATAATTCCATAGACAAAAATGTTTCCCTCAATTCAAACTCCAGCCCTAAGTACAGGCACCGGGTCCAAATTTCTTTTGGGATATAATTCGGTATAATTCGGAAACGATTTACTCGAGCTATGTACAAAAGACCAAAAACCAGTTAAGCGGCCCTATCTGGGAGGCCCTTGGGCCGACAGAGCCCCAAATTCAATCCCATAAAAGATTTTTCGATTACCTTTCAGGGAAAAAAAAGTTTTTGAAAATAGGTTGGTTTTACTCAGGTTATAGCGGTGATAAACGGACGGACGGGTTTTTATTGCTGATTCGTCATCTAAGCACCAGGATCGATGCTCCCCACCTACTTCCAGATCGAAATTGGGGTGGTTATAAACGTCGTGGTAAACGCATCAGACCTCTTTTCGAAGAACTTCGTTCTTCGTATGGGTCTAAAAGGTTGTCAATAAGAAATCAAAAAATCACATGAAAACTTTATGAAAGTCAATCGTGAACGTGTAGCGAATTATATAGCTGGCCGATATTAACGCCCCGGGCGTTTTTAGCACCCGGAGTGCGGGCGTTATTAACATTAACACCCCGGGCGTTATTTGAAAAGCCGTTGATGTGAACGCCCCGGGCGTTATTTGCAGTGCCGTTGATGTGAACGCCCCGGGCGTTATAAGCGCCCGGAGTGTGGGTGTTAATAAAGCCCTGGTGGGCGTTAATAACTATCCGGACTCCGGGCGTTATTTGCGGGGGAGAAATGTCACGTTGCCCTTTTAATTATTAAACGAAATTTGCAATTATATTAAATTATGAAACACATCGAGTTCAAGTGAGAGTTCCGAATTTCGGTTTCTTTCAAAATCGTAATTTCTTGAAAATTTGAATTTTCTTGAAAATCATGCTCGGAGCGGTAGCGGAGAGCGTGACGCAGTCCCCACACCCCAAAAAAAAACGTCCACAAACCCAAAAACCTCCATATAAAAACCTTTGGGACAAGGAGCCATACATAGGCGAAGTTTTGAGTTTTTTCCACTCGCTCCCCTTCCCCTTTAAATTATTTTTCAAAAAAAACTACGTCGCAGCAGCTTTCAAACAAGCCCTCACTCATCAAAATCGGTTGAAAATTGGCTGAGATATCGCCAATCAAAGATGACCAATTCCTATGGAAAAGTGGTCAAATTACCTTTGTAATTAATAACAATTTGATTCCTGTGTGGTGTGTCAACGATCTATGTATCTATCTATCTACTTTTTTTTTCTCGAGAACCACTCGAGCGATTTCCTTAAAATTTTCAGGGAACGTCAGTCTCGGCCCCAAATGACAAATTTCA
>CM055404.1:88796807-88817343 GCA_029228625.1 Pseudolycoriella hygida
TGTACGGAGAAAAAGTAGCACGGCGCTAACGTTTGTACGTGGAAACGGTAGTACGGAGAAAATTACACACTCTTACATACATTTTAGTATTAATGTCCCAAATCTCCGACCTAGCGGACAAGAATGCTTAATGTCCGTGTAGCCTCTAGGGGCGGGGGTATTTACTAGTTGAATATATAATTGCAAAATCTTACTCAATGCTTGGCTTCGTTATGAGAACTTGTAAGCAATTTAAGAATATTAAAACTTTAAAAAGTTTATACTCTGCCTATGTCCATTCTTACTTAGAATATGTTTCAGTTGTTTGGCGTCCTTATCAAGACACATTTGTTGACAGAATTGAATCAATTTAGAAAAAAATTTTGATGTACGCACTGAGGCGGATGGTGAAGCGGGATGAAAAGCACAAGCTTCCGCCATATATTGAAAGATGCGATTCGATCAACATGGAAGCACTCGCCCGACGCAGAGTCATTGCGTGCGCACTTTTTGTATCTGATCTGATGAATGGAACCATCGATGCATCGAAAATCAGAAGCAAGATCATGCGAAATTGCAGACCCACTTGTGCTGATGATTTTCTCGAAGTTGACAAACACAGGACTAAATATGGTCTTTATGTGCCTATCAATAATATGTGCATGGCATTTAATCGCTTTTCATTACTGTGGTTTCAAAACATACCACGTGAAACGTTTAAGGCGACTATTAGGAAATTGAGAATCTATAATATAAAACCCAAAATACACTGCACCTCACCGCACCTTGGTGCACCTCACTGCACCTTGGTGCACCTCACTACACCTTGGTGCACCTCACTGCACCTCAATGCACCTTGGTGCACCTTACTGCACCTTGATGCACCTCACTACACCTTGATACACCTCACTACACCTTGGTGCACCTTACTGCACCTCACTGCATCTTGGTGCACCTCACTACACCTTGGTGCACCTCACTGCACCTCACTACACCTTGGTGCACCTTACTGCACCTTACTGCACCTTGGTGCATCTCACTACACCTTGGTGCACCTCACTGCACCTTGGTGCACCTCACTACACCTTGGTGCACCTCACTACACCTTGGTGCACCTCACTACACCTTGGTGCACCTCACTGCACCTTGGTGCACCTCACTACGCCTTGGTGCACTTTGGAACGCCTCTCTGTACAATAAGTCACTCAGCTCAACCGAGGCCCAAGGTCGGTGGAACGGTTGGTTGATGGCGAGGTCGATGGCCAAATAATTAATTTTTGAAGTGTTGTAGAGGACGTAGGGCGAAACACTTTTGCCCATTGAAGTGTGATTCCCAGGCCTCCAGGTCGACGCTATCGTCAGCCGAGGACCAAAAAATTAATTTTCGAATTGTTGTACAGGAAGTCGAGGGGAGCATTTTACCAATGTAACAATGTGTTCCCGTTCACTCGGTATCCAGATTGATCCTAGAGTCATTCAAGTATAAGAAAAGTAATTTTGAAATCATTGTATTGGATGTCGAGGAAACATTTTTGTCTATTCAAATGTCCCAGACGTCATCGTCATATAAGGACCAACAAATTATTTTTGAAGTTTTGTAGAGGACTACGAGTGAAATATTTTTGTCAATCGTCCAGGTCTAACCCAGGGTCACCCGATGACTGAAAAATCAATCATTGGTTCCAGGACTCATCACAGTAAATCTTCATATAAATACAGGTAAACAAAGTTTAGACAATCCGGCGAACACGGGCTCACGGGCATCACAAAAAGGCTGGTTGGTTGAAGTCCAAAATTTAATTTTTGATTTGCTGCAGTAAACGGCAGGGGAATCTCAATTTCTCATGCAACTATTGGTCCCAGAAACCAACTAAGATACCACGGTCGGCCGAGGACCTAAAAATGATTTTTGATAGATGGTAGAGGACTCTTTTGCGCAGCTTTTGGTTTTGTAAATTTCATGACACTTTGAGTATCGCCATTTCATTTTATTTATAACTGTAGGAGAATTTTGCCTTACAAAAGTAACTTCACTTAAGGAAAGAAAGGAGTGCGAGTGGAGATGTCATAGAGAGCAGACGTGTGTTTTTTTGTAACAAATTAAATAATTCGTAGCTATGCGAAGTGATTGATTATCGTTTATGGATCCACTAAGCATAGTAACTATGAAATTAAAATGCATATTCGCCAAGTGTTTAAGTAGTGTAAATCCTGTAAAAAAAAATATACGAAAAAATTGAAACAAAAAATTATTGGAAACATGTGGCCTATTCAAAATAACAAAGCGTTTGTTCTCTTAATGCAGTTTTCAACCAAATTGAAGCGTGGACAGTTGGACAGTCACATTTCAGTTGCAAATTTTCTCTTCAACTTAGAATCGTTCCCTCGTGGACTTGTTCAATTGGATACTAGGGCGCTTCATCAAACATCGCATCAGAAATCATATCTCTATGACATGGTAGGGATCCGTTTAGTATTCAAACCTTTGGCAACAATAGCTGCTAACTGTTTTTATATTTTATTGTGTGATAAAAAAAAACAATTCACTTTACAAAAAACGACAGTAGCAGTGAACATCTAATGCAATGTGCCTATGGAATCAAGGTTTCTTGATCAATTTCTTGAAAACAAATTAGATTTTCGTTGCATCGTCAATCATTTACTCAAAATTTCTTGGCCTTAATTTTATTTCTTTGATGATGCATCAGTTGATTACTTTTTTGTTAATTTCTAGTTGGAATTTATCTCATCACGGTGAATAATATCCAGTGAAAAAACATTTTTACATAATTTCTTGTAATTTCTAGATTGTTATAAAATGAACCATGGTAAACTTCTATTTTTCCAAGTTCAAATTTGTAAAATTTATAAAATGTTAGAACCGAGGATAAATCCCTTTAAAGTGCGAGGTACAGTGGGATAGCCTAATATAATGATCAATATTGTAATTAATTATGGAAATAAATTGAAATTGAATTGAAAGAAAATGGATGTACCTTGAAAAATTACTTTTTTCATCTGTCTTCTTATTCACTTCAATCGCAAAGTCACGTTTGTTTTATGCGATTTGACTTTCAAAGACGAGCAAAATCTGGCGATCGGACGGGCGGAGTTATATGAGAAAGGTGTTTCTTTGAGGGTAAAAAGTACACCACGCGAATTGTGAGGAAGAACTCAGTTTTCGGAAATCTGTTGAGTGTTTTCGGTAGGAGAGTCTATGTAGTTGACGTGGGCCTAACGATACGCATGTACGCGTGTACGCATGTACGCATGATACGAAGCAAATTTTCAACTTTTTGCCGGGTCAGAGCTCAAAGTAGGATACTAAAGTATTTTATGTAATTTGAGGTTTTCTAGAAACTTTCAGCAAATAACTGATTGTAGACGTAAAGGTTTGAAATCAAAAACATGTTTACTGGTAACCAATTTTTATAAATTACTGACACCATATCCCGGGCGAAGCCCGGGTAACCAAGCTAGTCACATATAAACTCAACGGTAAGATCAGAATTTCATAAACTGAACCTCTGGTTCTCAATCTAATCAACAGCTGATTAGTGAATTGGGTCTCACGACTCTCAAATGAAACTCAAATGTAACTCTAAGTCACGTCGAATTGTGCAAAAATAACTAGTCAAGGCGACTAGTTTCCGCTAATCCCTTTTGTTTCAGGTGGACCATTGCTACACGAGACGTTGGTGCCTCATGGAACGACGCGACGGGCTCTTCAGTTTTCAGTTTCAATTTACTGCTACTCTGTAATTAATTGGACAAGATGCAAAAGATGGCTGTCGACTTCGACGGGTCGACCGGGTCGTCAGTCCATCGTCATTTTGATAAAATTTTTCTTTTTACTATTTTTAAATGTGTTTATTGTAAATGTAATAGCCGTAATGCGATAGCCGTTGGCCGAAATAAATAAATAATTATAATGTTTGATACATACTGATGCTAAGCCTGTGTAAGCCTGTGCTAGTGGTGCGGTGACACCGTTGGTAATTAGCCATGCCATCAGGAGTCTTAGGGTGAAATCTATTGGAATATTTGGGTACATAGATGTAATGTCTAGTGAGCCTATTTTTTCTTTTTTGTTGATCGTTTCACCATTGATTTGTTTTGCAAATTCGGTGCCGTTTAATAATGATTTTCTTTTGGGTTTTATAGTTGCGGGTAGTGGTGAAAAATTATTCCGCTGGTGGGTCCGGCATTTGTGACGCAGTTTTTTTAACACAACGTAATTTTGTTTGAAAACAGCGCTGTAATTTTTCAGGAAATTAAAGCTTTGAAGACAAGGTTCTATTCAAACAAACTTCTGCGTATAATACGATACGATACGATAAGCGATAGCGTCACCTCAAGCGATATCATTGATTTTGGAAGCAGACTCACGGACTGCGTCACACTCTACCTTTAAAGAGGTTTTTGTTGTGATATCAGTCGTTTTGGAAGTTTTCAGTTGTTGAAAAAATTTCTATTTTTTGAAAAAAAATTTCTCCGAAAAAAAATTTTCTCAAAAAAACAATTTCTCCGAAAAAAACTTGTCTCGAAAAAAATTTTCTCACAAAAAAACTTCTCCAAAAAACGTTTCTCTCCGAAAAAAATTTTTGTCAAAAACAAAATTTTCTCCAAAAACATTTTTCTACAAATTTTTCTTCTCACAATTTAATCCTTTCTATAAAAAAATCCAAATTAATTTTCTTTGAAAAAAAATTTTCTCTAAAAAAAATTTTCTCCAAAAAATTTTCTTTCCGAAAAAAATTGTTCTCCAACACCTTCGGCTAACATCGGAACACTTCGTACCACCTTCGGCTACCTTCCGAATACTTTGTGTCACCTTCGGCTACCTTCGGAACACTTCGTGTCACCTTCGGCTGCCTTCGGAACCCTTCGTGTCACCTTCGGCTTGTAACTTGGGTTTGTATAGATTTAAGTTTCTCTAGTAAAAAATAACACTAGACCTAAGTCAGCTTTTGGTGTAACCCGGTGGCAATTTTGAAGAACGCCGGTGGTAGCACACAGATGGCAGACATAGCCACTTTAACCGGTTGACGTGAGCGACAGCTCCAAACCGATTGACGCTTGTTGAAAGCGATGCAAATTTGTTGAAGTCTGTTTAGTTCAACATTTCACGGAGTGAACACGTTCCAGTGATCAAACGGAAAATTATCGTTGCGATCAATCGTTACTGGTTGAGGAAGGATTCCGTGTCAGCCGAACGAACGGCTGTTGATTAAAAGCTTGTGGCTAACAAGGTAAGAGAGTTTTAAGCAGATGAATGTGGAGGTTAAGGACACAGTGCGCTAACGGAACAAACAGCTTTTAGGTGCATACAATAATTGTGGATGTTGGACAAAGCCTTTTGGAACCTCGTGGCTAACGTGGATCAAACGAAAGGATAAAGAGTGAAACGGATCTGTGTAAATTAAGTCGTTCTGGCCACCCAACCCAAAGAATATAGTTTATTGATCAGCATTCGTACAAGAATTTTGATTGTGAAACAATAATTAAACTAAAAAACTTTAATCACAACAAATAGAATATCTCCTTCATGTTATCGCATGACCTAAAGGTGCCAATGACAGCCGCTGCATTCCCCCTTTGTATGGCTATACTCAGCCTTTGTTTAAGGAAGGATTTGGAGCGTGGTTCGCACGTTTTCAGGAGTATCCTTTTTGTTAGTTCGTCGAAAAATTCGGTGGCTTCATTACACCATGGTCCCATCGTCTCCACTGCGAAGTGTACAAATAGGTAATTTTGACTTATTAATGTCTCGTATTTTTTCTCTTTTCGTTTAGCTTTGTCCGCTGCTGCTGCGCCTGCTTGTCTTCAGCTGAATCTCATGTTGCTGGGTGCAAACGTGTCTGTGCAGGTTGCATCCCAGATAAGGGTGCTTCCTTTAGACCATGGAATAAGGGTCATTCCGTCTACTCTTTTTCCGTCCTCCCTTGCTAACCCTGGAGGTTCTAGTCGTGACGGTACGTCAGCCAATACCAAAGCTCGTTTTATAATATCGTTCAACTCTGCATGACGAGCGTGGCGACCAACACTTTTTTTACATTTTAGGCCGTGATGACCTTGTTTGTCCACCTGTGAACCACAGACACAAAGGTGGGGTGCACAAATATCTAGTCCTAAACGAAGACCTATTATTATTCGAAAAGAGTTATTGTCAAGTAGTGTGCCCATTGATGACGAGGGCAGGGCGTGCAACCAAGCACCCGACTCAGGTCTTTGTACTGCCAGGAATCTTGCTATATCCTCCTCCTTTACGAATTCTATTTTGTTCAAAGTTTCGCTAACCACGATCGAGTTCCAGTGATTTTGTAGTGTAGGATCTTTTGGTCGTCTTGATTCTGGATGTATGCGATCCCATGCCCTCAAACTGTCCTCATAATCAGCTATTTCTTCGGTGGTCAGCGTTGGTAGGTTTAACATGGTACTAACCAACAGAGGAGAAACAGCGTTAACTGAAGACAGAAAAGCCGGTAGAGCTACATCCCGAACTTTCCGTACTCCCACACCACCAGCATTGATGGGCAGCGAAGCTAAGTCCCATTTGTTGTCTTCTAAAAGTGAATTCGTCAGAGCTTCTAAAGTTGACTTTATTTGAGTGTCTATTTCATCTACAATGTCCATATGATTCCATGTCGACGTTGTTCGTAATAGAAATACCAGTTTCGGGATAGCGAAGCAGTTTTTTTAGAATGAAGAAAGCTATGTGATAATTTTCTAATTCTTGCAGACGTTTAAATAATAACTTTAATTCGTTTAGTTTATCGTTAAAGACTTTGTCAAAAGCACTTTCGGTAATAGCTGTACCTAGGAGGGTAAAATTGTTGACTATGCATATTCCAGGAGATAGTTTGTCGAAAAGCTGTGCTATATCAGGGTCTACTTCCGAACAAAAAAAAAAGCTCACACTTAGTGGGATTAATTAGTAAACCAATTTTAGCGCATTCTTCTTTTACTGTTTTGATATCTCGTAATACGCTCTCCACCTCACCTGCTATGGTTCCATCGTCTAGATAAAAAACGACGAATTCCGATACTAAGGACTCAATTACGAATTGAATTGCTGAGCTAAACAGTAGTGGACCACATGGGTCAGCTTGCTGAGCGCCGTTTTGTGAGTGGAGAATATAATCGCCGTAAAACAGTAGGGATGGTGTTGAGTAACATTGCCATAGGTAGGGGTAAATAGTTGGACAATGCAACTTCATTTCAGTCAGGAATACGTCGCGATCCACCTCGTTAAATGCATTACGGAAATCGATTTTGACAATCACGACCTTTCGATGAGAGTTTTTTTTTAATAAAAGTCCTCGTAGCGTGCGCTGCAGCTTCACAACCACCACTTATACCAACCTAAAAGGTATTTATAGATTAAGGGGTTGCGCAAATTAGGTTAAGTGTTTCATGATAGTTTAAAATTAGTTTGATTTTGACGAGTAAATTAAATATTGTGTTCTAAACATTTCAAATAGTGCTTTTTGGTAGGAAATTCGTTACATTGATCTTTTTTTTAATGCAAAGAATCAAGAAATGTATTCCAAAATATATATGACAACGGTAGCGTCGCCTAGATTTTGTTGAAAGCGGCTACATCAACTGATTGAACAACATCTTCGAATGCGTCAATCTTTTCGGACAACAAATCAATGGAAACCAAATCATCTTCAATGACACACATAATCTGCAACTTTTTGATGCCATAGCCAACTGGGACGAGCTTAGATGCTCCCCACAACAATCCTTCCATTTCGATGGAGCGAACGTTCTTTTCCATCACTGCCATGTCAGTTTCATCATCCCATGGTTTCACATCCAATAAAACTGAACTCTTAGCAATGAGTGCTGTTTTCTTGGACTTTTTGGCCGTATACGCAGCAACACGTTCGGCTTTAATGCGTTCAGCTTCTGCACTTTCCTCTTCATCTTCAGATGCGAACAAATCAACATCGTCATCATCATCAGCTGCTGGTGCTGTTGTTGGCTTAGCACCAGCTACTTGAGGCAAAGCTTGGCCACCCCAAGCCGGCCGTTCTTGCACCGGAAATGATGCAATATGACGATACCATCTCTGTACATGAGGAACAGATCCAGCTGGTGCTTTTCCAATGGCTTCAAAAACAGACAAATCAGCTTTGGACGGAGCGTATCCTTCAATGTAACTACATTCTGCCAAAAAAGTATCAAGTTCTTGCAAACCTTTTGGCGTTTTTACATCTCCGAATGCCATTTTACTGGGATTTAGTATTTTCTAAGCCAGGGGAAAAGAATGATCAACGTGCAGGAGGAGGCGGAGGAGGAGGAGGAGGAGGAGCAGGCGGAGGAGGAGGAGGAGGAGCAGCAGGCGGAGGAGGAGCAGAAGGAGCAGGAACAGGCGGAGGAGGAGAAGGAGGCGGAGGAGTAGGATGGGGAGGAGGAGGAGGAGGAGGATGGGGTAGAAGCACACCCCGCCAAATTTTAAAGCAGTGCGATAATTGAAAATTCAAAACTTAGATCTTTTCTCGCAAATTTTCGTGCCTATAAAAATCATATAATTTCAATAGATGAGTATAAAACATTCGTAGCCAGCGACGTGGTCTCAGTTACAGTCTGGAATGGCATCGGTAAAAAAGCATCTAGCTGTTTTGAATCTTATTCAATCATCAACGCCTAAATTTCGCCAACAAATAATCTTGAATTGCGAATCAGATTTTATCAACACAATCTACGAATGTATTTACAACACTCTGAAAGGAAATATTCCATTGAAAAGGAGTGAAATACAAAAATTAAAAAGTTCAAAAAAATATTAAGGAAAATTTACCGATGCGATGGTGGGTTAAAAGAGAAAAGGAAAATTAAACAATCTGGAGGTAATTTTTTGCCGGATTTACTCCGTCCAATTGTCAAAGCAGGAGAAATTTCTTTAATGAAATTTACGAAAAGGTGATAACTGCGAGAGAGAAAAACTTTTCTCAATAGTTTTTGAATAATAGATAAAGAAAACTAACAAAACAAGCTACACGAATTCATTCTTTGTTCAACTATTGACGAGTGTGGGCCTAGTAATAAATTATCCTAAGATGTATACCACTTGTACGATTTGTGATCAAAATTTCGCGAATAATTTCAACCTGAGACGTCACATGGAAATAGAACACGCAGAGACGGAAAATTGTGGAAACGAGAATGAATTTGAGAGAGAAAATGAGAGTGAAGAGGGCGAAAACGAAGAGTCAAACGAAAGTTCGGATGATGATGATAATGATGATGATGATGATGATGATGATGATGACGATGATGATGATGATGACGACGAAAACTTCACATACGACGAGGTGCGGGCAATTCTTCGTTACGGTTTTAGAAGAAAAAGAGAAAATAAGTGAAAAAGGACAGATCCAATAGTTTTATCGTCAGTCGGGGTCGAGCAAGAAGCTAGCAGAGACGTAAAAATCACATAAAATGAAATCACCACCGAGCCAGAACATGAGTGAAAAATCTAAAATTTTGAAAAAAAAAAGGAACCAGCGCAGATGTCCAGGCCCGTGTCCATGTACCTGCTTTATTTTCGCAATTTTCAAAGGTGTAACAACAACGAAGAAGAATGTACCCTGTGTGGGAAAGCATGAGGAATCAAATTCTAGTCTCAGAAACCAAAAAGTGTGACTCCAGCGAAGAATTTACCCGATGATGTGGAAACGCATAAGAAATCAGAGTCTACTCTCAAAAAGGCTGAAAAGAAAAAACCTCGTGTTATTCGTCTACCGAAAACCAGTTACATTAAACCGTTCCTCGCAACTTTATTAACCGAACTATCAAACACTGGTGAAGTGTGTATGGATGCAACAGAAATAGCAAAAGCGGTAAACATGGTCTCGACCGTGAAAAAGGACCTGGAGGACGGTTAAGCGTGGAATCAAAAAATTGAGGTTGCAGAAAACTTACTGTACAAATCAGGGCTAGTCTTATATCATAAATAATAGTCTTACTTTAATCATTCTCTGTAATTCTGATAACTTTTACCAAAAATAAATGTGTCAAAAAAAAATAAAAAAGTGTTTTAATAAAGGGTTATCAATATAAACTACGAATTGATTTTCATAAAATTGTCGATGTAAAGGACTGTAATGGACCGGTTATTTAAAAACCCTACTTTAACAATAATTTTTCATGTAACAAATACGATGATTGAGAAAATATCATTTTTATAAAACGATATCTAAATTCCTATAGCATTCAGCGGTAAGGGGTGTAAAATTTTTAACAGAAATCACTTCAATGATGAATCTATTAAGTAGGGTCAAGTATTTTAAAAATAGCACACGCGGGTCTTTTATTTAATTGTGAGTTAATAATCATAAACATTTATTGACATCCTAATAACTCAAAAGAATTCAATAGTAACCAATTTACCCCGGTCAATTGGCTTTTGTCATATTGATATAAAATCATACGGGATTTTCCCCTCGAGTATATTAAGGTAATTTGTACCTCCAGATGCACGTGATTTTTGTCAAATAGTTATGAAGATCATAGCAAAATGCTCATGACTAATTTAAATTATATCGTCACCATCTAAATACTTTTCTGTAAATTTCACTCAACAATTTTGTATATTCGCATTTTAACACCGCAGGATAAGAGAAGGAATTGGTCTGGTATAGCTTAAACCGCGGGCAGCTGCGCAAATTCAAAATAAAAATATCAATCTGGTTCAGATCATTAATTCTGGGCATAAATGTCATAATATAATTATTATACGGCATCAATTTTAGACAGTACTCGCCAAAAAGTGGCAGCTGGATGACAATAATCTGAATTAGACCCATTGTTATCATCATCCCGTAGGTAATAAAATATTTAGCCAGGCCATTAATCTGATTCTGGACCATTGTTACCACCATCCCGAAGGTAATAAGTTATTTACCCACAGGCCATTAATGTCAACTACCCCTATTGTCACCATTTAGTCACACCCCATTAATTTTAAACAATACTCAAGAAAAGTGGTAATCCATCTTCTCAGGTCACAGCCCCGTCTAAAATTTCGTTCCAAACTAAATTCAATCTCTGTTTACAACTCAGCTTTCGATTTCACTATCAATTTCCATTTGCAATCTTGCTATGTCCGTTTCAATCTCGAATTAAATATTGCCAAGGTTCTCAATTGTCGTTCAAATTTCAATCCCGATTCTTCATTTCATTTAAAAATATAGCTCAACTTCGATTCCGATTCTACGGTTCACTTAAAACTAATTCTCAACTTCAAATCTAGACTATGACTTTCAACTCCAATTTATAACCTCCTCTCAATTCAATTTAAAAAATCAACTTCTGATCTCGATCCTCAACTTCCTTGTCAGTGTCAATATCAGTGGTGGTCGATAACGTCTGAATCAAATTTCCACGCTCGATGCCCAAATCAAAGACATAAAATCACAAAAATTTTCGACATCATTTCGCAGTCCAAATAAAAGAGAAAATTTCTCCCAAGTATTTTAACCATAAATTCTCCAGTCATATTAAAACTCAACATGAGAAAACTGTATCGAAATTTAATAAATATCGTAAGTGCTCCAGTAGCTGACCCTTTAAGCAATTTTTTGACTTTGATCTTCAATATTTATATTATATTGATGAAAATGTTAGGTTTTAATTTCTTTATATTTTAATTTGATCTATTCTGATTGAGTAGAACATCGGAAATATTGCTAATTGTATTTTTTTTACTGTATAAAATGGGATTTACAAAAGCACTGTTTTTGATCCAGTAGCTGACCAGAAAAAAATGAGTATTCCTATGTCTGACCATTTGTGTTCCAGTAGTTGACCATCTCATATCATGCAAGATTTTGCAAGATTTAGTGAAATTGTTCTTCATTTTCTTGATTTTTTTGGAAAGAAAAGAAAAAAACGAAAAGCTTAAAAGCTCTTGTTTTTTTTTGGCTTGTTGACTGATCATATAATTCAATCCATCAGTGTGTAATGTAAAAACACCTTTCAACTTTGTAAGTTACTGAAAAGTGTGAGTTTTGTTTTTCGAAAAGAAGGCTGAGATATGTTTTATTAAAAATGTCCTTTCTTACAACAAATATCTTATTATTTTATTGTTTTGTCAGTTATAATGGAAGTGACAAAGAATTCGGCGAAAAGGTTGGCTTTTCTTCATAGATGCAAGAATTTTCTCCGTAAGAACTTGCTACGGTCTAATAGCTGACAAGAATTGAACTAACCGAATGGCTTCTCTTGATCACCGCCGTAAATTAGGTTCTTTGGGTGCTTTTATGGTCAATATAATCGAAGCTTCTGGGCATTGAGCCTACTCTCCTAAACCCCTATGTTGTAACTGCTAGATACTGTCGAGCGGTAAGATATAGAGGAAAAATGTTAAAATGTTAACATCAGATTGATATTTTATTTGGATAATTATTATTATATGATAAACATAGTCATTTTCGTGGTCAGCTATAGGAACAAGACACTAAATTAGACTCAGTGTTTTGACCACGATAAATTGTAACGTTTTTGATTGTCTATGGGCAAAAGGGCTATTGAAATGTAAATAATTAACATAATTAAGATTGATTACACAAAATCTGCAATTTAATTAAACGTAAAAATACTAATTTCATCGACAAGATCCTTACCGATTACGTAACAAAACACCTCTAACAGGACTTGACTTTGACGACCATATGATTTATCGATCTTTTTCGCAAATAAAACGGGAATCCACCATTAACACGTGATGTGAAATAACACAATTGATATTCCGAACAGAAACCATTACTTTTTTATTCAAATTTATTTTTATTTTTTTTGAAAATTTACAAAATATTTGTCTGGTCGGCTACAGGTACACGATTAACTACTGGAGTACTTTTGATAAGTCGAAGTGCTTTACGTTATAAAGGTTTTATTGTAAAAATAAAGAACCAGCGTGGTCATACAAATGAGTGATTACACGAGAATGAACAGATCGTATACAGAAAACAATAGAATTAGTATCGGCCAATGTTCAATGAGCTCCCACATGTAACATGGACCGAGCAATTTCTTAACACTCCCACTTTTAATTAATTATTTAATTCATTAAAACGAAAAAAAAATACTCAACGACTCCCATCATAGACCGAAATTTTATGAACTTATCCTTAGGGAGGCAAGGCCTTAGTCAGAATGTCTGCGACCTGACTATCACTTTCTGTGTAACTTAAATTAAACAAATTGTTACCGTATTTCTCGTGTATCATATGGTATCATAAGCTATCATTATGTCTATGTGTTTCGTACGTTTATGATATTCCGGATTCTTTGTTAATTTGATAGCACTTTCGTTATCGACCATTAGCATCGGCACCGTATCAATTTCAGGAGCAAGTTGACCCACCAAAAGTTGCAACCAGACGAGTTCTCTCACAGAATCGCTGGCAGCTATATACTCCGTCTCAGTTGTTGATAGTGAAACGCATTTTTGTCTTTGGGAACACCAGCTTATTGGCCCAGAAGCGAATTGAAAAAAAAAAAACAGTGGTTGATCGTCTCGTATCGACATCGCTACCAAAATCAGCATCGCTATAACCAACTAAAAAATTCGTAACGTTATACGTTTGGTTTGAAAAGTATACCGTATTTAGGTGTCGCCTTTAAGTAACGGAATATTCTCTTTACTGCATTCCAATGAATTGCCAATGGATTTTCAAGGTGCCGGCTCACTGATCCAACCGCAAAGGAAATATCGGGTCTGGTTCCGGTCACCAAATACATTAGGCTGCCCACTGCTTCTCTTTATGGAACATTGTCAGCGCATTTGCTTTCATTTGGTTGACACAATGGGCTAAGTTGTGAATGTGGATCGGACGGCGTTAGAACAGGGTGACAGTCATGTATGTATGTATAAATAATTTATTTAGCTGTGCTATCATTACATCTTTCCTTTAGTCTAAAAAATACGTCGTAACTATACGCGTCATTTAACACTCAATTTTGTACTTCGTCTTCACATGTTCACTCAGCATCTTCTTAAATCTATTAATATTACCTTCCATTTTAATTTCAATCGGCAATTTGTTGAATCTCCTCAGTCCATCGCTGCAAATTGAATTCTGAACGTCATTTCTGGGTCTGAAATCCATCATGTTCCGTAGATCATAATTGTGTGCATCTCTTACATAACTCTTACGCAAAAATTTAAATTTACTCTAAAAAATCTACGCAATAAGAAACAAAAGTCAAATTTTTGCAGCGCAAAAACTGAAAGTACAGAAAAATTATTTCGTCGTTGGGTCCGGCATTTGTGACGCAATTTTGTTTAACAAAACGTAATTTCGTTTCAAAGAAAGCGCTCTAATTTTTTCAGGAAATCAAAACACAAGGTCCCACTCAAACGAACTTCTGCGTATTATCTGCGATAGCGTCACCTCAAGGGATATCATTAATTTTGGAAGCGGACTTACGGACTGCGTCACACTCTACCTTTAAAAAGGTTTTTGTTGTGATATCAGTCGTTTTGGAAGTTTTCAGTTGTTGAAAAAATTTCTATTTTTTGAAAAAAAATTTCTCCGAAAAAAAATTTTCTCAAAAAAAAATTTCTCCGAAAAAAAATTGTCTTTCAAAAAAATTTTTCTTCGAAAAAAATTTTCTTCGAAAAAAATTTTTCTCCAAAAAAAATTTCTCCGAAAAAATTTGTTCTCCAACACCTTCGGCTACCTTCGGCTACCATCGGAACATTTCGTATCACCTTCGGAATACTTTGTGTCACCTTCGCCTACCTTCGGAACACTCCGTGTCACCTTCGGCTACCTTCGGAACACTTCATGTCACCTTCGGCTACCTTCTAAACACTTCGTGTCACGAATTCTTCCCACCGATTCATATAACTTTCCTGAAGAAACCAACTGTCTAAGTATTCTTATTCAGAATTTAGCAAAAAATCCAAGATGGCGTCACTTTGACAGTTGGCAGCCATTTTCTAATGATCCCAAAAAATTCTCCTGATGAAACTCTATAACTTTGTAGAAGAAACCGTCTCTCTAAGTAGCGTCATTCCGGAGCTAAAATTCGAAAACCGAAAAAGCATAAATGAAAATCCAAGATGGTGCCGCTATAACAGATCGCAGCCATTTTCTTATGATCCCAATAAATTCTCCTGATGAAACTCTATAACTTTGTTGAAGAAACCGTCTCTCTAAGTAGCGTCATTCCGGAGCTAAAATTCGAAAACCGTAGAAGCATAAACGAAAATCCAAGATGGCGCCGCTATAACAGATGGCAGCCATTTTCTTATGATCCCAAAAAATTGTCCTGATAAAACTCTATAACTTTGTAGAAGAAACCGTCTCTCTAAGTAGCGCCATTCCGGAGCTAAAATTCGAAAACCGAAAAAGCATAAACGAAAATCCAAGATGGCGCCCCTATAACAGATGGCAGCCATTTTCTTATGATCCCAAAAAATTCTCCTGATAAAACTCTATAACTTTGTAGAAGAAACCGTCTCTCTAAGTAGCGTCCTTCCGGAGCTAAAACTCGAAAACCGTAGAAGCATAAACGAAAATCCAAGATGGCGTCGCTATGACAGCTGGCAGCCATTTTCTAATGATACCAAAAAGTTCTCCTGATGAAACTCTATAACTTTGTAGAAGAAACCAACTCTCTAAGTGTTATCATTCCGGAGCTAAAAATCGAAAACTCAAAGAAGCATAATTTATACCTTACAAAAATCCAAGATGGCGTCACTTTGGCAGATTTCTGAAAATCCCAAAAAATTCTCCTTATCAAACTCTATAACTTTCCCGAAGAAACCAACTCTCTAAGTATTGTCATTCCGAAGCTAAAATTCGAAAACCAATAAAAACCTAATTTATTGCTTTGGAAAATTCAAGATGGCGCCAGTTTGACCGCTGGCAGCCATTTTCTTAAGATCCCAAAAAATTCTCCTCCGGGCGTTAATTCATGTCGCCCATAGCAAAATGCAGCGCGTGAACGGATATGATATCGTTTTGAGTAATTATGTTGCTTTAGCTGAGCAATCGAAATTATTGTCGGCACCGAGATTTCTTTAAGAACCTCGTAGAAATTTGAGTTAGTTCTCTAAACTCGGTGGTCTTGCATGGACCACTGCTCTCCAGCGGTAAGGAGGCCGCTTGAGAGCAGCAATTGGAAAGTCGCGGGAAAGCAGCAATCAGAAATTTGTTGTAATCAATACGGAAATCGGTTCGCGGACATTAAATTCGGACTTGGACACTTTGGTTGTGTTTCTGGTGATCTGTTTGAAAAATTGACTTAGTTTTCAAAAGTTTTGAAGTGAACAGGAATTTTATAAGAAAGTTGTGCTGAAATTGAATCTGGGATAAGTCAAAAGAAAATCTAGTTTTGTGTTCATAATAAAGTAATCAGCGGCTAAACCTGTTTTATTGAACATCGTGAAAGATTGCGCCCGGAAAAGGTTCACCTGTGACGAGTCTCTCCACACAAAAAAATATATAGTCGATAGCGTCAACTCAAGCGAGATGATTAATTTTGGAAGCGGACTTACGGACTGCGTCACAGTCTACCTTTCAAAAGGTGTTTGTTGTGGTATCAGTCGTTTGGGAAGTTTTCAGTTGTTGAAAAAATTTCTATTTTTTGAAAAAATTTTTCTCTGAAAAAATATTTTTTCAGAAAAGAAACTTTTCTTAGAAAAAAAATTTCTCCGAACAAAAAATTGTCTTCAAAAAAACATTTTCTCCAAAAAAAAATCTCCAAAAAACATTTTTTCTCCGACAAAATTTTTCTCCAAAAAATTTTTTTCCGAAAAAAATTTTTCTCCAAAAAAATTTTTTTCGGAGAAAATTTTTTCTCCAAAAAAAAATTTGCCTTAAGGTCTCGTAATAGACGCATTCCCTAAATGGGGGGGGGGGTCACCCATACATTTGACCCTTCTGGAATGCGTCTATTACGAGATATCAGATTTAAAATGTGTGGCAACACTGAAAAAGCGTTACGTAATTTAGGGATTTTCTAAAGACTTTTATGATTTTCAAGATTTTCTTCAGATTTTCTAAAGATTTTTAGGATTTTCTGCAGATTTTTAAGATTTTCTAAAGATTTTCAAGATCAAGGAGGAAGTCAAAAAGTTCCTGTATGTATGTTCCTTAGTCTACGAAAAAATTTCTTGTGAATTTTTTGGCGCGTAAGACTACCGTGGGGCCATGTTAGAACATGGATAGATAGATAGATAGAACATAGAAACCGACAGATCAGAAAAAAAGTTTTCATAATGATGAGAAGAATAGATCGATGGCCCATAGAAAAATGTCATTTTCAAACCTCGCTATCTCAGCTAATTTCCAACCGAATTTGATGAGTCTGAGCTCGTTAGAAAGCTGCTGCGACGTAGTTTTTTTTAAATAATTATAAGGCAAAGGGGCGGCAGGGGAAAAGTTCCCTATACATCGTGCCTTGTCCCAAAGGTTTTTGTATGCGTTCTTTTGAGTTTGTGGACCGCTACCGCATGATAAGTTCGTCAAATTGTGACGTAAGACTAATAACCCTAGAGCTAAGGAAACACAGTCGTCACGTGTTTTTGGGAAAAAAACTGGGAAAATCGGGACAATTTTCCCTATTTTGTAGCGATGTAAGGAATTGTAAAGTACAGCACAGTTGTACTGTGTAGCAGTGAAAAATTGTTCAGCTTTTCTGAATGTATTTTTCGGTCAAACGATTTCCGCAACAATTTTCTTTTTTTTTTAATTATTTCAATGAAAACTCTGTACCATTAGCGAAGATAAGCGCTCGCTAGAAGCAATTCAAGCAATTACGAGTCGTTAACTATGCCAGCTATGTTTTCCATGGCGGCCATGACTTCTAGGACGAAAAAATTTCCCAAAAGGCGCACCAACTCCAATTTCACTCAAACTCTAAGACTTCACCAACGAAACCAATGTCCGATCTCCCATAACATCCCACATAATAGAAACTTCAATTGACACACTATTTTCAACTGCCCCACTTTTTTTTCCACATACATTCTAAACCACTTCTTTTGATCGCAACTCATCCTATCGTTTGAAGCTCACACGCAAAAATTTGGCTACTCGTATTAGAGGTGAGCGGGTCGGCCTTTTTTTGAAGTAGATCGGGCCGAGTTCTATTACCCGAAAAAATTTCGGTCCGAGTTTTATTACCCGAAAGAATTTCGGGTTGAATTGTTTTAATAAAAAAAAGTCATTTAGCTATTTCAATTTTACTAGCGCCGCTAGCGCTGGCGCTACCACTAGTTTAGAGCGGTGGCTCTAATAATTACTTCAAAGAAATTCAAACAAAAGTAGATAAAAGAGTAAAAGGTAGAAAAATACTGATCGCAAATACAATAGGATGCATGCAGTGTGGTCTCGGCGGCAGCGCCACTCAATTTTATTTTCGGCGGCGGCGGCGTTTTTTTTCAAAAAATTAAATTTGTAACTTTTTTCAATTTTGTAATTTCATTTTTTGTATAAATATTGGCATTAATCTTCCAACTTCTATAATTTCTTTATTGCTGAACTTTTCGGTTTGGATATGGTGCATCATTTTTAGATTTTTTTAGAAATCAGTTTCGGTTTTTTCGTTTTCGTTTTTTTCGGGATTTTCAAGACCCAAAAGCCCGAACCAGAAACCAGTGAAAATCGATTTCGGTTCGGGTCGGTTTTTTTCCAAATTTCAGGCAACCCGCTCACCTCTAACCCGTACTCCATACGCCACGCAAAGCTAAATTTTTTTGGGGTGTGAAATCTGAAAACGCAAAAATATTATTACGTTGGAAGGGTCGAGCAATTGTGACGCGTTTTTTCCATCAAATGTGAAAATATTTCAAAAGAATTTTTTGCGCTCCAAAGCTGTAAGCGCCACCCAAATCGATATCAGTTGTTTTGGAAGAAGGAATGAGGACTTGGGTCACGTTTCCTTTTTAGAAATGGTTTTTCTTGTGATCCAAATTTTTCGACGTTCCCAACCATCCCCAACATCATATCAGAAAGTGTTTTTCTTTGACCCTCACAAATGACCCGGTCATAAAATAGACGTGAGTCCTCAACAGGCAAAGGCAACGTCGGCGTGTCTGAGTCATTGTGTTGACAGACGTACAGAAGTGCGGACAAATTTTTTTTACAGATTTCTGTTATTTAGACTCTAAAAGAAAAATCTGCCAACTTTCAACAAATGCCACTACAAGCGTTTCATACAAAACTTCAACAGATGGCAGCTGTAACCATTTCCGTTACACTTCGCTAGTTCGAAAAATACCTCTGACCGAGACAAATAAGTCTCTCATACAAAAAAACATTGTCAAACCAACTGTTTAACTGGAAAACGTGGTTCCCAGGTCATCCACTTTTTCATTTTCAACTTTTGAGTGGAATGGCCCCTATAGACACAAGGCATGTCAGAAAAAAAAAAGTTTTTTCAAATCGATTCCGTAGCCTTACACAAAATAGTGTTTGACCTAAAAAACGCAAAAAATATTTTTTTAAAATTTTTTGAAAGAAAATTGTCGGTGGAAAAATCAAAAACTTTATTTTTTCAAATTTCGCATTTTAAAGCGTCGTCAGCGCCACCTATTTTGCCCAATCCTTTAAAATTTATCATGGGCGCGCGGTAGCAATGCTCCCGTGACGCAAGTCCCCACGACCAAAATATTCAGAAATTTTTTTTTCGTAGACTTCGGAACCATAAATATAGCTAGATTTTGACTTTTTTGCCTTGCGTCGTATCTTTCCGGGCCCTAGTTTTTCGGATTCTACGTAAAATTCTGATTAATATCGACTTTTTACTCAAAAAAATCGGTCCAGTGGATCCGGAGATATGACCTTTAGAAAATCGTCATTTTCCATACAAAATGTGCACTTTCATAGAAACCAAAGTTAATGGAAACATCCTACGTTAGTTAGTTACTTAGTTAGTTAGTTCCAGAGCAATTTGTATGAAAACCCACTTTTTTGGAGTTTTCTCGAAAACGGCTCGATATCTTTTCTTGAAATTTTGCAAGGACCTTCGGCTGGGCATTCTACGCCATATGAGATTTTAAAAAAGGGGGGGTACCGGCCTCGTTTGGGCGCCAGGGCTCTTAGAAGGCGCCATATAAAGCCCATATGTATGTGTTTGTGTGTGTGTGTGTACGGAAGCATATTTTGTATAAGAAATGGTTGGGTGTTCGAGATACAGGTTTGGTGTCAAAGGGAAAGATGTTGGGTTGGGTGTGTAGTGTATAGGGGTGACCGCCAAAATGGCGGAAAATGGACCGGGGGCTCAAAAAAAAAAACTTTTGATATGTTGTAGAGGAAGTTGAGGGGATCATTTTCGTCCATGAAAGTAGTAGCCGAAACTTCCAAAAGTACTGATATCACAACAAAAACCCTTTTAAAAGGGAAATGTGACGCAAGTCTCCTTGTTTCTTCTTCCAAAACAACTGATATCAAATGGGGTGACGCTTAAAGCATTGAAACGCAAAAATTTCTTTTGGAAAGTTTTCATTTTTGATTAAACAAATGCGTCACAAATGCCGGACCCCCAATGTTATAGTTTTTTTGTTCTTTCGGCTTTCACAACGCAA
>CM055404.1:88821497-88843464 GCA_029228625.1 Pseudolycoriella hygida
ATAACGTCACTTCCAGATTCCAGAGGGATGATTCTTACCTATGGCAGCTAGAAAGTTGCTTACAAACTTACAAAAGTACTGATATCCGCCAAAAAAACCTCTTACAGAGGAGGTGTGACGCAAGTCTTTATGTCTGCTTACAAAAGCTGTGAAATCAGAAAAGTGTGACGCATTAATCATTTAAGGTAAAACTTTTTTCTTACAGCTACAAAAGTTCTGAAATCAGAGGGGGTGACGCATTAAGCTTCGATTCGGAACAAACATTTTTAAACAAAATTATGTTGAGACCCACCAGCGGAATAATTTTTCAACACCAAGTTTTTAGACGCAAAAATTTAAATTTACCCTAAACGATGTGATAAGAAATAAAAGTCAAATTTTCGCAGCGTAAAAACTGAAAGTACAGAAAAATTGTTTCGTCGTTGGGTCTGGCATTTGTGACGCAATTTTTTGAACTCAACATAATTTTGTTTAAAAATGTTTGTTGCGAATCGAAGCTTAATGCATCACCCCCCTCTGATTTCAGAACTTTTGTAACTGGAAGAAAAAAGTTTTACCTTCAATGATTAATGCGTCACACTTTTCTGATTTCACAGCTTTTGTAAGCAGACATAAAGACTTGCGTCACACCTCCTCTGTAAGAGGTTTTTTTGGCGGATCAATATTACGATAGTTTATAAACTTTTCACCCGTGTTCTTAATTCGGGTGAACCATCATTTGGACAAAAAATATTAATAAATTTATCGCATTATTGGACAGCATGGCTTCTTTTGTTTGAAATTTACTGTAAAAGGCAGGAGTATGAAATCGAAGTTTGCCATTAAGATGTTTTGAATCGACTTTTCTTAGAGAAAAATTGTATGAATAAAAATTAGTTGAAAAGAGAACTCCGTTCGTTTCACTAGAAAAAACTCCGACGTCCACTTTAAGTAAGAAGATTCAATCCGTAGCTAGGAAATAGTAATCTAACATTTGGCGCCCCCGCGTGGACACAACGTCGGAGTGTAGAATTCGTCATTGAAAAATTAAGTCGAACGTAATTTTGATTCTGGCTTTGTTTTCTTTTCTGTTTCTTTTTTTGGTATTACGTAATCGTTAAAAAAAATGGACAAACTGAAAAAGGCTCGTATACCAATTCGTAGTCTCATTACAAGAACGATCAATGATGTGGAGACCGAATTACAAAACGGGAAGGATATTATCACTTTGAAGGCAAGATTCGAACGATTGAACGATTTACAAACCAGAATCCAAGATATCGATCAACGTATATTCAACGAAATGCTGGTAGATTCAGAAATATCCGACGAACAGCGGTGCGAAGAAACTGAAACTTGTGAAGACATTATAACACGGATGGTGGAGACAAAGTTGAAGATTGATAAACAAGTGATGGAAACTGAAGTAGACGCAAAGTCGATAAATGATGATAGAGCATCATCGATTGGTTCAGCATCATCTCGATCTCGAGGTCGTCAATTTAAATTGCCCAAGATTGAATTAAAGAAATTCAGTGGAAAGTTGTTGGATTGGTTGAGCTGGTGGGCTCAATTCAGCAAGATTCATGAAGATGATGAGCTGCACGCAACGGACAAATTTCAATATTTAATCCAATCAATGGAACCGAACACGAAAGGTGATGATATCGTCAAAAGTTTTCCAGCTACTTAAGCCAACTATCCGAAAGTCATCAACGCATTGAAAGACCGATTCGGAAGGAAGAAGTTACTGATACAAGTGTACATCAGAGAACTGTTCAAGATGAGTATCGACAACATGAACACGAAGGTCAACTTAACTTCGATGTATGATAAACTTGTTTGCCACATTAGAGCATTGGACTCACTCAACATCACAGCAGAACAAGCGTCGTTGTTTTTGTATCCAATGGTAGAAGCCAGTTTACCGGAAGAAGTGTTGGTTGCTTGGCAGAGATCAGCAATGTATGAGAAAGATGGTTCAGTCGAGGTACCACCCAAAAGTGAATTGGACTATTTGTTAGAATTCTTACGAGACGAAGTCGAACGTGAAGAACAACGAACATTGGTAAAGTCCGGTATGGGTAATAGTAAAGGTATTCAAAAGAAGGCAGAATCATCGGTCCCAACAGCAGCCGCATTGCATGTCGGTGAGGCAAAGTTGGTATGTATATTTTGTGGTAAGCACGCACTTTCTCAGGAATGTCGATTAGCAAAAGAGATGACAATTGATCAAAAGTTCGATTGTATCAAAAAGAAACGTGTTTGTGGAAAATGTTTGTTACCAGGTCACATGTCATTTAAATGCCCAACAAAATTATCATGTGGAAATTGTTCTCGTCGACATCACACGATCATGTGCCGACAATCAAGTGGAAATAAAATAATCAAAGAAGTGGCGGAGTCCAATACCGATTCGAACAACATTCTGAGCAGCACGGTAATTCTGAAGACAATCATGTTGCAAATCAAAGGTCGTAACAGCATTATTACCGTACGTGGTTTTTTGGACGATGGAAGTCAACGAAGTTACATTTCCACAAAATTGGCCAAGATGATCGATGGAAAATTTTTGGGCAAATATTTCGAGAAAAATACATTATTCGGTGGCATCGTCACTGGTATTGAAGAGTGATCCATATACGAAGTGAGTTATATTTGGTCAGTTGAATGATATCCACAAGTTGAATCTTGCAACGAAAGACAAGATAACCGGTTCGATCATCAAACTACCACAAGGTCCATGGATGGACGAATTGAGAGCATTGGATATTCAGCTTAGCGATTGTGAATCTTCAATAGAAGATATCGACATACTTCTTGGAGCCGATGTCTTAACGAAAGTAGAGACCGGAGCGAATATTTGGATGAAAAATGGACTGAAAGCAGTGGAAACCATTTTCGGCTGGACAATTATGGGACCGATTCCGACGGAAATTCATTCAAACAAAACAATGAGTATGACAGTTTCAATGGTGAATGAGGCAAGCATCACTCAACTCTGGGAATTGGACGCAATTGGTATCCAGGATCCGATCGAAGTACAATGCAAGTGTGATAGAGATCGTCGGGTGAAAGAGGAGTTCACCACAAAAATTTCTCACGCCAAAGATGGTCAATACAAAGTCAGTCTACCTTGGATCGATGGCATTCAGGCGATTCCAAACAATTTCGAAGTTGCTGAGAAACGGTTGAGAAATGCTACAAAGACGTTGAAACAGAAAGGTATGTACCAAACTTATGATGCTTTGTTCAAACAGTGGCAGGAAGAAGATTTCATCGAAGAAGTGAAAGATTTTCCATTGGAACGCTGCCATTATATACCTCATCATCCAGTGTACAAACCACAAAGTAAGACAACACCAGTACGCCCAGTCTTCGACGCATCCTGCAAAATTGGTCGACATCCATCACTCAATGAATGTCTAGAAAAAGGTCCGAATCTGATTGAATTGATTCCGGACGTGACAATGCAGTTTCGTGACGGTCTGATTGGCGTTATTTCAGACATACGAAAAGCTTTTCAGATGATTCTAGTTCAAGAAGAGGATCAAATGTTTCTGCTGTTTCTATGGTGGGAGGACGAGTCAAATAAAAAACTGAAGGTTTTCAAACACAAACGAGTCGTCTTCGGTTTAAAATGCAGTCCGTTCATTTTGGCTGCCGTCATTGAATTTCATTTGGAAAACCTTCCACCGGCGGACAGGCAGCTAGCCGAAAAACTCAAGAAATATTTATATGTCGACAACAGCGTCACAGCGGTACACACCATGCAAGAATATAAAGATTTCAAACAACGTTCAATCGAAATAATGGCACAGGCAAATATGGAATTGCGACAGTGGGAACACACCGTTTCGAGTAAGATAAGTGACGTAGGAGATGACCACCCCGATTGAATTACGTCTGTTTTGGGAATGCAATGGAACAGAAAGAAGGATACACTTTCATGTGCTACTATTCCAGAGATTCCTGAGGGTTTATCGAAACGGTCATTGTTGGCAACGGTTAATAAAATTTTCGATCCTATGGGAATATTGGCTCCGGCAATGATATATCCAAAATTGATGCTACAATCCACATGGAAGCACAAAATAGGGTGGGACGATGAACTTCCACCGAATACGAAAGAAGAGTTCTAAAATGGTCAAACGAATTGCATTACCTACAGCAAGTTGAGATTCCACGTAACATGAGAGGTAATTTTTATTTAAACAAAAATTCAGTAGAGCAGCTCCACGTGTTCTGTGATGGAAGTCAAGTGGCGTACGCAGCAGTTGTATTTTTACGAGTGGAAAGTGCCGAGCAAGTTTCGGTTCAATTGGTACAGTCGAAAGCAAGAGTGACACCTTTACACAAGACAACAATTCCAAGAATCGAATTAATGGCCTGCACTATCGGCAAAAGACTTGGAACGTCAATTCAACGAAAATTCGAACGAAATATTCCATGCCTTTATTGGAGCGATTCTACAACAGCTTTGGCTTGGATCAAACGAAACGACGAATGGGGAACGTTTGTTGGCAATCGAGTACGGGAGATTGTGAATTTGACAACAGAGGACGCTTGGAGACATGTTCCAGGTCAGTTGAATCCGGCAGATTTTCCTTCCCGAGGTGGATATCCAAAAGAACTTCTGCAATCAATTTGGTGGGAGGGTCCCGAATGGTTAAGGCAGCCGTCGAGGGAATGGCCAAATAAAGATTTTCACGTCAATGAGGAAGAGGTGGCTGCTGAAAGGAAGAAAACAACGATGACAAGTAACTTGAAAATCTTTGCCACTATTGAAGATCCTTGGTACTCAACGAGCAACTCACACTTTCTGAATTTACGTAAGATTGCACTTTTGAAACGTTTCGTTTTCAATTGTTTGGCAAAGAAGCGGAACGTACAACGTCGAGTCAGCTACGTTTCATGTGTAGAACTGGAAGAAGCCGAGACAACCATGGTAAAGATGATCCAACAACAAGTTTTTCCACCAAGTTCTAACTTCATCGCCGGCTTGAAGGTTGAGAAAGATGCAGATGGCATGTATCATGTGGTCACCAAGTTGCTTTATCGTCAAGATAGCGGACGTTTCAAGAGACCGTTACTTCTACCTTGTGTTCATCCGGATGTGAAAAAATTGATTGTAGATTTCTGGTAAATAAGCTTTGAGAAAAATTCTGGATAATTCACGCAAAGAAAGCAGTTGGGAGGATAATCAAAAAATGTCCGGTATGCATCCGATTCAACAGGAAACCAATTACCGTTCTGGTTGCACCACTGCCAGAAAATCGGGTAAAGGATGCAAAAGTCTTTGAAATTTCGGGAATTGATCTCACTGGACCATTGTACCTAAAAAACAATCAGAAGCAATGGATCGTCATCTTCACATGTGCGGCGATGCGAGCTGTACATATGGAGTTAGTGTCGAAAATAGACACAGAAGAATTCACCTTAGCACTGGGCCGATTTATTTACCGTCGAGGCCGGCCGTCGATTATCCACACGGACTGTGGAACGAATTTTGAGTCAACTCACAAACAGTTCGCTAAAATCGATTGGAAGAAGGTAAATGAAGATTCGAGTTTACCGCGGATTACATGGATTTTCAACCCACCGGCATCACCGTGGTGGGGTGGTTTTTGGGAGCGTCTGATTCGCGTGATGAAGGAATATTTAAGAAAATTGCTGGGCCACAACAAGTTGACTGAAACCGAATTGTATACATCAGTTTGTTTCGTGGAATCTTTAATGAATGATCGACCACTTACGTACGTATCAGATGATCCCGACGACTTGGTACCGTTAACTCCGGCAGCATTTTTACGAGATATCGAACGTGCAGAGTTCCAGAATTGGAGGAAATCACTGGAAAAAAGCTTCGAGAAAAGTTCAGACATTTGAGCCAGTTGAAAACGGAATTAAGAAGTCGTTTCCGTAGCGAATACTTGGGTCTGCTAGTCCAACGAATGGATCCGAAAGACAATTACCAATTTCGTCTTGGAGAAATCGTCTTGATCGTGAGCGACAATAAGAAACGACTGGAATGGCCGATGGCACGTATCATCAAATTGATCAAAGGACAGGACGGAATCACCAGAGTTGCGAGAGTCAAGACAACCAGAGGAGAATTGACCAGACCGTTGCAAGGTTTAATCCCTTTGGAGATTAGCGACGATGAAGGCGTGACAGTGGATGAACAGACTAAGGTACGAGCGAAGGAGATTTCAGAAGTAAAAATCGAGGAGCCAGTGGTCAAATGTAGAACAAGAGTGAGGAAGAACGTTGTTGATTCAGAAGATGATACGAAGGAGCTTTCGGAACGAGTCACACGATATGGAAGAAAAGTCAAACATCCTGTTCGATTTCATTGATTCAATTCAATTTATTTTTTTTTTTTAGAAAAAAGGTGAGAGGATGTAAAAGGCAGGAGTATGAAATCGAAGTTTGCCATTAAGATGTTTTGAATCGACTTTTCTTAGAGAAAAATTGTATGAATAAAAATTAGTTGAAAAGAGAACTCCGTTCGTTTCACTAGAAAAAACTCCGACGTCCACTTTAAGTAAGAAGATTCAATCCGTAGCTAGGAAATAGTAATCTAACATTTACCGTTGAGTGAAAGCTAAATGGATCACGAAATAGTTGATTGAGTGTGTTTTACTTATCATACTAGTTTTCGATTGCTCAGTGTATGACTATGGCACCAACTCGTTGCGTTAGCTGCAATACAAATATTACAGCTAAAACAAAAATTGGTTTTAAGTGCACTCAATGCAAATTGCATTACCATGCGAAAAAATTACGAACAAAGAAATCAACGAAATTGCTTCTGGGAAATTGCCTGATTGGTGCTGTTCTAAGTGCAACATTAGTCGTAATGCCAATTCATATCGGAACTTAACTACAGCTTCCGGAGAATCCTTCAGCATGAACACGGCTATCCTGGTCCTCCAAACTGATGTGCGAGCAAACACTTAAAGAACATGATCTGAAGGTGAAGGCCCTAAATGAAAAAATGGCAACGTGTGAATCATTTATCAAGGATTTCCAAATACGTTTGGACTGTTTGGAACAAGACAAATTAGTCAATAGCTATCGTCATGGAAATTGGTACAAATATTGGGTTCCAATTAACGGAATTAGACATTCTCAGTGCTCATTGCCGTGGGAAAAAAACTCACATCGGTCCACCACCCGTTGTATTTTTCAAGGACATAACCATCAGAAATGGGTTTTTTTCCTCGTTCCGTAACCACAACGGACTCACATTAACTGATATTGGATTAAGTGTTAGAGAGGGTAAAGTGAATAAAATATTTTTAAATGAAAATTTAACAGAATTAAGGCGAAAACTTTTTTACAAACTCAAAACGGATAGAAATACTTGTGGACGAAGAATGGATGTATTTACCTGCGGAAGAACGATAACGTAAGTGCTATAGTTGTAGATCATCACACTGACTTCAGTAGTCTTGCAATTAAGCAAGATACTCAAAACTAGTTTTGTTTCAAGATGTACCGATTCTCGCTCTCATTGGCATCGATCTTGTTTTTATTACTTTCTGTTTATACTATTGTTAATTTTCTTGGATTGATGCCATTCCCACTGCAAGAATTTAGTAGTGATAACTTTTCAAATGATTATTTCCGTAATATTGATGCATATTCTGTACCGAAATCCTTTGGTGTTGGATTTTGTGGCCTGAGAATCTTTCAATCTAATCTGAGAAGCATACGACTTTTGAATAGATTTGACCTGTTAATGCACTACATGTCTAAATTTCCACACCATTTCGACATTATCGTTTTAAGTGAAACATGGATTAAGCCCGATGAGATCGCATTGTATAATATACCCGGTTATGATGGTATTTTTTCATGTCGTAATGGACATGGTGGAGGGTTGTTAGTGTTTATTAGAAATACGTTTAATTATCAAACTTTGAGCGTCAAGTCTGACAACTTTTTCTACATCAATGTACATATCAAGCTCAACGAATCTAAATATCCTCGTCTGAATTTGCATGCTTACTACAGGCCCCCTGTAGGGAAAATGAGAAAGAATTTTTAAGTCATGTTACTGGGTCGATTGATGTTGATGACGAGTTTGCTATGCTTGCGGGCGATGTCAATGTTAATTTGTTTAAGTTCTCGTCTTCTAATGTCAACCTTTTTTTGAACTCGTACGTGAATACTCTGCAAAGTTTCAACTATAAGATTTCCAACATTAACGTCACTAGGCCCCATTCTAATTCTATCCTGGATCACGCTGGTTTCAAGTGTGACCGAACGGTGAAAATTCATAATAGTACGGTCGTGAACCATGCGAGTGATCATAATGTTGTTATATCACACGTATCCCTTCCTATGAAAGTGAATAAGTATGTCGAGATGGAAAAATCCGTGACGGACTACAACAAGGTTAATGCGGTGCTTTCGCACCTGTTTGACCCAGCTAGTAGGCCTGCATCCGACGAAGTTAATGTTCTGTACTCTTACTTTATAAAGAACTTACAGAAGGTCATCTCCGATTGCACCGCAGTTAAGAAGGTTCGTGTCAACAGTTCTCACGCATTATGCCCCTACATGAATGACCACTTGGAGTTTTTGATTCGAGAGAAAAATATGCTCTGGAAGAAATTTAAGGCTGATAGAGGGAACGCTGTATTGTACAACAAAGTTGTGGCGAGTAATTACGTTTCATAGTTTCATAGATCATTACAAATACCAGTACTTTGAGCGCGTCTTTAAGGAGTCTTCAAGTCCAAAAAAAACCTGGCGTGAGATAAATAAACTTTTGGGTAGGAACAATAAATGTAAGAAGTTTTACTCTATTAGAGTCAATGATCAGCTCGTGGATGAATCAGTGTGTTCGAATGTTTTTAATGCTTATTTCGCTAACGTTGGTTCGGATCTAGCCAAGCGTGTCCCCACTGCTGCTACGAGGCGATTACAGCGTACTTTCTGTAACAACTCCATCTTTCTCACAGCAGTGACTGCTCGTGATGTTGAGGGTGTGATTTTGTCTCTGGACAGTAATAAGGGTCCTGGCCTTGATGGCGTTAGCTGCACTTCTCTCAAAAGTTGCGCTTATTCTATTTCACATTTTATGAGTGACATCTACAACTGCTGCATATCTGTGGGTGCGTAGAGCGTACCCTGATCTCCTTAAATCGCCAGAGTTACCCCGGTTTTCAAATCAGGAAATTCCTTCGTGTTGTCCAATTATAGACCAATAACTATCCTGTCAGTAGTCAATAAAGTTTTCGAAAAACTTATCTATCGAAATGTGTTGGAATTCCTGAATCTAAATGACTTTTTCTATGGCCGACAATACGGCTTTCGCCACAGGTCGGGCACGCATACAGCAGTGTATGAATTTATCAATGATGTCAGTGCCGAGGTTGATAAGGGTAGAATTGTATCGGGAATTTTCCTTGATTTGGCGAAGGCGTTTGACTCTGTGGACCATGATTTGTTGTTGGCTAAGCTTGAATGTGCTGGGATTAGGGGAACCGCCAATGATCTATTCAAGAGTTATCTGACAGAGCGCAAGCAATGTTTTTTTTTTTTTTTTTTTTCTAAGGGTGAGGAAACCTTCATAGGCGCCTGGTCGTTTGACGACCCAGGTAGTGTTGGATTCCATCTTTCGATGACCTACCAACTAAAACCTCCTTCCTTATTCTCCATGCTCTCGTCTCCCCGGAACCGCCTCACGGCATTACTTCGGGGAGAGGCTGTGCTTACGCACTTACTCTCTCAGCAGCTCTTCGTTGCTCCTCTCTCCATTCATTTTGTTGCTTCCTCATTATCTTCGCAACCACGTCATCTGCCACTTTCCACACCTCCTCATCGCGACACATCTCTGACACTATGTTATCGGCACTCATATCTGGCCTGCTCGCAGCTATCAGCGCACATCGCTCCTGTTCGAAACGGGGGCAGGCGAACATCACGTGCTCCGCCGTTTCCTCCTCGTTACGACATGACGTGCAGAAGGGTGACTCTGCGAATCCACACCTATGCAGGTACTTTCTGAAGCACCCATGACCCGACAGGAACTGAGTCAAATGGAAATTTACCTCTCCGTGCTTCCTTTCTATCCATGTGGTTACGTTCGGAATGAGCCTATGGGTCCACCTTCCTTTGTCCGTGGAGTCCCACTCCCGCTGCCATTGTCTCAGTGAGTTTACTCTTAATCGCGACCTGACTTCTTTTCTGTTTTGGCCGTCAATTTCCTTCAGTCTGTGGCATTCACTATCTTCTATCAGCGTTATGCATATTGGCATCATTCCGGCTATTACACACACCGCTTCCAGGGAGATCGTTCGGTATGCGCTAGCTACCCTTATGCTTGCCAATCTATGAGCTTTGTTCAATCTCCTCCGGTTCCTCTTCGTGTCCAGCGCCTTTATCCACGCTGGTGCCGCGTATCGCAACATCGATAGGGTAACGCTTGCTTGAAGCCTCCTTATACTGCTGCGCGGTGCAAACCTATTCGGCATCATCCTAGCCAGTGCTGCGTTGGCTTTCATTGCCTTTTCGCACGCGTAATCCACATGGCTATTGAATTTTCTGCGGACATCCAGCATGACTCCGAGGTATTTCAATTGTCGAGTGGATGTGACTTCATTGCCTTCGATGTTCAGAACAATCTGTCCAGTCTTTCTGCAATTACTAACTAGCATGATCTCTGTTTTTTGGTGAGCCAGCTTGAGCTTTGCCTTTGTCATCCAGCTTTCGACTGTTTCGAATACCTCTATCGTGACCACTTCCACCTCCAACTTTGACGTTCCGGACACCGTGAGGATCAGGTCGTCGGCAAAAGCAATCGTCGTTGCACATCTTGGCAGTGTCAATCGTAACGCCGCGTCATACATTGCATTCCACAGCGTTGGTTCCAATATGGATCCCTGAGGTACTCCAGCCGTGATGTCTACCATCTTTTGTCCTTCCGTGGTATCGTACGTTAGCACTCGTCGTTCGAAGTAGCTTTTAATTATCATGCAGATGTAATCGGGAACTCTCATGGCATGTAACGCCTTAGCTATCTCCCTCCAGCTTGCGTTATTAAAAGCATTTTTAACGTCTATCGTTGTTATAGCGCAGAAGCGGTTCCCGGTCTTTTTTTTCGTTCCCGCCTTGTCGGCAATCTCCATCACTTTCTTTATGGCGTCAATCGTCGATCTCCCTTTTCGAAATCCGAATTGGTCGTCTGACAGTCCGCGTTCGCCCTCTGTGTATTTCTTTAGTCTGTTCAGGATTATAGCCTCAAACAGTTTTCCCATTCCATCTAGCAAGCACACAGGTCTGTATGATGATGGCTTACCTGGCGGCTTCCTTGGTTTTGGTATTAGGACCAGCTTTTGTTTTTTCCAGCTATCAGGAAAATGTCCATCGTCAAGGCACTTCTGCATCGTCAGTCTAAACATGTTCGGCTTCGTAGATGTTGTCGTCTTTATAGCTATATTGGGAATCCCATCCGGTCCTGGCGCCTTGTATTTTTGGTCTTTTTGGCAGCCATCTGTATCTCTTCTATAGTGAACGATCGTTCTTGTCTATCTTCAGTCTCCTGGTCATAAGGAGTTTGCGGCCATGGGACCTGTTCATGCTGTGGGAATAGCCCTCTCACTATGGCGCCTAGCTTCTCAGGACAACTTTCTTTTGGCACCGATGAGCCTCTAATCAGCGCCATCGCAATCTTGTACACTTTGCCCCACGGGTTCGCATCAGCGTCCTGGCACAGCTTCTTAAGACAAAGTTTCCTGCTATCCCGGATTGCCCGCTTTAATTCTAATTTTGCCTTTCGATGTTCGTCATGCCTCGCCGCCCGTACCGCACCGTCCTTTTTGACCCTCTGCATCCTCCTTCTTGTCTTAAAACAGTCCGCGCGCAAGAGTCTTATTTTTTCGTTCCACCAATATGCTTGTTTTCGTCCTTTCTTCGGCTCTATCCTTCTTGGCATCGCCGCGTCACATGCAAGCACCATGGTTTTCGTCAATTCACCTACCGATTTCTCTTCGTGTTCGTCTTCTGCTTGGAGGTATTCCTTAAAAACTTCCTCGTCGAAATTTCCCGTCTTCCATCTTCTCTCTTTTTCATGAGTCGTCTGTCTTACCGACACCGCGCCCTTCTTTACGGTATACCTCAGTGCCTGATGGTCGCTATATGTGTACCCTTCATCCACTCTCCAATTCAGACTGGGCACTAGTGCTGGACTGCAGAATGTAATGTCAATAATCGACTCTCGTCCGTTCTTGCGAAAGGTAGTTGTGTCTCCCACGTTTGCCAGGACCACATTCAGCCTTGCTAGCGCTTCTTGCAGCATGAAGCCTCTTTCATTTGTCAATCTACTACCCCACTCGACTGCCCATGCATTAAAGTCTCCTCCAATGTTAACTGGGCTTAGTCCCGTTAGCTCTCCTGTCATTAATTCCAGCATTCGTTCGAACTGCACAATCTTCCATCTTGGTGGTGCATAACAACTAGCAATATACACTCCGTCAATTTTTGCTATCACAAATCCCTCATGAGCGTCTGATACCACTTCTTGTATGGGATACCTTCCCGTCGTCAAAATTGCGGCCATCCCGGCTCTGTCAACAACCCAGTTACCGTTCTTTCTATCGCAACGGTACGGTTCTGCAATAATTGCTACGTCACATTTATTTTCCGCTGTGGCTTGCCAAAGAAGTTGTTGTGCCATGTCACAATGATTAAGATTTATTTGGATCACTTCCATTCTCGTTTCGTCTTAGATTTAAGCGCCTGTTTAAAGACTGGGCATCTCGCTCCGCCAGTCACGTGGTCACTCTCTGACGTACACAGCAGGCACCTTGGCTGGTTTGTGCACTCTCTTGCTAGGTGGTTTTCTCCTCCACATCTCCTGCAGAGCTTGGATCTATCTTCCCCCTTACAGTTCCTTGCCTGGTGCCCAAAGTCCATGCATCTGAAGCACCTGTCTAGCTGCTGCATTTCCCTTATCGGGCATACAGTCCAGCCCACCTTTATCTTGCCGATTTTGAGAATCTTAATCGCTGCGTCCACTGGAAGTTTTATCTCCGCCGTTTGGAGTTCGCCTCTCGTTTTTCTCATGCGTATCGTCATTGAATCTAGCTCGTCATTGATGTCACCTTGCTCTTTCAGAGCTTTTTGAAGATCTTCACTTGTCGTGATTTCGTCCATATATCTGCACTCGATCGTCGTCATGTGGGACATCGCTCTCACTTTTGCTGATTCGCCCAGTGACCTCTTCACTAGGTCTTTATAATCTGCGCTCTTAATATCTGGGCCCTTCTTGAGCTCTAATAGCATTTCGCCTTTCTGCGTTCGTCTTATTCTCGATACCTTTTCGCCCAGGTCCTTGAGAGCTGCGTCACCTTTGATTTTTTTGAGGATATCAGCGTACGTCATTCCTTCTTCTGCCGCCACTATCAGAGCATCAGCTTTCGGTCTCAGTCTTTTAAGCTTTGATTTCTCATTCCTCTCTTTCTTCTTATTTTTCACCTCCCTCCCCTCGCCAAGACTGGGCTTCGGGGTTTGTGCGTCCGGCCTCTTTGTGGTCTTTTCCGTATTCTTCTTGTCATTTTTGCTCCTTTTTGCCGCGTTTCTTGGTGTGGGTGTAGCGTCCGGCGTTTGCTTTCTCTTTGACGTACTTGGGGTAGCTAGCACCGCCATGACTCCGTCTGTTGTCTTCTTCGTGTCAGATTTACTCTCAGCTGTTTCTGATCTCCGCTTCCACGACTTGACTTCCTCTTCTACTTCGTTTAGGCATGCCCGTATACCGACCACCTTCGTCCTAATTATTGTGTGCACATTGTTTTTATCTTGTATAAATTCGTGCAACTCTCTCACCAATTTTTTGACCAACTCCATTTTTGTCGGCGTTGACTCACTGAGATCGACGGCCTGCATACCTTCTCTCCTTCGCTCGTTCACTCTCACGGGTGACCTCGTCATCTTTGAGCTTTTTGCGAACACGGCATACACCTGAGTCTCAGATTGATCCATCCCCTGATCCTCCGATTTCCTCTGCTGGTTCCCTGCTTGATTTTCTCTAATATTCCCTTTGTTCCCCATATTCTTCAAAGTGTTCCCTTCCATGCTGTTGGGTCCCCCCTCCAAGCCGCTATCTCAATCTCGTGGTGTAGTTACCTTCGTAATCTCATGGTTATCTATGCAAGCAGTGTGGCCATGCTAGGGTTGACACGGTCCTTCATGGGGCACCGCGTTCAGAGCCAGATCGGTATTAGTCAGGAATGTACATCTGAGCCTACACCTCCTTTTCACAGGACGAGTTTTCGAACGTACTTAGAGGCCTGCCAAGGTTTTACCGGGAAGGGGGCAACCATGATATTAGCCCACTAGCCGTTTCGTGAAGGTGTCACCCTTCCTTATTAAGGTAGTAGAATACCACAGTTGTCAGCCCATTGCATTCTACTCATTTCAATATCCGTGTTCAGTGTCCATGTCCAATGCTTTGCCAGTATGCCATAATTAAGACCTTACTGGCGTTGGCCTTAATGTGCCCTTGGCACTCCACTCATGATGGTAGTCCAACAAACTAGGACTGTGCATGTTGCCGTTGTCTCTTACCGTCGAGATCCTCCGCCACCATGCTAAGCCGCCATCCCATCTTGATAGCGCCTAACTGTCTTCGGCCCTCCCTATACGTAGCGTTTAGGTACTACCCGAAGACATCCCCCCTCATCCTTCGGCTAAGTGACCCGCACTACTACACCGGGGGTTGGTTACCCGATCGTCCATGTGGGTTGCTCACTATAACAGGTGTCACCACGTGTAGGTAGGATGTAGGAGTAGGTGGACAGAGGCTAAGGTACATAAGGAGTACTATATTGCGCTTGACTCACCATTGACAACCCTCAGAGCGCAAGCAATGTGTTAGCGTGAATGGAGTGGATAGTGACATGGTGAGGATGACCCATGGAGTTTGTCAAGGTAGTACTCTGGGTCCCTTGCTGTTTTTGATTTTTGTTAATGATATTCACTGCCTCCCCCTGAATTCGAAGCCAACCCTGTTCGCAGATGATACCAGCTTCCATACGTCTTCTCTGTGTATTTCGTCCAACATTAGCAGTATTAAACGAGATCTTAAGACTATCGTAGGATATTTTAATGAGAACAGGTTGACGTTGAACATCGCAAAGTGCATGATGGTACATTTTAGATCATTCATGAATAAAAACACTCCACTGCCTGATTTCGTTTTTGACGGTATTGTGGTCCCAATTTTCAGCTCGATTAAATTTCTGGGTGTGATTTTGGACGAGTGCATTAATTGGAACGAACATATTACTAGCTTGTGTAATACTATTTCTAGCCAAATAGGTATTATCAGAAGGCTTAAGGTTATGCTGCCCAAGGGAATCCTTAGGAAACTATACTTCTCTTTAGTACACAGTAGATTGATCTATTGTATTGGTCCATGGGGGGGGGGGCGCTAATAAAACTCTTATGAACAAGCTTGAAGTGCTACAACGGACATCTCTCAAAGTCGCCCATAGGGTTCCGTGCAGGTATCCCACTAACCTGCTATTTTCGAAATTGTGCCCAACGATACTTAATGTTAGTGACTTGTACAAGCATTCGATATGCAAATTCGTGCATCAATCGATCAACGATTTGTGTCACCACAATATAGAGTTTCCTTCCGCATCGCACTCTTATGATACCAGGAACTCCGGCTTGTTACTTAGGCCTAGGATATTCACCTTGATTGGAAGGCGTATGCTGTCATATGCTGGTCCAACACTATTTAATCAATTACCTAGGAACATACGCAATGCATCATCTTACGGATTTAGCCGTTTGTTACGTGATTTGCTACTTAGCAGTGGTATTAATAGTTGAGATTGAGAATCATTACATCTTTTTTTTTGGGGTTTTGTGTGATGGCCTGCCTCTACTTTAGCGCTTACACCTGTTTTTCTAGCATCCCCTTTTGGTCCATTTTGAGTTAGTTTTTGCCTATTGCTTTTTTTGGCTTTGAGAATTAATTTTTAGTTATTATTCCTGCAGAAATCCTCCGGGAATATGCTTTTTTAGAGGCTTTTTGTGAAGCCGATTTCAATTGACAGGTCCTAGAAAGCATCCTATAATCTTGACAAAGTTAATATCTTTCAAACGCGACCTTACTTGCTACATTTGGAGTGGTGGATCGGAATATGTGATGATGTGAAGTGGGCTGTAGGATGTTAGGTAGGCTTTTAAAGCATGATTTAAAAGTACTTTTAAAGTATGCTTTAAAAGTACTTTTCAAGTATGCTTTAAAAGTACTTTTCAAGTATGCTTTAAAAGCACTTTTAAAGTATCCGAAAAGTAGCGAAATTGCAACAAATTTTGTCAAGTGGGAAAGGTAGAGACTTGCTGTAGGATGTGGAATGCTTTACGAAAAATTGAAAAATATTACGAAAATATCATCAAAAAGTATCTGCAAACCATCAGATTTTGGAAAGGTTTCGTCGAGACCTACCTAACTTGACAAAATTTGAGAAAATTGGAGATCACTACGAGAAATTATTCCCTCAAATTTAATCGGAAAATTGTCCGTTTAGTACAAGTAGGGTGTCATTAGAATGGTCTAAAGTACACGGCCTATATCTGCATAACTTGACTAAGAATCGATTGAGTCATTGCGGAGAACGAGCCGAAAATGTGGCTAAAAATGTTATTTTTCGAGGGTCGGTGAAACGTTTTCGCCCATAGATCCGAAAGTATAGCAATGAAAATGAAAGTACCAAGTAAGATGTCAAATGAAAGATATGGATCTCTCAAAGCGAGCGGTAAACATTTTCGGAAATCGTTTGAGTCTTTCGGGATGTACAGTTCTTGGAGTGATGGTAAGTCGTGCTACGCGCAAATATACGATAGGGAGTGATTTTTCATCAATATTTTCTTACAGACAAGGTACACAGAAACGGTTCTAAAGGCAAAGTTGTGGAAAATTACAAGGGGAACATTTTTGCCCATTGAACTAGAGGTTTCGGTGTTTACCTAAGGGTCCCAAAGTCGGGTTAAGGGTAAAAATATAAATTTTGGTTATGTTGTAGTGAATTTTAAGGAGAACGTTTTCGCCGAAGATAGGACTTTAAAAAGAATGTATAAAATAAACGTTTTTGTTTATAGTCAGGCTGTAGGTCGGTCCTAGTACTTTGGAAGGGCTTTCGTAATAAGCAATTTCTAGAAACATAAAGAAAATTGATTTTTTGGAAAAGAATACGAAGATTGCGAAAAGTCCATAAATTTCGAGAGTTTTCGAATTTATAATGGTTTAAATTACATTTCGATAAATTGTTTGTCGATGGTAGAATTCAGTACGACAAAGAGTTTAGTACGAAAAAGGATTTGCTTGATTTGCAGCCATCAAATCTTCAATTATAAAATATTCAAAGTAAAATATTTTTAGAGTCTTCAATTTTGTTGATGTTAGCTTATTCATTCTTAGGATATACTAAATTGTATGCAGCAATGAATCAGCATAAAAACAATAACTCATGAGAAAATACATTACATTATTCCTCAGTCACTTAAACTAAAAAATCAAAAATTCCTTTAATTTTAATCATTTCCCGCATCTCCCTGAAAATTTTAAGGGAATCGCTCGAGCGGTTCTCGAGAAAAAAAAAGTAGATAGATACATAGATACATAGCTACATAGCTACATAGAGACATAGATCGTTGACACACCACACAGGAATAAAATTGTTATTGGACCCGTACGAAGTACAAGAGGTCCTATACGTTTACTACAAACAATTTTATTGTAACATGGGCTAGGTCGAGGTGGGAGTGGGGGGGATGCATATATTATCGTCTAGAGATGACGAATCAGCAATAAAAAAATGTCCGTCTGTCCGTCCGTCCGTCCGTCTGTCCGTCTCCACTTTTTTTTCCAAACGGCTCAACCGATCAGCCTAAACTTTTTTTCCCTGAAAGGTACATGCCTCCCATGATTTAAGTTCGAAGATGAGCAAAATCGATGAAGTGGTTCCGGAGATATGGTCGAGGTAGTGACCAAAAACATGGTTTTTCGAAGGTCGGTGAAGCTTTTTTGCAAATATCTCAGCAAGTATAGCACGGAAATTCCTCATTTTGGTGTCAAATGAAAGCATTTGTTGCCAAAAAACTGGGGAATTTTTTTTTTGTTGGAATCGGGTCAGGGGTCTGGGCACTGGGAGCCATGGAATGGGCGAAAATAAATTTCTCTGCCCAAAATGATAAGAGATAGTTTTTTATCAGTACTTGCTTAAATACGCAATACAGAGATTTACTTTCAAAGGCAAAGTTGTAGAGAATCAAATGTTAGCGAACACGTGTCTCAGGGTTTTGGGAAAATATGGTCCAGTCCTGGTATATGGCCACTTCCATAATTGGGCGGGATGACCCGGATCTTCAGAACTGTGAGAGTTAGAAAGTTGGTTCCAAAGGCAAAGTTGTAGAGAATTAAAGTTAAGCGAACACGTGTTTCAGGGTTTTGGGGAAATGTGACACGATCCTGGTTCCTGGTATATGGCCACTTCCATAATTGGGCAGGATGACCCAAATCTCCAGAACTATGAGAGTTAGAAAGTTGGTTCCAAAGGCGAAGTTGTAGAGATTTAAATTTAAGCGAACACGTGTTTCAGGGTTTTGGGGAAATATAGCCCAATCGTGGTATATGGCCACTTCCATAATTGGGCAGGATGACCCAGATCTCCAGAACTATGAGAGATAGAAAGTTGGTTCCAAAGGCGAAGTTATAGAGAATTAAATTTAAGCGAACACGTGTTTAAGGGTTTTGGGAAAATGTGACACAATCCTGGTATATGGCCACTTCCATAATTGGGCAGGATGACCCACATCTCCAGAACTATGAGCGTTAGAAAGTTGGTTCTAAAGACGAAGTTGTAGAGAATTCAAAATAAGCGAACACGTGTTTCAGCGTTTTGGTGAAATATGGCCCAATCCATGTATATGGCCACTTCTATAATTGGGCAGGATGACCTGGATCTCCAGAACTGTGAAAGTAAGAAAGTTGGTTCCAAAGTCAAAGTTGTAGAGAATTAAATTTAAGCGAACACGTGTTTCAGGGTTTTGAGGAAATATGGCCCAATCCTGGTACATGGCTACTTCCATAATTGGGCAGGATGACCCGGATCTCCAGAACTGTGAGAGTTAGAAAGTTAGTTCCAAAGGCGAAGTTGTAGAAAATTAAATTTAAGCGAACACGTGGTTCAGGGTTTTGGGGAAATATGGCCCAATCCTGGTATATGGCCACTTCAATAATTGGGCAGGATGACCCAGACCTCCAGATTTATGAGAGGTAGAAAGTTGGTTCCAAGGACAAAGTTGTAGACAATAAAATTTTAGATAACACTTGTTTCTGGGTTTGAGGGAAAAACGACTTAGTCCTTGGATATAAGCTTTTCTAGATTTGAATGGTCTGAGACGTACTTCGGTAGGGCCTTTGACATTACCTTGGGTAATTTCTAAATTCTAATTTCTAATTTCTAAATTTCTAATTTCTAAAAAATTTTCGACCGATTTTTCTTAGTTTACAATTTTTAACTTTGATTATATGTGATACTTGTGTGGTGTATTTATCTATATTGATTGTTGTTCAATCTGGTGAAGTCGAGTTTATCACGAAGAGTCAAAAAATTGATCCAAAGTGGTGTCCATGGTGCAAAAATAGAGTTCGAAGGTTTGCTGTTCTGGAGTACAATTTTTCTTCTGAAGTACTGTTGTTGCTCCATCGAAGTATCAGCTGTCAAAGAGTATCGAAGCCGTCGTTAACTTCAAGAGCTGAAGACTTTGTAGAGCTGAGAAATCATTTTGGTGTGTTAGTTTGAATTTGCGAGCGGATCTTTTTCTTTTTTGGGATTTTTCTTTTTTGATTTTCAAAAAGAAAAATACCCACCCAGGTAGAAATTTGATTGATTTATTGGTAATATTTGGAAAATAACTGGAATTGTCTGTATGTGACGTCATGCCGCCGATGCAAAAATGTTCGAAGGAAGGATGTCCCGATCGGAATATTTCTCCGGATCTCACTTGGTACTGTTACATCTGTAAAGATCCGATTCACTTGCTATGTTACGAAATTGTACGACCACCAGACCAAATTTTCGTCAGAGACAATGTTGTGATGGTCTGTGATGAGTGTCTAAGCAATCCGAGAGAAGTCGTATCACCGAAGTGCAAACAACCCAATGTTGCATCAAACGTCTTTCAAAGTATGATGGGTAACCAAAGCTCGAAAATTTCCAAGTCGAAGAGTGCGACTGTGTCGCTGCCGCCGATCAAACAAAGCCAAAATGTTCAAGCTGCCGTTGATTCACTTGTTCAGAAGGTGCAAATTCAGACAGTAACCATTGCTGGTTTACAAGCTTCTGTTGATGCAATGAAAGAGACCATATCGCAACAGCGGGTTACAGTCGGTGAGTCGATTAAGGTCCACAACGAAAATATGACGTCGATAAGAAATTCAATTAGCCAGACGACAAGTTTCAATAACCGCAACAAGTCTTACGCTGAAGCAGCTAAAGAAGGATTTAAAAAATCGAATTTAAACGAAACGCCGAAATCGTCGAAACCGTCAAATCGAACACGAACGCCAAAGATGGACAAGCCAGTCATAACCGGAACGTCAAATAAGGTTATTGGAAAACCCATTTCACCGCGACAACTACAGCGCAAAGATCGCCCGAAAGCTCCTGAAAAGGCCGTTTGGATATCACGTCTACACAGAGACACTTCAGAAGAAGAGATAGCTTTGTATGTAAAAGATTCGATCGGAATCGATGCTTCCGAATTTGATGTTCGTAAGTTAGTCAAAAAGGATCGTGACATATCGCTGTATTCGTTCGTGTCCTTCCGAATATCTTGCTCGGCTGCTCATTTCTACACATTGATGGATCCGAAGCATTGGCCATCAAGCAGTCACATACGCGAGTTTCCATTGGAACAAAAAAGTGATGTAGCAGTAAGGTTGAACCACGAATCGGCAAATAAAGAAGCTGAGTCAAAAAACGAGCGTATGTAGAAGAACGTGTCAATGGAAATCGAAAACGTCCGTTAAACAAAGTCGGCACCAGTGCCTATGCAAGAAACAGCGTAAACGAAAACTCCCAAATCACGAGCAATTTCCACACATCGAACAACACAACTGAAGGTATCAAAGACCAGTCAACCATCAAATCGAAAAAAAGCTCATTCATTGTCAACGATTCGATTCAGCAAAGCAAGATCAGCAACTACTTCAAACCGGCTAATAATTCGAAAACAATCAGTGAGGGTAGTTTATGCGAAGGAACAGTGAACGTGAGCCAAGTATTAGCGGCGAGAGCAGAAGTGTGCGCAGATTTCGCCGACATTCATTACCTTCCCGTGTACTACCAAAACGTTCGAAGCATCCCAGCCAGGAACGACCTACGTTCGAGAATAAGACATTCGCTTTACAAGGTTTTGTGTTTTACTGAAACATGGCTCACTGATGAGCATGACAATGATAACTATTTTCCACAAACTTACAAGGTGTACAGGCTCGATAGAAAGAGCTATGGAGGTGGAAAGCGAGAAAATCAAGTCGTGCTCCTGAAGCATTATGATCTAGTTCGTAAAGTTGCATCAGCTGAAAGTGAAAGTCGGATTGCAGTAGTGGGTGACTTCAACTTGCATGACGTGGTATGGGATCAGAACGAAACGGAAACAAATTTTTTACCCCGAAGTATCGTATCACATGTGGAATCACCGTACTATCAAACAGTGCGAGAATTTCTGCATAAGATGGAAGACATTCCGATGTTCCAGTTGTCGAATGTGAAAAATGTAGCTTCGAACGTATTAGATCTGTTGTTCGTAAACGCGACAGATGACATCCAATTATGTCCGGCTCCAGTTGCAATTACCAAGGTCAATGAGATCGATAAATATCATGTACCGTTGGAAATAGCGTTCGAGTATCATGTGCAGCAGACTGGAAAAACAAAGGATCAATGGATTG
>CM055404.1:88843964-88857218 GCA_029228625.1 Pseudolycoriella hygida
CTTTTAGAAAATATCACAAAAACTAGGTGGCTAACAAAGTTGGGAAACTTTTCCTTTTACGAAATGTCACGAAAACTAGGTGGTCTACGAAACTAGGGAATTTGCGCTTTAATGAAACTTTACGAAAAGCTAGTTGGCTAGCGAAGCTAGGGAGCTTTTACTTTTACAAAATATCACAAAAACTAGGTGGCTAACAAAGTTGGGAAACTTTTCCTTTTACGAAATGTCATGAAAACTAGGTGGCCTACGAAACTATGGAATTTGCGCTTTAATGAAACGTCACGAAAAGCTAGTTGGCTAACGAAACTAGGGAACTTTTACTTTTACAAAATATCACAAAAACTAGGTAGCTAACGAAATGTCAAGAAAAATTGCTATAAAAGCTAGGTAGGTAACGAAGGTAAGGAAGTTTTCCTTTCACAAAATGTCACAAAAAGTTTTTGGGTAAGGAAACTAGAATTAGTACTACGTCTAAGTGTGCAAATAGTCTTTTCTATATACCTTCGGCTATTTGCACACAGTGTAAATAGCCAACAATATATAGGAGAGACTATTTGCACAATGTGCAAATAGCCAACAATATATAGAAGAGACTATTTGCACATTGTGCAAATAGTCTCTTTCTTTTCAAAAATACTCGGAATTACAGCCGATAATGCTGGCAGTAATGACACACTTTTGAATTGGTTGCAAAGTTACGGCATTTCAGCCGTAACATTCCAAATCCGTTGTTTGGCTCACGTGATAAATCTTGCAGTGACAGATATGTTGTAGTCGTTGAAAGTACCTGCTGACTGCGATCCGTATTTCGAGAATGAGGTGAGATAACAGTGATGTTGTGAGTAGTGTAACAAAAGTGTTTCACTCACAGGTGTTGCACGAAATTGACCTAAACGAGCACATTGACTATGACGAACTTCAAATAGACGAAGTCGACAATAGCGAAAGCGACGATACGGTGGTTGTTGTGCGCTCCTTGATCACAACTATCCGAAAATTTACAAAGCTACGTCAGAAGTTGAATAAGCTTTGCTGCATGTAGAATATAAAGTACTTAGCATCAGTAATTGATGTAAGAACGCGCTGGAATTCGTCTTATGAAATGATAAATCGATCGGAGCATTTAAGTATTCCCTTGCAAAATTTGTGCGCGAACGATAAGGCGTTGAGTCGTCTTCTAATTACGTCAAATGATAGGAGCCAATTAAGAAATATTAAGGAGTTGTTGGTTAAATACGATCGAGCTACGCGACTCATTAGTATGGTTCGTCATCCCACTGTTTCAGCATATCTGCCAACTTTAGATTGGCTCATCGAGTCTTTGCGCAAATATATTGCTGAGAATTCAGGACGTGTAGCTAACGCTGCCGAAGCAGCTCTTACTAAATTGAAAAAATACGAGCTCGATGTCGAACATTCAATTATTCCATTTATTGCAGTATTCCTCAATCCAACATTGAACCTGCATTCTTTCAAGGAGCAGGTCAAATATACGAAAATAATTGTGTTTTGTTTATCGGGTTTATGCGGCAACATTTGAAATCAAAAATTTAAATTGGTTAGTTTGCTATATTTCGGGTCTCAATTTGACCCATCTTCAGGCTGAAATGGATGAAACATCCGTTATTTACATTATTGCATTTTTATCAAAAAACAAAATCAAATTACCATCTCAAAAAAATTATAAATAAAATATCACATTGGTTACATTAAACAGGAGGATATGCTCGTCATTATCTGGAACATTCAACACGTAAAACTATTGACTATTGAAATAAATTAAAATGAAAATAAAACATAAAGACATTGCACTTGTTATATTGATATGTGCTGAGCTTGATTGTTATGTTTGTTTAGGAACTACAGTGTTGTTTGTTGCACTGGTTTGTACCGTTTGGACAGTGTTGTTCACTGCTAATTTTCTTTGGTTGTTTAACATTTTCATGAGGTTTGTGTATGAGCTGTGAAGTCCTTCTTTGTCAACTTGAGTGTTAACCGTGTTTTCCGATTTGTGTATGTACATTTTTTCGGCTATGATGCGCTGCCAATAGTTCGGTATTTGCTCTAAGACGGTCACTTTTTCAAAGTCAAATGTGTGCGACTTAGTCACAGCGTGGAGCGTTAGTCCGGTGGTGTTTTGGTGTTTTTTCAAATGTATATCGCTTTTGTGTTTCGCCATCCTGTCTTTGAGCAACTGTTTCGTAATACCGACATAGATGACGTTGCAGTCTGAACATCTCACCATGTATACAACCTTCGATTTTTGTTCCTTTGGGATTTTGTATTTCGTCCTAGTGTGTAGGCTACCGATTCTGTTTGTAGTCTTGCAGCTCAATGTTAGATTGTAACTGTTGAGCGTTTTCCTAAGTTTTTCGGATAAGCCAGGGATGTATGGCGCTGGTATGAATTTTACGACCTTCTCTTCCTTACCCTTCGGTCAATTGTAGAAACGATCCACTCTTTTCCGGATTATGTCCGAGACAAAAGATGTTGGATAGCCATTTTCTTCTAGCAAATCTTTAACCTTCTGAATCTTTTCTGGGCGGTCATTTGGATTTGTTAGTGCGATGGCTCTGTCAGTTATGGCTGTCGCTACGTTTCTTTTGTGTTGAATGGGGTTGTGGGCCTGGAAATGCAGGTATCTTCCAGAAGCAGTTTCCTTTTGGTACCATTTGGTTATAATTGATCCGTCGTCCATTCTCTTCAAAGACATGTCAAGGAAATTTATCGACCCGTCCGTTTCTTCTTCCACAGTGAATTTTATCATCTTGTGGCCTTTGTTAAACTGGTTCAAAATTGTTTCCGTTGCGTCCGCTGGGATGGCTACGATAATGTCGTCCACGTATCTTCTATAATATGGTGTGTTGAACGGTAACTTTTTTAACGCTTCAGTTTCTAGGTCCTCCATTACGAGATCCGCTAGAAAACCGGATATGGAGTTTCCCATGGCAAGCCCGGATTTTTGTAAGTAATACTCATTTCCATACCTGAAATATGATTCTGATGTGATGACGACAAGTCTTATAGTGGTAGATTGTTTTGTTTTTCTGACGACCAAATTGAATTTCTAGTTTAGACTTTTATTGAATACATACAGTACAATAAATTTGCTAACACAAATCAACGAAAATCAATCTTTTCTATCCAATCTTTCCATTACACTTACACCTGAACTCAGTATAGTTTTATTTTAAATAAAATAAACCAGGTTATCAGGTCAGGTCAGGTCATAGACAAATCAGGTCAGGTCAGGTTCAGGTCATTTGAAAAAAAAAAAACCTGACCGGACCTGAAAATTTCAGGTCAAATAACTTCAAGTTCAGGTGTTCAGGTCAGGTCAAACCCGACCTGTTCCGAGCCTTATCACTGCATACAAGTGAACTCCTGTTCATTACTCTATATATGGGAAATTCCATCGTTAGTAACGTTACACATTTTTTCTATATTTTCACAAAAAAAACAACTGTAGATTCAAAATAAATATTGTAGATGCTTTATGATATTTTGATATTGCGTGTAGAGTGTACCAGGATGAAAAACGGAAGAAAAATAAAAATATTGCAGAATCGGGAAGAGGTTTTCTTCGTTAGTTTTAATGTTACAAAATGTGACATGTAAACAAAAAATCAGTAATTCGAGAAATTATTCTCATATTTTTTTTTTAATTAATTTTTTTTTTCGGTGCCGGTAATTACGCAGTGACAAATTCAGTATTTTTACTTTGACTGGTCAAAGTAAGGAAGTGAGAGTAGCGAAAAATTGGAATGTTTCCTGAAGGAAACAATATTTCTTGCTAAACATTTTTTTTGTATTGCAGGACGAATTGATTTCCAATGTTTCAGGTCGTTAATGGATAGTTCCAAAAGTTCCCTGAGCTCTCCCTAATCTAGAACTCTTGGAATTGTCTTTTCAACGAACAATTACTTAGTTAATAGCCTTGATGAGCAAAGTGTTAATCACAAATTCGGTCCGCTATGAGAGGAAAGAGGAATGCAAGAAAAATGGGACATAAGGATCCAGAAGGGGGGAGGGGGTTAAGTTGATCTGACGGATTCCAAATTACAGCTAAAAAATAGTCAAATGAATCAAACGAGCCCGAAATTTTAAGATAATAAGTGTATTGGAAGGTACTGGTCCTGACGAATTTTTTGTTGAAAAAGGACGTTCCCGGAAACTCCCGGAAATTCCTAAAAAATTTCGCGATCAATTACCAAATTTTATAACAGATGAGATGATTTACTAACGCATTTGAAAAGGCTCTTTAGCGAGTGTGAAATTTAATTTATATAATTCTGCGTGAGTTGTTCATAAAGTAAAACAGTGCGCAATTCGATTTTCAAGCGACGTTTTTATTTCGAGAATAACAAGATAAGGTATCGAAATTATTAATTTAACATTCCAATTCTATTAGACTTCAATAAATAAATTAGTTAAATTAGTTAAAATTTATGAAAGAATACAAAAGTAATTTTTACCAATTAAATTTTTAAATTATTTTGCATTTTAAAAAGAATTAATAAAACAGCCTCTTATTAAACACCCACAAAACTCTTTGTGGTTTCAAACCCTTTTACTTCTCCATTTACAACTCGTAGGTGATGGAAGTCGAAGATCCCTAGCATTGGTTTCGTATGCTCGTACAAAATATTCAAGTTCAGGGATGCATTTCGTTGATCTACGTCGGCTGAATTCATCACCATAACCTGCACGTTAAATGTTTGATGTAATTCAAAATTTCACTGAGAATTGTATTTCCAATGAACGAGAAAGTAATTACCTTAACTTTGGATTTTTTATTAACAGCTTTGGAAAAATCCATTGCATTGCAAACAATGACCTCCCGAGATTTGACAGCTGTCCAAACTTGATTTTTTAGAGCTCCTCCTGTACCATCGGTTGGACCTTTCCCATGGGATGCAGCAAAAAAGCTCCAGCAAATTTTAAATTTGTTCTTTTTTTCAAGTACTGGAAGTGCGGTGGCAATAAATTTGTTTTTAAATTGAGACGAGGGCCCGTCCGACCAAATATGAATGGTTTTGATATGTTTCGGTAGCTCTTCAAACAGTCGATCAATATAAGGCACAATTGTCCGTTTTGTATGGTCGGAGTCGTCGGTAACCACAGAATACGATTTCATTTTATCATGTACCCATATAGCAGCTGTGAATAATGAGACTTGCGATTGATTCCAATGAGCATTTCCTGCTTCGTCTTGGTAAATACATTTGTAGTTTTCCGCGAAGTCAATTTGCATCACCGCGGTGGTTTTGTCATTTTTAACGGCTGCTACAGAGGCGCGATAAGATTTCAGTTGTTCTTCGTTGATGTAGCGGTGTTTGAAAAAATGAGTAGCCAATTGGGCGATGTAATTTGCAAGTGTTTCCAATGTACCAGTTTGTGTTTTGTTTTGCCATCGTTTGTCTGTATTTACCCAAGCTTGCCATTTAACTTTAGCTTCTTTGTTGCAAGAAGCTACTCCCAGGATCGTATCTATGAATATTCCCTTGCAATTTTTACACTCTCCAAAGTAACAGTCCTCTGTGATTGGTTCGCAAAAATATGTTTCGTAGAAGTCGGTGTCACCATGTTGGGGCATTTCTTGCATCACTTTTTTGAATGCATTGATGGCGTAATTAAAATTTGAATGATGAATGCAGAGGCAAATGTTGTGTGGAGTCTTACTGGAAGAGATTATGTGTTTCGGTCTGAGAGCGAAGAATTTGCTCCGTTTAAGTGGCACCGATCCAATTTCTTTACAAAATTTATCGTAGATATCATTGATTGGAAATATGAGATATTTCTTTTGGACTTTGAATTTTTCACCGCTATCCACCTTGATTGTAACGAAGTCTTTGCGACCTGGGGCTTGCTGACTAATGTCAGGTCTCTCGTAGAATTAGATTACAGCATTCTCCACATTAGCATCCAAATTAGAGCTTCGTTTTACCGGTATAGCGGCCTTCGGCGCTTTCGGCACATCAAAGTATTTCGCATACATTTCCTTCACAACTTCCTTGCGTCTGATCAGTGATTTCGGTAAAGTTTTTATTGCTCTGGAAACAGCCTTCCGACGTGATGCATCATTTGGGTAGACAGAAGAGTGATGAGCTTCCAAAATTTTTCGAATATCACGATGTTTTTTGACTCTCTTCTTAGTCTCTTCCCGGACTTTAGCTTTTCGCAATGCTTCATAATTTTTTCGATGTTTTAAAACTCGTTGATTTGTCTTTGAGCGTATTTCATCACGTTTTTTAATAAATTGTCGCGGTGGAAGATCCAAAATTTCGGTTTGGTTTTTTTCGCGCCACTTTTTTTGTATTGCAATTCGTTTTAATTTAAAGTCCTTATACTTGCCTTCGGCTTTTAATTTTTCAATGTGCTTCTTGGCTCTTTCAGCTCCTGTAAGTGCCGGCATTATTAATAATTTAGGGAAAACCGAATGAGAGAAATTTACAAGTCAAGTATCACAATATTACTGACACAATGGCTTTTGCTTCAAACATTTTTGCTGTTTACTATGGTTGTTTTGTTTAATTTGAATTATAGTAACTTTTTTTTTTGGTCAGCTAGTGCTACTCCTACCGGAGCCTACATTTTGACTGTTTTACAATTGAATCTTTTTGTTTAATAACATCACAGTAAAATTTGCGAATATTGAAAATTGTAGTACCGTGAGATTCTGAGAAAACAATAATATTACAAATCAATCCAGAGGCGCCGAATTTCATTTTGGTTGTTAGGGGCGAGATGAGTACATTTTTAATACATCAGCTTAATATCCTTCGAAAAGAGCCAGTCTTCGAATGTGGATTGCTTATCCGAAGTTACGAACTTGGTTTCAAATTTAAAAATGATCCAATTATTTATTTTATTTTAATGTGTAAACTTTGTTGGGCGACCGACGGCTTCGCAAACTCAAGTAAGTACTCTGGACGAGTGGACGTTATTGTACTGCTTCGTTCAGTGTACTCTAAATTAGACAGCAATAATTAAAAGAGCCAACTAACTGCATAAAAATTAAGAACTTTAAATGTAAACGAATTGCAATACAACAAGAGTGGCATAAAACAATAAAGACAATTTCGACTTTGTCATTATTGAACAAAAGATTTTAGAGAATAAGCACTCGACACACAAAGCTATAATTGTTTGAGAAACATTTTTTAACCACTGTTTTCAAACGCGAGTGTGCTTAATTTGAGCAGTCGCATCAAAGTGACTTTATTTCCAATTTTTTTTTAGCTTTTATACAAACAATAATGCTTGTAGAAACAAAAGTGATAGATTCTCCGATTATCAACTTAATCAAATTTGAAGTATTTTTAGTGAGTTTTACTGTGCCATATAAAATCCATTTTTCGACAGATTTCTTTTGCGAATAGTAACTCAATTCGAAGATTGGTCTGTTCACTATCGATAAAAAACAAAAGCTCTGAAACATTACAGATAACTTGAAGTCAGCGGGAAACGAGAGAATCTACCCGGCCTCCCATACTTCTTCCTAAAGAAGTTGGAGAAGCTTGCGGACCTCTCATCATCATCACAGAGAAGATGCTATTTCCTTTGCATGAACCAGAAAACTTCGAGCTTAATCAAACTGCAAAGTCTGCAGACTGTCCCCTTCATTGTGTGGTGGCAAAAGTAGAAAAGTCGTTTAAGGCTGGTGAGGTAGATGTTGTATGGATTATTCACTGCTCGCTAGCTGATGATGCGTATGGACAGGACTCTGCCTTGCAAAGAGGTTTATCCAAGGAATTGTGACCGACGACACTACGGTGAATGGCAGTGGATTCCCTCTTTAAAAAACTTGTTGGGATGAACCGGAGTTAACTTCTGCACCGGACAGGGAAAGATTGGGAAAGTAATATCGGACCCTATCTTTGGCATGCCCAGTGACCGAATGACGCCGTATTTCGTAAGAAACCTGACGAAGAGTACAAGAAGTATTTGCATGAGATAGTTTTAGGAATAAGCGGCTGTTCATAAATGAGCTTACGCTCTATGGGGGGAGGGGGGTTAAGCAAAATGCGATGGTCTATAGAAATTTGGGTCATAATTATCCCAAATGCATGATGGGGTAGAGAGGGGGGGGGAGGTCAAAAATCTCGAAAATAGCGTGACGTCATTTATAAACAGCTCTCAAAATCATTCCTTGATAGGACATAATGAGGTGGACGAAACCTTCGGGCTGGAGTAGCACCTGCAAAAATAAGTACCGAAGAGAGTTCCAACTGTCCATGTGGCATAGGGAAGAGAGGAAGTCAATGTAATATGCGAATGGCCCCTCCCAGGATTGAATTTTTTATCGATAAGGAAAAGATCCATATTGTACTTATGACTTTATTTAAGGGAATTGGTTTGGAAATGGTTTTCACAGGGCTATTTCCATTTTAGACGCCATCTTTATTGTCCATTCTATCTGAAAATGCAGATGATGAGCTTTTTCATAATCTTAGCAAGCATCTACTCAGTTAACTTAATCAACAAAATAGCGGCCATTTTGTTTTTTCAATAAAAGAAGACTTCCGTCCACGTATGGAGAAGTCCTTCTCGATTCCAAAACATCTCATAACATTTAAGTGTATTAGAAATAATATAATTTATCGCTAAAATAGTATTTTTCTACTCTATACTGATTCCAAGCGCCATCTGTATTTTTTCAGAGCTTGCATTTTTTATCTATAGTGAACAGACCACCCTTGAGTTTGAGCCATTATTCAAGAAAATCTGTTGAAAAATAAATTTTATAACATGATTTTTAGTTTTAGCCGCCATCTTGAATTGCGGCAGCGGCGGCGGCTTGCCAGCTCGATAACATCCCGAAATGTTATTCCTATGGTCCATTCTATCAGGATATGCACAGAAATCAGCGGAAAACAATCTAATTATGCATTTCCGATTTTGTCACAGGTTTCGTGGAATATCCCGTATATCAATCATAGCGCGTAGTCGCATTTCTTTTATAATATACTAAATTGATCAAATATAGAGCAGACGTATTTCTTGTGCGATATCATCAAGTTCAGAGGTAAATTTTAATTCTATCAGGTTATGGGCCTGCATTAGAAATATCGCCAAGGAGAGAGTTAAAGTTGAAGAAATATCGTAAAGTTTTCCAGCACACAAAAGTTTAAAGAAAACAAAAGATAGAAATGGCGGGCAACGTTAAGACGACAATCGCGAAGCTAAACAACGAAAATTACTTCGTCTGGAAGTTCAGAGTAGAACTGTTGTTGGTGAAGGAGAAAGTATGGCACGTCATTGGAAAAGCAGCTCCAGTATTAACGACTGATCGTTCCAACCAGTCAACAGTCGATGCATGGAAGGAGTGTGATGATTCAGCACGTGCTACGATCGGATTGTTGGTTGAGGACAGTCAACTAGTACACATCAGGAACAAGACAACAGCAAAGCAGTGGTGGGATGCCCTCAAAGAACATCATGAAAAAAGTACGCTCAGCAATAAAGTTATTTTAATGCGAAAGATTTGTGGCGCGAAAATGGAAGAAGACGGCGACATGGAGGCGCACGTCGAGGGATTGACCGGATTATTCCAACGGTTGGTTGCATTGGGAGAAACACAGCTATCGGACAGCTGGACAGTTGCTATGATTTTGAGCAGCCTGCCAGCCAGTTATAGCACGTTGGTAACTGCACTGGAAACTCATCCAGAACAAGATTTAACGCTATCGCTAGTCGAATCGAAACTAATCGGTGAATATCAACGGCGTAAATCCAGTGGTCACATTAGCAGCAGTGCGAACGATTCAGCGATGAAAGTCAGTGAAAAAGATTCGATGCAATGTTTTTTCCGCAAGCGAAGCGGCCATATGAAGAGTTTGTGTCCAAGCTACGCTATATGGAAAGAAAAACAACATTGAAAATCGTCCGAACAAGCGAAGCTGGTTGAAAGAACTTTACCATCCGCTCCAAGTGAACAAAATGAGGAGTATTTGTTTATGGTGACAACAAAATTAACGAAAACATGTAACAACAGGATTGATTGGACGGTCGACTCAGCAGCAACTAGTCACACAACTGGAAATAAAGAATTGTTCGCTTCTTTGACGCACGGAGATTTTGGTAAAGTCAAGGTGGCGAATGACTGTTATGAAAAGGTTCTTGGAAAAGGAACGATTAATATCAATTTCGTCGACGAGATTGGAAAGGTTTCATCAGCGATATTGTGCGATGTACTGTACACGCCAGCGATCAAGGACAATTTGTTGTCGGTCAGAAAACTCACCTCAAAAGGATTTAAAGTTAGTTTCGAAGAAAACCACTGCAAAATAACTAGTGGAAATCGCTCTATCGGAATCGCCGATTGTCATGGGAAACTTTATAAGTTAGGACAGCCACAAAGAGTCTATGCAGCGATATCCGAAAATCATCACACATCAAATTGCATTCATCACTGGCATCGTATCCTCGGACACCGAGACCCGGCAGCAATCAAGATGATGGCAGAAAATCAACTCGTTAGAGGCTTGAAGATTACCGATTGACGCGACTTCCATTCCCAAAACACTCATCGAGCAAGTCAACTGCAGTTCTTGAACTAATTCACTCGGACGTATGCGGACCGATGAGAACAACATCACATAGCGGCAAGCGATACATTCTCACCTTCATCGATGATTTTTCGAGATACACCAAAGTGTTCTTCATACAGCAAAAATCGGAAACTGAGGAAAAGCTTAAACAATATGTGGAAATGGTTAAAACGAAATTCTTGCGAAAGCCGAAAACAATGCGATCGGACAGAGGAGGTGAATACATTGGAAATTCGGTGACAAAAATGTTGAACGAGGAAGGTATACTATACAGACGCAATTCACGGCACCATATAGCCCGCAACAGAACGGAGTCGCAGAGCGAAAAAATCGCAGTCTAGTTGAAATGGCTAGTTGCATGTTGTTGGACGCGAAGCTACCAAAGACATTTTGGGCAGAAGCAATCAACATGGCCAGTTATCTGCAAAACCGACTTCCAACCAGATCAATCACAGTAACTCCATACGAACTGTGGAATGAGAAAAAGCCAGGTATTTTACATTTTCATGCATTTGGTACTAAATGTTTCGTTCACATCCCAGCCGAAAAGCGTCACAAGCTAGAAAGTACAGCGAGGCAAATGATACTAGTTGGATATGACGAACAATCCAAAGCGTACCGGTGTTACGACCAAGTAAGCAAGAAATTGGTGATTAGCCGCGATGTCAGATTTGCATATACCGATCCATACGAATTGAAATCCAGCCAACGAGACATATGTGAAGTTGACTTGCATCTGCACTCTGAAGACGTTGAGCAGTACAATTTTCTCGACCAGGAAGATGAAAGTGAGCAATCAAACGCCACAGAATCGAGCAAAATCGTACTGATACACATGAGCCAGAACCGAGACGATCAAACCGCAGTACCAAGGGAGTGCCACCACGTCGTCTAATTGAAGAAATGAAAATTGTACAACATAAAGTCATTGAGCCGAAAACATTAGCGGAAGCAGTTAGCAGTGAATTTAAGTCACAATGGAAGGAAGCCATCAACGATGAAATGGACTCGCTTAGGAAAAACGGTACGTGGGAGATGTGCGAGCTGCCACAGGATAGAAAGGCCATTGGGTGTAGATGGACGTTTAAAGTGAAAACGAACGAAAACGGGGACGCTTCAAAGCAAGACTGGTCGCTCAAGGATTTTTACAAAAATACGGCACCGACTACGACCAAGTTTTTGCACCTGTCGTCAAGCAAGCGACATTCCGAACGCTCCTGGTAGTTGCATCGAAGGAAAATATGATAGTCCAGCACATCGATGCGAAAACAGCGTTTTTGAACGGAGAGCTCAAGGAAACCATTTACATGAAGCAACCACCCGGTTTCGAGGAAGGAGGCCCACATCTGGTCTGTCGTCTGAGGAAAAGCTTATACGGATTAAAACAAGCAGCAAAATTATGGAACGACGCAGTGAACGATTTGCTAACAACCATCGGATTCACCCAATGCATACTTGCTGATATTTGTCGATGATTTCATCCTAGCCGCAAAAACTATCGACGAAATAGAAAAAGTGAGAGAATCAATTGGTTCGAAATTTGAAATTGAAGATTTGGGTGAAGTAAAGCAATACTTGGGACTGGAAGTTACCAAGACAGCTGAAGGATTTTATGCGATTTGTCAATCGAAGTACATACGATCGGTAGTGAATGAGTTCGGACTGTCCGACGCCAAGGAATCCAGCATACCATTGCGAGTGGACTATGGATCAACACGTATCGGAGGGGACGACCAAATACTATTGTCGAATAGGAACTACCAAAAGCTAATCGGTTGTTTGCTGTTCTTATCAGTGAATACACGACCTGACATTTCAGCTGCTGTATCCATACTAGCCCAAAAGGTCAGTCTACCTCGTCAGGAAGATTGGAATGAATTGAAACGAGTGGTAAAGTATTTGAAGGGAACAACCAACACGAAACTGATTCTAGGAGGGAGCGGCCAAGACGGTGAACTTCTGCACGGCTACGCCGACGCTAGTTTCGCTGAAAAATTCTTGGACAGAAAGTCAACTAGTGGCTACACATTTTTCGTAAACGGAGGCCTGGTGAGTTGGGCATCAAGAAAGCAAAACTGCGTGGCCATGTCGTCGACCGAAGCTGAATTCATAGCCTTGTCAGAAGCGTGCTGGTTGCGTCGACTTTTGGAGGACATGGAACAAGACGTGGATGGAGTAACAGTCATGTACGAGGACAATCAAAGTTGCTTAAAATTCATTCGAGAGGAAAAAGTATCAAATAGAACGAAGCACGTTGACACGAGAGAGTACTTCGTAAAGGATCACGTAGATCGAAAAGTCATCACTTGCGTGTACTGTCCAACTGAACAAATGTTGGCCGACCTATTGACGAAACCATTGCCACCATCGAGACACAAGAAACTTCGGGAAATGTGCGGATTGAATGATTAAGGGTTGATGTTGGATAACAATCATTTACTCCCAACACTGCCGCTCTTACTACTACGACAACACTTACCGATTCGATGTTTTGGACCCGACCTTGCATTGAAGTGAACTCCTGTTCATTACTCTATATATATCAATCATAGCGCGTAGTCGCATTTCTTTTATAATATATTTCACTCATTAAAATCTGTCCAGTGGATCCGAAGATATGACCTTTAGAAAATCGTCATTTTCCATACAAAATGTGCTGCTTCATAGAAGCCAAAGAAAATGTATACATCCTACGTTAGTT
>CM055404.1:88857718-88885339 GCA_029228625.1 Pseudolycoriella hygida
AATTCCAAGTTTGTAATAAATATGTCTGGTGAGTTTTCTCTGAATACGTTCAATTTTTTCTTTGTAAATTTGGTAGTGCGGATTCCAAATTACGGTTCCATACTCACACACCGATCTTACTAGGGAGTTATACAGGAACATCAGCGACTTTTTCGATTTAAAACGCCTACAGACTCTAAAAATGAAACCTAGCAATCTGTTGCACCTGCGGAAGATGTAATTTACGTGTCGATCGAAAGTTAGTTTCGAATCGAATATTATGCCTAGGTCTTTTATTTCTTCCACTCTTTTGAGATTTTGACCTTCTATGGAGTAATTAAACTTTATGAAGCATTTCTTTCTAGTGAAAGTTAGAGCAGAACATTTGCCAATATTTAGACTCATATCATTCTTGATACACCAATCATGCAAGCTTTGAATATCTGATTGCAGCGTGAGACAATCTTCCCAAGACTTGACTTGTTTGAAAATTTTGAAATCGTCTGCATAACCAAGGTTTCTACTATGTAAGCAGTGTGAGATGTCATCAATAAAGATTATGAAGAGGAGCGGGCCGAGAATAGATCCCTGAGGTACCCCTGAGCTTGGTCTAACGACTTTAGATGTGCAGCCCCCAAATTTGACACATTGTGACCGATCTAGAAGGTACGTTTCAAACCAATCATACAAAGCGCCACTGATGCCAAACGATTCTATTTTTTTCAAGAGCAGTTGAATGTTAACCTTATCGAAGGCTTTTGAAAAGTCTGTGTAAATGGCGTCCACCTGCATATTGTCATCCATTGATGTTGCCACGTATTCTACAAAACTCAATAAATTGGTCGTGGTGCTTCGCTTCTTCATAAATCCATGTTGATTCATACTATTATAGTGAGAAACGTGCGAATAAATAACTGTGTGCACCAGTTTCTCGAAAACCTTACTGAAGCAGTTGAGGATCGATATTGGTCTGTAGTTAGTAAGTTCAACCCTGTTGCCAGACTTATAAATTGGCGTAATGTTAGATTTCTTGAAATATTCTGGAAAAATGCCAGTGCTTAGAGAAAGGTTGAAAATCAATGCAAGTGGTTCAGCCAATTGTTTTGAACAGTTTTTATCTAACACGTTAGGCACATTATCTGGTCCAGCCCCTTTGTTAGCATCTAGTTTATCCAACACCTCAAATACTTCCTTTTGGGTAAATGACAATTGAAATAATTGACCCAGACATCTGTTTGGTATCGACGTTGATGGATTGATTGTCGGCTTCTTGTAGACGGATTCAAAGTATGACGCGAATAAATTTGATATGGCCGTTGGATCTGACGAAGAGTGATCTCCGTATCTCATCGATGTTGGATAAGAATTCGTCAGCCTAAGTTCTTTGGTGAATTGCCAGAAATACTTAGGTGCTTTGGATAAATTACATTCAATGCTCTGGATGTAATTGGCTTCATCCCTTTCAATCAGAGCTTTGCATTGTTTACGAAGGTTTGAAAAAGCCGAATAATCTGCTTGTCGATTGTATTTTTTCCATTGTCTATGAGAATGTTCTTTCTTCCATAGAGTATCAATGAGTTCAGACGTAAAGAAGAGTGGATAATCTTTTTTCCGCGTCCTTTTCATGGGGACGAACTCATCAATAACTGCATGTAGTACATTATAGAATTTTTTTGTAACTTCATTGACATTTCCTTTCAGAAGAGTGTTCCAGTTACATTGAGACAAGCGATCGTTGATCACTTCGTAATTTGCTTTGAAAAAATTAAATTTTTCAATTGGAGTTTCTTTGACATAAGTCAGCGATTCAATTCGTACCGTTATTTCGAGCGGAGGATGATACTCATCAACTGGCAGGCTCAATGGATTAGGGTCTCTTACTACGCACATTGCTGATTCTTCAACATTTGAAAATACTAAGTCAAGCAACCTATTCTGATGGTTCATAATGCCATTATATTGATACATATTACAAAAGTACATATTTTGAATAATCGTTTCATGCTTTGCACCTTGGAATTGGGTTGGCTTTAGGTACTTGTGATTAGGACTATTAGTCCAGTGGATACTACTTTGGTTAAAATCACCAATTATGAAATGCTTGTCGCTGACATACCTATCATTAATAATTTTACTTTGTCTATCATAAAAATCTTGAAGATAATCTAACGTATCGTCGTCATGGAAATAGGCTGTCGTGAGACAGAAGTATACATCTTTTGCTACATTCACTCGGATCGTGAGGTCTTCAGCTGGGGTATCTGATGCATCAAGTAAAATCGATCGTAGATTCGTTCTAACGACAATCAGTACGCCTCCACCGTCATCTTTTTCATAATGTACTAAATCTCTGTCCCTGTCCCAAATAGCTCAGCATTGGTAATTGAATCATTTAACCAAGTTTCAGTCATGCAAATAATGTCAAAATCAGAGGAAAAAATATTTTCACGCGTTTCCGCTAGCTTTGATTTCAGGCCCCTAACATTTTGGTAATATACAGAAAGCGCCATCATAAAAAAAAGAAAACTTTTAATTGGAACACCAAAACAAAACAAAATGCCACATTCACTGAAACAGTCACTTAATTCAACCTAGATAAATCTGTACTTACGTTTACATTGATAGCTTTAGTGTCCTTCGTCTTCTTCAGAAAAATATTTCCATTTTTTATCCACAAAAATTCATAATTATTGGTTTTTTTGAATTGCTTAGCCTTGTACAAAAGCTGCTTTCTCGTTACCGTTAGATGTTCATTGATGAAAATTCCAGGGATATTGGTGTCACTGTCATTGGAAAAACCAATGGAATTTGTATTGGGCTTCAATATACGTGATGCCTTGATTAGATTTGACATCAGTTTAGGTTCTTTCACACCACAAATTATTGGCTTCGACTTAGTTTTGTTCGTAGACTGAACTCTTGTAATTCGACTGATATCATTCGAGGTCATTGGAACGTTCAACGCCATTGCAAGTTTCAGCATCAGATCATGGAGATTTTCACTGCTGGTTTGTGGTATCCCATCAATCTGTATGTTGTGCCCTCTACTTTTCTGCTCAATATCATCCATTTTACGATCAAGAGTGAGCATATGGCTACGAAGTTCACTATTATCAATTTCCAGCGCTTCTACTCGTTTATCATGGTCCTCAATCGATTGCGAGATTTTGGTGATACTCACTAGCTGTGTGCCAAACGATGAAAGGGACTCTACAAAAGCTTGCTGCATAGACTTGAGCTTTTCCAGTTCTAAGCTCATGTTGTGAAGTGTCGAGTTGACATCACTCGTCTGGTCTCCCAACGGATCTTCCAATTGCACATTCGATGAAGGAACAGTTGACACAAGAGGCGATGTGTTCAATCTCTGACTACTGTTCGGTGGTGCCCCCGTTACGGTCTTACAATTGAGGCAAGTATAGGCGCTACTTTGTCCTTTAGTTCTTGATAAACCTGTGCAGTTGTAATGGATTTGAGTTTTGCATTTTCTGCACGTAACATTCACATTGCCATTGTTTGGCTTAGAACATATTGGGCATAGTGTTGTTGTGACATTTTTGCGGGAAATTGGCTTTTCGGAGGCATTTGTTACGTGTGTTGAAGAGTTAGCCACGTCGGCCATCGTTTAAGTGAGGTTAGGTTGCCCTGCGAAATCTTCAACTTCAGCTTATGTTAACCGAAACTAATACGATTATGCGTACTCCAATTGGAAATTATAATGCTGTTTTAATTTGTACTTTAAACTTATTAATTATGCGAACTCACACAATAATCAAATATTATTACGAGAAATAACTGGAAGAAAAAATTCTTGTGTTCTGTGTATATTACAAACGGTGACGTTTATAAACCAATAGATCAAGTCTTGCCTCACGTCTGATCAGAGGTCTGCATGGTTGGGAAAACATTAACGACCAACGGAATTTTTGGGTTTACCAATAGAAATTTTCCTTTTACAAATATTTTAGAGCTCTTTAGCGTTATTTCTCTCAATTTCGACCAATATCTACCAATATCGGGAAAATATAATGGTAACTGAATTAAATATAACGATAAAAAATATTATAATATTGGTCGAATATTACCATCCGAATGTAGTTTAATTAAGTTTTTGATGGTAACTGTGATCACCACAAAGTGTTCCAATCATGAACATTAAAATTTCCAAAATAAACATTGAAGGGTAAAGTAAAAGCTTATAAAAGCATAACCAAAGACCCGTACGTATCAGAATATATGTGGCAAACCGAATAGATATGGAAAACAGAATAGATGTTACAAAAAGACTCGAACGTATCTAAATATACAAATAAGCAAACAATCCAATGTTTTATGATCTTTTATAACTGTCAGCGTTTCAAAGATCCATAGAAATTACCCAAGGTAATCTCAAAGGCCCTACAGAAGTACGTCTCAGACCATTCAAATCTAGAAAATATTATATCCATGGATTGGGCTATTTTCTTCTAAAACTCTCAAGCACGTTTATTCTCTACAACTTTGCCTTTGGAAGCAACTTTGTACCTCTCATAGTTCAAGAAATATGGGTCATCCCACCCAATTCTAGAAGTAGTCATATTCCAGGATTGGACCATTTTTACCCAACATCCCGAGACCCATGTTCGCTTAAATTTAATTCTCTACAACTTCCCAAATATGGAAGTGGCCATATACCAGGATTGGGTCATATTTGCCCAAAACCCTGAAACACGTGTTCGCTTAAGATTAATTCTCTACAAATTTCCTTTTGGAACCAATTTTCTAACTCTCATAGTTCTGGAGATTTGGTTCATCCTGCTCAATTATGGAAGTGGCCATATACCACGATTGGGCCATATTTCCACATAGTTCTCTACAACTTCGCCTTTGACAGTAAATCCCCATATTGCACAGATAGGGAAATATAGACGAAAAACTGTTTTCGTATATGGCTAAGAAGCTCAATTTCGTCCATTCCATTGGTCCCAGTGCCCAGACCCCTGACCCGATTTCCACAAAAAAATTTTCCACACTTGGTGACATCAAATGCTTTCATTTCACACCAAAATGAGGAATTTTCGTGCTATACATGCTGAGATATTTGGGTAAAAGTTTCATCAACCCTCGAAAATTTCATGTCCGACCTCCACTTCTTCGACCATATCTCCGGAACTACTTAGCCGATTTTGCTCATCTTCGAACTTGAATCATGTACCTTTCAGGGAAAAAAAAGTTCAGGGTGATCGGTTGAGCCGTTTGGAAAAAAAGCGGAGACGGACAGACGGACGACAGACTGACAGGTGGACAGACGGACATTTTTTTATTGTTGATTCGTCATCTCTAGACGATAATAGATGCATCACCCGAACTCCCACCTCGATCTACCCCATGTTACAAGAAAATTGCTTGTAGTAAACGTCCAATAAAAAAAATTGCTCTCTCAGAACTTCTATTTTTTGAATATTATATATTCATGTAGCGAACAAAAACTTTATATGAACAATTCTAAATTAGACCTAATACAGGTCCAGACACCACCCCCCACACGGGGTCGCTGAAGTAAAATAGAGTTTAAGTGAAGGATCTGATCTGGATTAACTGACACATGGATTGGCTTCCGGACAAAATAACTGTCGGACAAAATAACCCATGACAAAATAACCGCGGACAAAACAAATAACTATTACCAAAAAAACTCCAAAATCAAATTTTTTTAATGCAATTGCCGCCAACCGAAGTATGAGCAAGTCACAATGTATGAAATATTGTAAAACGAAAATTGAGGAGTCACAATGTATGAAATGTTGTAAACAGAATTTAAAAATATCGTCAAACAGTTTTGTCTTCGGAAATTTATAAAAATGTTTATAGCTTCGGGCCGAAAAGCTCGGGGGGGCTCGAGAAAAATTCGGCCCGAAGTCATAAACATTCATTTAATTTCTGAAGAAGAAACTGTGGGACGATTTTTTTCAGTAGAAAAAATGTTAATGTCAACTCTAAAAAATTGATTGAAACAGATCAACCAAAAGTGTCATTGATTTTGATACAAATATCGGCCCGCACACCTCTAATTCCTATCCAAACAGTTCAATTAATGAAGTTAGTGAAAAATTAGTGGGAGATTTTGGTGCAAACTGTGGTATTTTTATTGGAAAAAATAATGTCCAGTATTGTACCAAAATGATTAATTTTTGGAACCCTGTACATTAACGTTTGGAACGTTTTATTTTTTATTGGAGCATTTGTTATTTAATATGGAAAATCGACTTCAAAATATTGGAACGATTTTCAATTTGTTTTGGAACAAAGTGTATTAATTTTGGAAAAAAAAAAAATTTTATTTTAACGGTTTAATATATCCCTTTTAAAAAAGTGGGGTCACCGGCTTCGTTTGGGCGCTAGGGCTCCTGGAAGCTCCCATACAAATCCCAGATAAAATAATGTGTATGTGTGTGAGTGTCACAGTTGGCTGAGTGAGGTATTCAACTTCCATTAGAGTTTTTGATATTTTTCGGTTATTCTCGATATGAGTGAGGTCATCCAATGGGGCTTAATAGGTTTATGGGATTCTTGTGGATTCTTGTGGATTTCTCTAGCACTTTCAACTTCCATCAGGTTTTTTGATATTTTTCGGTTATTCTCGACATGAGTGAGGTCATGCAATGGAGCTTCCTAGGTTTAAGGGATTCTTACGGATTTTTGTGGATTTCTCTAGCACTTTTCAACTTCCATCAGGTTTTTTGATATTTTTCGGTTATTCTCGACATGAGTGAGGTCATGCAATGGAGCTTCCTAGGTTTAAGGGATTCTCAAGGATTTTTGTGGATTTCTCTAGCACTTTTCAACTTCCATCAGGTTTTTTGATATTTTTCGGTTATTCTCGACATGAAATTTTTGATGGCAAATTCTCAGTTTCTATGATACTTACGTCATAAAGTAGGTAATGGAAAATATTTTTTATTCCAATTAGAAATTCTGTTATGAGATGCATTTCTCCAATTGGAGCCATCAGGAATCGTGTTAAGTAAGATTAGCTCCACAAATTGTCGCACAATATTTTATTTATAAAAATTATATCTTTCCTAAAGTCAATGAAAAACATTTTGAGATGAGTTTTAAAGGGTGAGCGTAAGCATTATCAGAATAATCTCAATACCACACTAATGTACTATGTTTTTAGTCCACCTGAGGTTTAATTATAAACGTAAGTATTTGTTGATATGTCAGAAAAATGCTATGAGTTATTTCTTGTACGGACAAAGCCTCGAACTTAGAAGCGGAATTTCTCCGGATCCATCGCATCAACTTGATAAGTTTTCGCATCAAATTGTCGACATTAAAGAGAACATTTTATGTTTAACTCCATGTTTATATTAAAAAATTATCGATTTTCGTGATTTAGTGATTTGACAGAGAATGACTCAACTCCGACCGGAGATTCTGAAAACCTGGAAATATAGGGCTCACTGGCTCTTGGACGCTGTTACCTTCAATCTGGAGAGGGTACGGAATCCGATGAAAGAGGGAACTGACAACCGTACAGAAAGGGAACCTGACACAGAGGAAGACAGCCAGGAAGGAGGCGCTCGGAAGAGAGCAACCGAATGGCCATCGACCGAAATGGAGGACCTCAAAACAGAGACGGAGGTAAACGACTCAGGACCAGCCCAGACTGAAAGCTTTTCGGCTCTATAGGAAGAAAGAGTGGCGTAAAAAATAAAACAAAGCAAAAAAGCCCCTTCAAACCGGCTCCCTCAGGTCAGGGATGGCGGGGTACTGGTCAAAATGGTGGCAGGAGCTCCCAGACCAAGACTCTACTGACCCCGGCTAGAGAGGACAAGGTAATTAAGCCAGAGGATGGCGCTGTAGGATCTTAAGGGGCTTCATCGTCCTGGAACCACGCCTAATTAGAACCTCTCTTTTCCTTTATTTTTAATGATGGACAAGGTGGAGAAAATAAAACTTAGGCACCACTACGAAACGGTCGCGGCTAGCATTGGCAAACAGACAGCACACCAGTAAAAGAGCCTTGGGTGAATAAATATGAAAACAAAGCTCAAGGATTTGGTATTTGCTCTGCATCGGCTGAAACGGAGAGACGAATAGCAGCGGCCTGTAAAATGACAACAACCCTGGATGCTTCTGGCAGCCGGAGCAAGGGAAAAAACCGTAAAAGGGCAATTTTGTCTAAAAAAGACAAACTCTTCTTTCGGTCGAAACCACCCTTTAGTGGGAGGTAGGTCCTTTTTGTATTATGTAGATATCAAAATGCATACGCAAGGAATTAGAAATACACAAATTAACCTGCACCACTGCAAAGCGGCCACGGAAAACATTTGTCGGGAAATAGTGGTGGGAAACGCGGATATTGTGCTAATCCAAGAACCTTGGGTTAACGGGTCCAAAGTAATGGGCTTTGGCCGTTACAGGAACAGCGTCTTCAGCGCCAGCAGAGAAGGCAGAACTAGATCGGCCATTTATGTGTCCCCTAGCCTACCGACCATACTGATGCAACAATTCTCTAACGAAGACACGAATGTAGTGATGATCACCAGTACGGCAGCGGACGAAGGTGACCCCCTAGTGACGTCATGCTATATGCGGGACACGGCGGAGACGCCGCATACGGACTTGCTAACTGAGACACTGGAGTTCTCCAAAGATAGGAGCATTCCGATTCTCTTAGGCTGTGATGCGAATTCGCACCACACGGTCTGGGGGAGCACGAATGTCAATCCCAGGGGAACCCTGCTGCTTCAATTCATAAAAATCTCTCTATTTTGAATAAAGATAATGTACCGACGTTCGTCACAAGAGGAGGTTCTGGACATCACCTTAGCATCGGAGGACCTAGTGGATCAGATCGATTCATGGCGGGTTTCTCTGACGCATAGCTTTTCGGATCATAGATACGTACAATTTAGTGTGAAAAGCTATGTGCCGAAGGAGGTCAAGTTCAGGAACCCCAGAAGGACAAACTGGGAACAATTTAGGAACTTGCTTACACAGCATGTGGAGGACAAACTGGACCATGTGATGCCGTTTGGAGAGTTCTTCCTGGGATGTTTTATGGACATCGAAGGAGCCTTCGACAACACGAGGTTCGATATTATCCGTCAAGCCCTGGTTGAAAGAGGAGTGAGAGGAGTTGAGGTGAGATGTATAGAAAGCACGCTCAGGGATAGAACGGTTGAGGCTATTAAATGTGGTCACAAGAAATGTCTTTGGAAGAGATGCTCACAAGGCGGGATCCTTTCACCCATACTCTGGTGCATAGTGGTGCATAGTGGTATACTGGAGGGGGGACTCAACAAAATGGAAGAAATGAATAAGAATGACAGCAAAAATCAGCAGACAAAATCAGAGGATCAGCGGATAAATCAATCGGAGGTTAAGATATACGACGTGTAGCGCAAGAAGCGCGAAGATAATGAGGTCGCCCATGAGAACAAGCGAGGAAAGAACAAATGCGCTTCAGACCAGCGATACCGGCGAATCGAAGATGACAAAATTGGAGCAAGCCAAAAGAATGGTGAAAGAGTTGCATGAATTTATTCAAGATAAGAATAACGTGCATAAGGACATAAAGAGGATGGTGGTCAATATTAGGGCCTGCTTAAATGATGTGAAACGGGAAACAGCTGACAAGAAGGAGAAAACAGACGGAGATGCCGAAGTGCTAGCTACCCCACTCTCCTCAAAGAGAAAACAAACGCCGGAGGTTACGCCCACAGCAACAAACGCGGCGAAAAGGAGCAAAAAAGACAAGAAAAATAACGAAAGGACCACAAGGAGACCAGATACACAAACACCGAAGCCTAGTCTTAATGAGTGGAGAGAGGTGAGAAACAAAAAGAAGGAGAAAAAAAGAGAAGCCGAAGCTTAAAAGACTGAGACCGAAGGCTGATGCTCTGATAGTGGCGGCGGAAGAAGGAACAACGTACGCTGAAATCCTCAAAAAAATAAAGGACGACCAAACTCTCAAGGACCTGGGCGAAAACGTCTCAAGAATAAGACGAACGCAGAAGGGTGAAATGTTGTTTGAACTTAAGAAGGGCCCAGAGATTAAAAGTGCAGATTATAAAGATCTAGTCAAGAGATCACTGGGCGAATCAGCAAAAGTGAGAGCGGTGTCCCACATGACCACGATCGAATGTAGATATATGGACGAGATCACGACAAGCGAAGACCTTCGAAAAGCTCTGAAAGAGCAAGGTAATATAAATAACGAGATAGAGTCAATGACGATCCGTATGAGGAAAGCGAGAGACGAACTCCAAACGGCGAAAATAAAACTCCCGGTAGACGCAGCGATAAAGATTTTGAAAATCGGAAAGGTAAAGGTGGGCTGGACCGTATGCCCGATAAGGGTAACCCAGCAATTAGAAAGGTGCTTCAAGTGCATGAATTTTGGACACCAGGCAAGGAATTGTAGGGGAGAGGATAGATCCAACCTGTGCAGGAGATGTGGGGGAGAGAACCACCCAGCCAAAGATTGCACGAACCCGCCGAAATGTCTGCTGTGTACGTCAGAAAATGACCACGTGACTGGTGGAGCGAGATGTCCAGTCTTTAAACAGGCGCTTAAATCTAAAACAGGACAAGAATGGAAGTGATACAAATAAATCTAAATCATTGTGACATGGCACAACAACTTCTGTGGCAAGCCTCAGCGGAACAAAAATGTGACGTAGCGATTATTTCAGAACCGTACCGTGTATATAGAAACAACGGTAAATGGGCTGCTGACAGAGCCGAGATGGCCGCAATATTGACAACGGGCAAGTACCCCATACAAGAAGTTGTATCAGACGCTCACGAAGGATTCGTGATAGCGAAAATTGATGGAGTGTATATTGCCAGCTGCTATGCACCACCAAGATGGACGATTCTGCAGTTTGAACGAATGTTAGATTTACTCACAGGAGAACTGACGGGACTCAACCCAGTTCATATTGGAGGTGATTTTAACGCATGGGCAGTTGAGTGGGGTAGTAGATGCACAAATGATAGAGGCTTCAGTCTGCAAGAAGCGCTAGCTAGATTAAATGTGGTTCTGGCAAACGTGGGAAATGCAACTATATTCCGCAAGAATGGGCGAGAGTCGATTATTGACGTGACATTCTGCAGTCCAGTACTAGTTCCAAGTCTGAACTGGAGAGTCGACGAAAGCTACACACACAGCGATCACCAGGCATTGAGGTACACCGTGAAAAAGTGTACAGAGGCAACAAGACAGATGACTCATAGAGGAGAGCGAAGATGGAGAACCGGAAATTTCGATCAAGAAGTTTTTAAGGAATATCTCCAATCAAAAGACGATCACGAAGAGAAATCTGCAGAAGTATTGACGAAAGAAATGGTGAATGCATGTGACGCGGCGATGCCAAGAAGGATGGAACCGAGGAATGGGCGAAAACCGGCATTTTGGTGGAACGACGAAATAAGACTTTTGCGAACAACTTGTTTTAAGACAAGAAGGAGGATGCAAAGGGCCAGAAACGAGAATGTTAGAATAGAGAGGTCCGAAGAACATCGTAATGCAAAACTAGCACTGAAGCGAGCATCCGGGCGAGTAAGAGGGATTGTTGGAAGAAACTGTGCCAAGAGGCAGACACGAACCCGTGGGGCAAAGTGTTCAGAACAGTAATGACGATGATGAAAGGTACATTGGGGCCAAAAGAAAAGTGCCCGGATAGGCTAGATGTCATAGTGAGAGAGCTCTTCCCACAGCACCAACAGATCACATGGCCGCAAACTCCTTATGACGATGAAGCGGAAGACAGACTTGAACGGTCGATCACTGTAGAATAGATCCAGATGGCTGCACAAAAGCCAAAAAATAACAAAGCGCCAGGACCAGATGGAATCCCCAATATAGCTCTGAAGACAGCAGCATGCGCAAAGCCTAACATGCTCAGATTGACAATGCAGAAGTGCCTCGACGACGGATATTTTCCTCAAATATGGAAGAAACAGAAGCTGGTCTTAATACCAAAACCAGGGAAACCGCCAGACAAGCCATCATCATATAGACCTATATGCTTGTTGGATGGGTTGGGAAAAATGCTGGAAACCGCGATCCTGAATAGACTAAGAAAACACACGGAGGGCGAGCACGGACTGTCGGACGAACAATTCGGATTTCGAAAAGGGAGATCGGCGATTGAGGCCAAGACGCGGAAGCAAAAAATACGGGGTAACCGCTTCTGTGCTATAACGACGATAGACGTTAGAAATGCCTTTAATAGCGCAAGCTGGATAGAGATAGCCAAGGCGCTACATGTCATGAGAGTCCCCGATTACCTCTGTAGGATACTGAAAAGCTATTTCGAGCGACGAGTACTAACGTACGATACTAATGAAGGGAAAAAGACAGTCGACATCACACCTGGAGTACCACAGGGATCCATATTAGGACCAACGCTGTGGAATGTTATGTATGACACAGCGCTGAGGCTGAAACTGACAAGATGTGCTAAGACGATTGCTTTTGCCGACGACTTGATCCTCACGGTATCCGGAACGTCGAAGATGGAGGTAGAGGTGGTTACGATGGAGACGCTAGAAACTGTCGAAAACTGGATGACAACGGCGGGGCTGAGGCTGGCCCACCAAAAAACTGAGATCATGCTAGTAAGTAACTGCAGAAAAACCGAACGAATCATTTTGAACATTGACGGGGAAGAAATCACATCACTCGCCAATTAAAATACCTTGGAGTTGTGCTGGACGACCGCAGAAAATTTAATAGCCATGTGGACTACACGTGCGAAAAGGCAATGAAAGCCACCGCAGCATTGGCCAGAATAATGCCAAACGGCTTTGGACCGCGCAGCAGCAAAAGGAGGCTCCTTGCAAGTGTCACCCTATCGATATTGCGCTACGGGGCACCAGCGTGGATACAGGCGCTAGATACGAAGAGGAATCGGAGAAGGCTTAATAGAGCCCAGAGGCTGGCAAGCATAAGAGTAGCAAGCGCATATCGAACAATATCCTTAGAAGCGGTATGTGTTATAGCCGGGACGATGCCCATATGCATAACGCTGACAGAAGACAGTGAATGTCATAGAAAGAAGAGAATGGAGGGTCCAACTACCAAAACAGTTAGGAAGAAATTAAGAGCCGAATCACTGAGACAGTGGCAGCAAGAGTGGGACTCCTCGGACAAGGGAAGGTGGACCCATAGACTCATACCAAAAATAACGACATGGGTACAGAGAAAACATGGAGAGGTTAATTTCCACCTGACACAGTTTCTGTCTGGTCACGGATGCTTCAGGAAGTACCTGCACAGGTTTGGATTCACGGAGTCACCTTTCTGCACGACATGCGATAGGCAGGAAGAGACTGCGGAGCACGTGTTATTCGTCTGCCCCCGCTTCGAACAAGAACGAGGAGAGCTGTTGACTGTGAGTAGGCCAGCTGTAAGTGCCGAAAACATAATATCGGAGATGTGCCGCGATGAGGAGGTGTGGATAGTGGCGGATAATGTAGTTGCGAAAATAATGACGAAGCTGCAAATTGCATGGAGAGACGATCAAAGAAGACTGGCAGTTGATCTAAGAGAGTAGGTGCGAAAGCACCGCTCCTCCCCGAAGTAATGCTGTGAGGCGGTTCCGGGGAGAAGAGAGCACGAAGACTAAGGAAGGAGGTTTTAGTTGGTAGGTCATTAAAGAATGAAATCCAACACTACCTTGGTTCAGAAAGACCGGGTGTCTATGAAGATTTCCTCACCCTTATAAAAAAAAAAAGTGGTATACTCCCTCATTAGAAAACTGAATGAGGAAGGAATCTATGCGCAGGGGTTTTCAGACGACCTGACGGTTCTAGTTAGAGGAAGATTTGAAAGCACCTTGGGAGATCGCAAGAGAGTTGCGCTGGGAAAAGTGGAGAACTGGTGTTTGGAGAAGGGCCTAACCCCACCAAGACAGACTTTGTGCTATTCAGTAAAAGAAATACAGGATCAGATCTGATGAGGCTCTTCAGTGTGGACCTAGAACTCGCTCCAAGGGCAAAATACCTCGGGGTCACGCTGGATAGCAAACTAAGTTGGATCGATCATACCGAAGACAAGGCACAAAAGGCCTTGACGGCGTTTTGGATCTGTAAGAACTCCTTTGGGAGGAACTGGGGTCTGTCATCTAAGGCCACTCTGTGGCTATACGAGGCTGTGATCCGACCCATGATGAGTCATGTTTCTGTAGTATGGTGTCCAAGAATGGACGTGGAGAAAGCGAGGAAGAGACTGAGTGAGATACAAAGGCTAGTGTGCCTAAGCATCACTGGAGCTATGAAGACCACGGCCAGGCCACCGCGGCCTTGGAGACGCTGCTAGCGATACCAACTTTGAACTTAGTAATTAAGGCAAGAGCTTTCGCCACTGTGGATAGGATAGAGCAGTCAGGCTTATGGGCCCCGTACTTCCGTTTAGGGCATGGCAGAATTAGAGACGTTATTTCGAATCCGATTTTTGACATGCCAAGAGACCGGATGGTGCCAGTAACTGACTTCACTAGGCGTTTTGAAGCGATATTTCCGAGGAGGCAAGAATGGCTGGATGGGTGGCCAACCTGTTTGCCTAGAAATGCGAAAGTGTTTTTCACTGATGGATCCAGGGCAGGGCAGGGGCTGGAATATACGATCCAGACAAGGCACATGACAATTGGTTCCATTTGGGCAAAACTTCCAGTGTCCTCCAGGTAGAGGTCTACGCAGCTCTCATGGGAGCTCAAGAATCACTGCCTACGAATTGCCCGAATTGCGGGGATCTGGACTCGGCGGCACATTTACTCTGCAAATGTCCTGCATATATATATGCCAGAGCAAAATGCTTAGGGGCATACATCCTGCCTCACAACATTATCTGGAGCTTACCGCCCAGCAGCATTTTAGATTACCTAAATCGCACAAACAGGATATAGGTAATTCATGGTGGGTGCGCACAACAGGCCCACTAGAGGCTTAGGTGCTAGGGCTCACATTTAGGTTTGATAGGATTACTGATCGTAAACCTAGCAATATTATTGGAAGTGGGTTTATCCAATTTGGATTTTTATGACACTTTATAGCGTTTTTTAGTGTACAGTGCCATCTTTCAGCGATACCATTTGCTTTTGGGTGGTAACTGGTAGTTCGTTGTTTGTTAGTTCCAAGTAATTTATTCAGTTCTTTGAATAGGTGACCCACGACTCTGAACGTATTTCAGATCGCAAACAAACCTAAAGCTTTCGCTTTACAAAGCAACTTGCCAAAATGTTAATTTTGTTTTTACTAACAAATCAAATATTAGCATTCAAATATATGGTATCAAACTGATAACATGAATTTGTTTTGATCAGTTATAATTGGCGAAAGTGTTTTTCACTGATGGATCCAGGGCAGGGCAGGGGCTGGAATATACGATGGTGGGTGCGCACAACAGGCCCACTAGAGGCTTAGGTGCTAGGGCTCACCCTGCCCAATCCAATCCACTCCAATCCAATCCATCACTGCCGGTGGGGACGCAGGGAAGAGAGATCTTTATCTGTAAACGAAAGGTCAGATGAGCTTGCTAGGGTAGACTCCTCTACCACAACAAGCGGAGTGGAGTCACGTCTACCAATACCCCAGGCATTATGCAATGATGCATTAAGCAACTGGGTGCGGCGAAGACACGCAGAACGCTGGGAAGCTTATGAAGGAGGCTCACATAGGAAGGGATTCTTCACGAAACCTGATGAAAAATGGGCCAAGGATCTAATCAAAATGGACCGGGATCGTACCAGAAGGGTAATAGGGGCGACCACTGGGCACTGTGGGCTGAACCGACACCTGAATAAGATGCGGTTTTCGGAGACCCCAAGATGTTCTTGCGGATTAGAAGAGAAAACCGGCACACACGTGATATGTGATTGTCTTAAATTCCTCCAAATGAGACGCAGGATTCTTGGGAATTTTACTGTGAGACCATCTGAGGCTATCAAATGTGGACGTGTCATTTTGGACCGGTTATTGGAAGCGACAGAAAGGCTCACATAATGACTTATATGATGAACGGAAAGAGGAACAAAGGAACCCAGGATCTGTGTTTCAACAATAGGTCGTCCCAAACTGATGAATCTAAAATCGTAATATCTGGACCCGTAGTGCGTGTGCTCAGACGACGAGGTTCATTTGGCATACCGGTTTCAACTGTGTGTTCTATAATGGGAACATGTAATGTGGGAATCTTACTAAGACAGAATACATAACTAGGTGGAATGATAGAAGAGTAACGGGGAAAGAACAAAATGCCGCCTCGACCAGAAAATCTAACCTGTCACCGGTGCGACGCTATGTAATTAGCGGTCGCCGCCGGTGGAATGCTATAAGTAGTTAGTGGTCACAAATAGATATATAGATGGATATGGACATGGGATAGATCATGGTCCTTAGATGTATACGTATGAATGAATCTCTGTGATGGTATGGAAAAACTTAATGGCTGCAATAGTTTATAAGATGCAGCAGGATTTTAATGTAGCTAATGAAAACCACATGAAGGTCAAAGTTTATTTATTTCCAAAACGGCTTAAAAGAACCTAATTATACGGATTACACGACTTCCTTTCTTCTTCATAAAACTCAGTTTAATGCTCGCTTTGAGTAAACGTTTCCAATTTTTTCCAAATCAATCTGCATAAGGCATACTCATCGACACACGAACTCAACAGACTACTTAAGAAAATGTCTTCATTTATCGTTTTTATACAAGAACCAGTAAACCAGAAAAATCTACAAATTTATCCTCTTTATCACCTTAGTACGTTAGATCACGCCACTTCTCGTATTACTATAAAAATGAATGGTAACAACAGACACTTCGTGATCTGCTCGAGCTATTTCCCACACGACTCGACGGTGGGTCCACCGAGTCTGGAATTTGCAAAAACAGTGGATTACTGTACACAGAATAACGTGCCACTCATATCGGGTCTAGACACAAACGCACATCACTTCGCCTGGGGCAGCACAGACATTAACGACAGAGGCGATGTCCTCGTGGACTATTTACTGACTACTGACTTGATGATTCTTAACGTGGGCAACAAACCAACTTTCGTGAACAAAGTGCGCAAAGAAGTTCTGGACATATATGTTTGCTCGAAGGAAATATATCCTCTAATCCACGACTGGAAGGTATCTGATTACAACCTAACATCGGATCATAGATGCATAAACTTTCAAATGTCCTTGGACCCCATACCTCCACTTCTATTCAGGAATCCTCGATCAACGAACTGGGAATACTTTAGTTTACTAGTTGCAGAGGAACTAAAAAATTACCCCCTCTTGGGATCACAAGAACCAAAGGACGAACCCGAGCTAGAAACAATGGTAGGAATCTTGCAATCAACTTTAGTCAAAGCGTTCAAAAATGCATGCCCCATCCGTAAGCATAAAGCTGGTAACTCCGTACCGTATTACACATCAGAAGATAAAAAACAGAGACATCCACTTATAGATTTGACAAGAACTTTGGGGTCGACATTCCCCCAAGGCAACTATGGCTAGAGAGCTTTTTACCACCAAAAAATGGCAAAGTCTTTTACTCTGATGGGTCCCTTATAGGAAACTCAGCAGGAGCTGGAATCTACTGCAGGGAACTCGACGTAAGGAAGTCCATTCCGCTAGGAACCTCAATATCAACGTTATTAGCAGAAATGAGATCAATCCTCGAATGTTGTTTTATCATCAAAGAGCAGCATATTGTAAACGAGTCAATCTTTATTTGTTCGGACAGCCAAAGAGCTCTAAAGACCTTGTCAACTGCCATGTTCAGATCCGCACTGGCTCTGGAATGCTATGAAGCCCTTAACAAAGTCGCAGTGACGAACAGAGTGAAATAAATTTGGGTACCTAGTCATTCAAGAATCGTTGATGCACTGGCGAGGAGAGGTGCCCATAAGCAACTGCAAGGCCCAGAACCAGCTATGACTAAGGTACAGTCCAAAATACAATACAAAAAGTACAATAGTGCTGCGCAGAGAAAACAAAGCAAAATCTTACTGGAATGACACACAGGGTTGTCGCCAAGCGAAGAACTGTATTAGAATCAACGGGAGAGTTTCCAAATACCTCATCAATGTTAATCGCACCATACTTAAACAATTCACTGGCACGATGACAGGACATTTCGGTTTCAACAAATATTTAACATCAATCGCAAAGCGAACAGACCCTAGCTGTGAGCAGTGTTACTGCCCGGCGTTCATCTCCGCAAGGATGAGGCATTTAGGTGGTTACACAATAAGGTACGACCTAGTTAGTTTTCTACACCCACAAAACATCCTGAATTACATAGCTAGTTCAGGTAGATTTGACAGCTTGGTAAACGAGTAGAGAAAACAACAATAGTGAGCACAATGGGCCCAAACAGAGGCCTCCGTGCGAGTTCCACTTAGGTGGAACAACCATTTTTTATAAAAAAAAAAAATACGTTTCCATGTCAAAATCAATAGATTCACCAAATATAACAATATCATCATAAAAATCTCCTCCGGCAGCTAAAGACAAACTACCAGAGTTAGACAAATCCGGCATTTATGACATAAACTGCAGTTGCCTCTTTTTATATCTTGGGAAAACAATCAGGTCCTTACGTATCCGAGGGGAGGAGCATCTCAAGTCAAAAAATTGGAAGGAAAAAACAGCAGTAGGTAAACATTTATTTAACAACAAAACACATTCCTGTGACATGAACAACATATCGTTGGTACAAGAAGTCCAGCAGCTATGGAAAATAGAATGTTATGAGGCTATACACATTTACAAAAACAACTACAATGATCATCTTATATTTTTACCAGTTAATTTACTAACCAGCTATTGGCCCGCAGCTGGGTTCAATGTATACACAATATTCTTAATAGATGGTAGATATTCGCATTATTCGAAGTAGAGTGAAACTCCCAACCGATCGACTTTTTTGGTTGGAAAATGTTTTCGGAGGGGATAGATCAGTAAATATTTTTAATTATTAGGTGCTAATAAAATTAATTCATTTTTATTAATTGATTCATTAAATTATTAATTTCATTTCGAGTACTAAACACATCAAACACCGAGGGGTAGTCACGTCGATTTGACATCATATAAATGAATGCACTTGGGTTGTAGCAATTACCCCTTCACATCTAGCTATTTGTGTGTCTGTAAATCAAAAACAGACAACTACATGACATGATTTTTTAGGCTTGTACGAAGTAAACAGAGCACACGTATTTGTCACGACATTTGTACCCAGTCAAATTTCGACCTTATAAAACTTTTTCCTCGCTGAAAGGTGATCGGTGAAGTTTGTAGATTAGCGAAATCGGTCACAAGCCTTCTACTTAAGGCTACTTAACCGTCTTTCAAAATTTTTTAATGCAGGTAAACATTGCATTCTGAGGTAGGGGTCATTAGATTGGCTCATAACTCAATTTTTTCGATTTCTTTTCGAATTTTTTTTCCTACACTTGCAGAAATCAAAATGTCCTTTTAATTGGTGGCAGGATATTTCTCCGCCGCAAATAACGCCCGGGTCGTTAATAACGCCCGGGTCGTTAATAACGCCCGGGTCGTTAATAACGCGTTAATAACACCCGCACTCTGGGCGCTAATAACGCCCGGGGCGTTAATAACACCCGCACTCCGGCCGCTAATAACGCCCGGGGCGTTAATAACACCCGCACTCCGGGCGCTAACAACGCCCGAGGCGTTAATAACACTCGCACTCCGGGCGCTAATAACGCCCAGCTGAGTAATTGGATAAACGCTACAAAATGGCACTTTAATAAATAATTTTATTCATAGAACATGTAACTAGAATAAGTTGACTAAGGGGAAAATTTTCATTATACAAAACGTCAATAGAAGCAGTTGACTAGAGGAAAATTTTAAAATCCAGTAAAAGTTTATTTTCTCACTTTTCGTGTAATAAGTTTTTTAAAAATGTTGATAGTTACAGCCTTATCCTTTTATCCTAAAATAATGTTTGAGCACTGCTCACTTCTATACAATAATGTTCGTTTCGTCACATTTCATTGGATTTCGATTTTTATAAAATACATTTCAGATGAAGTGCTTCAAGGCGACTCACATCGACACGCACTCAAATTTTCCTTATACAGAATATAACTAGGAGTTGAGTAAGAGGAACATTTTCTTTACACAGAATGTCATTTAAAAGACTTGACTAAGGGGAAAATTTTCCTTATACAGAATGTCACTAGAAAGAGTTGACTAAGAAGAAAATTTTCCTTATGTCACAAGATGGAAGAATTTTTTCCTTGATACATAGAAACGCTCTTTTATTTTTAAAACATATAAAGGGATCCGTACGTATCAGAATCGACGTGGCAAACAGAAAAGATGTTACAAAAAGCGTCTAACGTACCTAAGTAAATATTGCCTTAACTCTTAAGTGTATGAAATTACGTACACATTAAATTGTATTGGAAATTGCCGAGAAGGCAATATTGAAAAACCCGTCCGAAGAAACAGTGAAAAAAAGCCCTTCCAAAAGTACAAAATTGACCCCCAAACAGACAAAAATGTTCATGTCAATTTTTTCTACAACATAGCAAAAAACCATTTTTTTGTCTAGGGCCGACCTAGGGTCCTCAGGAGAGGCCTCGCATAAATATTTACACAGACAAAAATATTTCCCTCCAATTTCTCTACAACATGGACATATGCCTCGGACACATAATTCCATAGACAAAAATGTTTCCCTCAATTCAAACGGCCCTATCTGGGCGGCCGTTGGGCCGACAGAGCCCAAATTCAATCCCATAAAAGATTTTTCGATTACCTTTCAGGGAAAAAAAGTTTTTGAAAATCGGTTGGTTGTACTCAGGTTATAGCGGTGATAAACGGACGGACGGATGGACAACGTTTTTATTGTTGATTCGTCATCTAAGCACCAGGATCCAGGATCGATGCTCCCCACCTACTCCCAGGTCGAAATTGGGGTGGCTACAAACGTCGTGGTAAACGCATAAGACCCCTTTTCGAAGAACTTCGTTCTTCGTATGGGTCTAAAAGGTTGTCAATAAAAAATCAAAAAATCACATGAAAACTTTATGAAAGTCAATTCAAAACAAAATTTCGAGTCGAATTTTTTTCCGCTTATATTTATTTAAAATTGTACCAAATTTTACTTTTAACGACCGGTTTCGTTCGCTATGCGAACATCATCAGGTTTCTAATTCAACTAATCATTCAGAAATTATCTACATTGCTTTTACTATGGAATACATTCACATTAAACATTTACATTAAATGATCGTCAACTAAATAATAAATAAACTAATCTACCTTTACTAGAAAAGGAATACATTGTCATACGTAAAAACAGAAGCAAAAAACCACAACAACAAACGTTAAATGTTTATTTGAATTAGCGTTTGTTGTTGTGGTTTTTTGCTTCTGTTTTTACGTATGACAATGTATTCCTTTTCTAGTAAAGGTAGATTAGTTTATTTATTATTTAGTTGACGATCATTTAATGTAAATGTTTAATGTGAATGTATTCCATAGTAAAAGCAATGTAGATAATTTCTGAATGATTAGTTGAATTAGAAACCTGATGATGTTCGCATAGCGAACGAAACCGGTCGTTAAAAGTAAAATTTGGTACAATTTTAAATAAATATAAGCGGAAAAAAATTCGACTCGAAATTTTGTTTTATTAAGTAAAATTAATTGTACCGTGTTCCGTGTAGTACGCTTTGATATTATATATGTTAAAATGCGTAAATGTAGAGAATTGAATCTGCCTGCTTGGTCACAAGAGCGGAACGCTTATTTTCGACTAAGAACGAAAATAGAAATTACGAGGCAAACGCTGAGTTTTTTAAAAATTTGCAAAAAGAAGAAAGTCTTCCCAAATTTCATAAGAGTAAAAGTAGGCGAATGGAACAAGGTATCCAAAAAAGCTAGCTGGGTAGCGAAGATGAGGTGGTTGAAGATGGAGATTAGTCGACACCATTCAAATTTGGTACACTGGGAAAGAATACTTTATGAAAAGCACCTACGGATACTTAAAGAGATTTCAACAGGTCCATAATACGAAAAATGGTTGAGCGAGGATAGGAAAATAAGAGAGGTTATAGAACACAAAAAGATAATGGCTCGTGTTAGACAACAAAATAAATTCAAATATTTGAATTCGAAAAAGGCGAGAAAGGTTGTAGTCGAAACCAAAACAGAACCAAAAATTATCGAAGACTTCGTTATTAATTTGTCATCTAAAGAATTTTCGGAGAATGAAATGGCGTTGCTCAACAGAGGTTTCAAGTTCATTTTGCCTCCAAAAAATGCTCCGTTAGAAGACATATGTGTGGACGTCATGTCGTTGGTGAGGAGAGAAATAAACGAAATTAAAGATGTTGTTGAGAGTAAAGCTGTGAGTATAGTAAAAGATAAAATTATCACTAACACTTACAAGCGTAGAAAAAAAGCGAACGAATGGGCCAAAACTATTAAAAGTTTAAGAGAAAAAGGAGTAACATTCGTTAAAGCAGACAAGAGTAATAACATTATAATTTTAGAAAAGAGTGACTATGAGAGAATCGTATTAAAGACAATTTGCAAAGGAAAATATGCAAAATGCATGAACGACCCTTTGTATGAAATGGTAGATGAAGTTGAAAATGTCTTAGTGAAACACAAAGACGTTTTATGTATTAACCCCAGGAGAGATTTACGAAAGTGGAAAGTTAGCAATCCACAGATTCCATACATGTATGTTTTGCTTAAAACACACAAAGAGTTGGACGAAGACGGTGATATGAAAGCGAGGCCAGTGGCGTCGAATACAAATGCACCAACCGAAAAAATCGCTAAGAAGCTGACACACATTTTTAATGCCCTCCCTCGACCAAAAGGAAAATCGGTTCTGAACGGAAAAGAGTTCGCTAAGCAAGTAAATGGAGAAGTGGTTCGTAGAAATGAAGAGATGGGCTCTTTAGATGTGACATCCCTCTACCCCAGTTTACCAGTCGAATTTTCAATTAGACTATTAATGACATGGCTCGTTGAATGCGGTGTTAGTTTATCAAAAGCGAGGGCATATATGGAGTTAGCGGCAGTCTGTATGAGTCAAAATATTTTTCAGTTCAGAGGTGTCGTCTACAGGGTAGATGATGACGCAAGTATCGGTAATGCCCTTTCATGCTTCATAGCAGAAATATTTTTATGCCATTTTGAAACAAGGCTTGAAAGACACCCAATGTTTCCACGATTCTACAGGAGATACATGGATGATATTTTCGCGATACAAAACAAAAGGAAGTTGGAAGCGTTCAAGAAAATATTTGAAGAGGAAGTAGACAAGGTAAAGAAAGGAGCGATTCGTTTCACGATTGACGACCATGCGACACAACAATTTCTAAATGAGGGCAAATGAAATGACAATGCCAAAATGCACAAGTATTAACGTGTCTTTTTTTCTCACATGAAAACGACTATGCCGCATTGTTTCACGTAACATAAAACAATTCTAATGAACACATATTTTCGATGCTAGTGCCTAATTCCCCTAATTTCACTCCGTTTGCCTCCATTTAGGCGACGTTTCTATTATATTTATCTCGGTTTTATCAATGGAAACGCAAAAATTACCCTTATGAATCACTAAGTACCGATCCTCTCAATATCCATGTTAATATCAATTAAGACTCCGCAGTGTCACTTGATCAGTTAGGGCTTGTCGGAGGAACATGTGGACGGCTGGTTAAAAGATACTTTCGTCTGTCGTTTAGACTGGAAAGCCTGAAAAGAAAGTAAGGTCCTTCGAAATCTTGACTGTCCACTTCCTAAAAATGCAGTTTGTGTAAATGGGGAAGTAAGATCGGAAAAAAAGTTTCTCTGTTTATATTTTTAACCGATCTGGAATCGTTTTCTGTGCAAAGTTATTTTCTACGACATGCCACGAAAAAAATTCAATTAACAATTCTACGCGCGTGTAGGATCGGTAAATCCGTATACAAACTCAGAAACAGTTTAGTTCGTTAGAGTGGCTCAGCTGAAACAAATTCGAAACTAAATTTGATTGAAGGCGCCTGCACTTAAAGTAGCTTTATAAAAAAATAGAATTTTTTTCGACGCATGTCGTAGAACATAACTTTGCGCAACATACGATTCCAGATCGCCTAAAAATGTAAACAGACAAACTTCCCAGTGATATGCAGATCGATGTCCATCGAGGCAGAACGATGCAGATCGATGTACATCGATGCACAACGACGCACATCGATGTACATCGATGCAGAACGACGCACATCGATACAGATCGATGCAGATCGATACACATCGATGCGTATCGATGCAAATCGATGCAGATCGATGCAAATCGATGCAGATCGATGGACATCGATGCAGATCGATGCACATCGATGCATATCAATCCAGATCGATCAACATCGAAGCAGATCGATGCGCATCGATGTAGATCGATGCAGATCGATGTATATCGATGCAGAACGACGCACATTGTTCGGGATCCACCGTTGGTATAACTCAACGGGCTCACATTATTGCAGTTTCCGCGCCTGAACGCCCTCTTTTATATATTTTATGTTTTAGAATTATGTTATATAAGCGGAAACATCATAGTTTCGCGCTCTTCTTTGTTGTAATCCAGTTGATTAAACATTGTAGCAATAAAGGTAAAATCAAAAATAACGGATTTTATTCATACAGATCGATGCTAATCGATGCAGATTGATGCACATCGATGCAGATCGATGCACATGCAGATCGATTCACATCGATGCAGATCGATGCACATCGATGCAGATCGATGCACATCAATGCAGATCGATGCACATCGATGCACATCGATGCAGATCGATGCAGATCGATGCACATCGAAGCAGATCAATGCACATCGAAGCAGATCGATGGACATCGAAGCAGATCGACGCACATCGATGCAGATCGACGCACATAGATGTAGATCGATGCACATCTATGCAGATTGATGCACATCGATGCAGATCGATGCATATCGATGCAGACAGAGCAACATCGATGCTGAAAGATGCACATCGATTCACATCGCTGCACATCGATCTGCTTCGATGTGGATCTATGTGCATAGATCTGCATTGATGTGCATCGGTCTGGGTCGATGTGCATCGATGTCCATCGATGTGCATCGATGTGCATCAATCTGCATCGATGGTATCGATCTGTATCGATGCAGTTCGATGCACATCGAAGCAGACCGATGCACATCGATGCAGATCGATATAGATCGATGCAGATCGATGCAGATCGATGCACATCGATCCACATCGATCCACATCGAAGCAAATCGATGCACATCGAAGCACATCGATGCCGCTGATTCTGAATGAAATCTCCGCTTATTCTGAACGGAATCTCCGCTGATTCTGAATGAAATCTCCGCTTATTCTGAACGGAATCTCCGCTTATTCTGAACGGAATCTCCGCTGATTCCGAACGGAATCTACGCGGATTCTGAACGGAATCACCGCTAATTCTGAACGGAATCGCCGATGTTTCTAAACGGAAACGCCGGTGAATCTGAACGGAATCCCACCTGAGTCTGAACGGAATCGCCTCTGATTCTGAAAGGAATCTCCACTGATTCTGAACGGAATCGCCGCTGATTCTGAAGCGAATCACCGCTGATTCTGAAGCGAATCACCGCTGATTCTGAAGCGAATCACCGCTGATTCTGAACGGAATCATAGTTGATTCTAAACGGAATGGCCGATGTTTCTGAACGGAAACGACGGTGAATCTGAACGGAATCGCACCTGAGTCTGAACGGAATCGCCTCTGATTCTGAAAGGAATCGCCACTGATTCCGAACGGAATCCCCGCTGATTCTGAAGCGAATCACCGCTGATTCTGAACGGAATCACAGTTGATTCTGAACGGAATCGCCGCTGATTCTGAATGGAATCACAACTGATTCTGAACGGAATCGTCGCTGATTCTGAACGGAATCGCCGCTGATTCTGAATGGAATGGCCGCTGATTCTGAACGGAATCGCCGCTGATTCTGAACGGAATCGCCACTGATTCTGAACGGAATCGCCGCTGATTCTGAACGGAATCGTCGCTGATACTGAACGGAATCGTCGCTATACGCGGCGAATCGCTTCAGAATCAGCGGTGATTCGCTTCAGAATCAGCGGCGATTCCGTTCAGAATCAGTTGCGATTCCTTTCAGAATCAGAGGCGATTCCGTTCAGATTCACCGGCGTTTCCGTTCAGAATCAGCGGCGATTCCGTTCAGAATCAGCGGCGATTCCGTTCAGAATCAACTGTGATTCCGTTCAGAATCAGCGGTGAATCGCTTCAGAATCAGCGGTGATTCGCTTCAGAATCAGCGGCGATTCCGTTCAGAATCAGTTGCGATTCCTTTCAGAATCAGAGGCGATTCCGTTCAGATTCACCGGCGTTTCCGTTCAGAAACATCTATACGTACCGGCGCGTATCTATACGTACCGGCACGTATCCATACGTACCGGCGCGTATCTATACGTACCGGCACGTATCTATACGTACCGGCACGTATCTATACGTACCGGCACGTATCTATACGTACCGGCACGTATCTATACGTACCGGCACGTATCTATACGTACCGGCACGTATCTATACGTACCGGCACGTATCTATACGTACCGGCACGTATCTATACGTACCGGCACGTACCTATACGTACCGGCACGTATCTATACGTACCGGCACGTATCTATACGTACCGGCACGTATCTATACGTACCGGCACGTATCTATACGTACCGGCACGTATAGAAACGTTCAGATATCAAAGTTGATCTGATAGAGTAGGTGTGAAAGCATAGCCCCTTCTTCTAGAAGTAATGCTGTGAGGCTGTTCCGGGGAGAGTAAGGAAGGAGGTTTTGGTTGGTAGGACGGTGCTGATACGTACCGGCACGTATCTATACGTACCGGCACGTATCTATACGTACCGGCACGTATCTATACGTACCGGCACGTATCTATACGTACCGGCACGTATCTATACGTACCGGCACGTATCTATACGTACCGGCACGTATCTATACGTACCGGCACGTATCTATCCGTACCGGCACGTATCTATACGTACCGGCACCGGCACGTATCTATACGTACCGGCACGTAACTATACGTACCGGCACGTATCTATACGTACCGGCACGTATCTATACGTACCGGCACGTATCTATACGTACCGGCACGTATCTATACGTACCAGCTGCTATTCCGTTCAAAATCAGCGGCGATTCCGTTCAGAATCAGCGGCGATTCCGTTCAGAATCAGCGGCGATTCCGTTCAGAATCAGCGGCGATTCCGTTCAGAATCAGCGGCGATTCCGTTCAGAATCAGCGGCGATTCCGCTCAGAATCAACTGTGATTCCGTTCAGAATCAGCGGTGATTCGCTTCAGAATCAGCGGCGATTCCGTTCAGAACCAGTTGCGATTCCTTTCAGAATCAGAGGCGATTCCGTTCAGAATCAGCGGCGATATTTCAGAATCAGCGGCGATTCCGTTCAGAATCAGCGGCGATTCCGTTCAGAATCAGCGGCGATATTTCAGAATCAGCGGCGATTCCGTTCAGAATCAGCGGCGATTCCGTTCAGAATCAACTGTGATTCCGTTCAGAGTCAGC
>CM055404.1:88885839-88905544 GCA_029228625.1 Pseudolycoriella hygida
GGGGGGCGAGGGGAAAAAACTCAAAAGTTCGCCTATATATGGCTCCTTGTCCCAAAGGTTTTTGTATGGAGTTTTTTGGGTTTGTGGACGTTTTTTTTTTTTTGTGTGGGAACTGCGTCACGCCCTCCGCTACCGCTGCGGTCATGATCGACATAAATCAGAGTGTCACACTTAGATATTTAGTCCTCTGTATGAGTTTTAAAGACTTGAATCAATTAAATCTCAGAAGTGCGGTACCCCTCGATATACACACACAAAACCAGCTTTTGTGTGGAATTCTATGGGTCTCTTCTATAAGCTCTAACTCCAAAACGAAGCCGGTGATAGAAAGTCCATGAAAAATTTGAATAATTCCTGAAGGCTAGTCATTCATATCGCAAATAAGAAGTGCTGGAGATATTTCTTCAAAGGGAGGTCCGCATTTTTCTTTGATTTTTGTCCACCTTATCCACGATTTTCGTATGTCTTAACACAGTAAGTGACACTTTCGTCAAGCCTACTATACCTGCCCGCACAAAAAGTGGACGTTCTTTATGGATGTTCCCAAAAACTCGAAATCGAGGAACCAACATTGGAAGATAATTCCTGAGATTCCATAACCGAGGAATCAAGACGGGATATGAAACGCTAAATATCTATCTCCAAAAAAAAGGTTGTATCGCTGTGAAATTGTAAAATTTCAAAGCATACCGTTAATAAAATATTCCGATTTTTTTACTCGGGTCAATCGAATAGAGATGGGAGAAATGTAGTATGCAGTTAGTTATTGAAATACAGTTACCTCTGGCTTAAATAGTTTATTATATTTTTTACAATTGTAATAACCTTGGTGAAATAACAAAAATACAAGAATTTCTGGGATTCTTTTTTTTATCATCTAAATCAATTGTCCTCAATTTGTCCTTTAATGTCCTGCAAAAATTAAAATTTGTCCTAGCTGGGGTTCCTGGGAATTGGTGTGTACTAATTTAGAACAGAGGGTGAAATTTCAAAAACGGTTTTCCTAATGAGTTATTGAGAGACGAATTTCACTAAAAAAATGTCATCAATTTGTCCTTTCAGAAAAACGTTCCATTTTTGCGGTTTAATAGTATTAAGTACCGTTTTTACTGCAAAACGTATTTACTATTTTTAAGAAACCAATTTACCGAAAAATGAAACTTAGTAATAAAATGTCCTCAATTTGTCCTCTCAAAATACGTTATAGTTGTATGGCAACTTTATTATCAACAGAAATAACAATAACAGATTTTCACACTAAAAGCATTGCAAAAATTTTGTGTACTAAAGCTGAGGGGGAAAACATTTTGGAAAATTTATTTTTCACAGAAAATGTCCTAAATTTGTCCTAATGAATGGCATAAGCATAACTAGAAAAACTTGCTAGAGATCATGATATTGAAGGCAGTGTGTTTTTAGATTTTTACACTAATTTAGTGTATTAAAACTAACTGGAATCAGTTCTTTCTCGTGCTTTTTAAATGTTATCCGAAAGGACAAAATGAGGACATAATTTTCCTACTCATTAAATTCCGGTATAAGCGCCGAATTAAAAATTTTCTTTCAACCACACATATAAGTTCGTTGTACCCAGCCCAGCGTCGCCAGTTCAAATCTTCAAAATCAAATCCGCCAGTTCAAAATTTTTCGAAAAGGACAAAATGGGGACATTTTTCTGTTGAGAATTAGAATTCAAGAGCAGTCCTGGAGTTTGTCCTTTTCAGATATATGATATATGTAACGAAGCTCCCTAGCGTCGCCGCGGTTCAAATCCTGTCGGCTACCATCTTTTTTTCTAAACATTTGTGGGTTGTTCGAAAAGGACAAAATGAGGACATTTTTCTGTTGCGAATCAGAATTCAAGAGCAGTCCTGGAGTTTGTCCTTTTCAGATATATGATATATGTAACGAAGCTCCCTAGCGTCGCCGGTTCAAATCCTGCCGGCTGCCATCTTTTTTTAACTTATTGTACATCGAATTTAATCTTAGGAATCACTGATTACCAATAACTCTGAGACTTTGTCGAAGAAACCAACGCCGTATATCCCATACATACGAAGATACGTTTAAATTACGATTTTCAATTTCGACCCTTTCTTGACCCATAACTCCCTTATTTCAGAACAATATCTAACCCCGGAACATGTTTTCTCGACGTTTTGCACCATACCCGACAACATATCAAAAAATTTTTTTCAGTAATTTTCGGGCAGCGGAGCAAATTTTTGTCCATTTTTGCCTCCTTTGAGGACCCTGGACACCGAACCGCTCAACCGATTTTCTTAAAATCGGTTCCGCTACCTTCACACTGTCGAAACCTTTCATGTGACACCTCACTGGCCTCATTCCGGCAACTACCGGCCGAGATATTGGTTAATAAGTGCTCCAGCTCTGGATAAAATCGCCAAAGAACGACCTATAGCTCGGTAGTATGAAACTTTTTCACCCAACATTGTTCAGGAAATTTGTTGCCACAAGCCTTCACTATCGATTGGCACTCAAAAATTGTCTTTACTTTGTCCAACAACAAAAGTTCCCTAACAACAAAGTGAGGAAACCCCAAAATTTTAACAGTTTTTGCTGCCTAGCTCCTCCGCATGAAGTCGGATCAAAAACTTTCTTCTACAAAGTTGTAGGCCATCAAAAACTCTAAGACTTTGCTTCCCCGACCAAATCTCTAAGACGACATCTTGACTGACTTTTGGACGATTTTCAATTTTCACCCTTTCTTGACCCATAACTCCCTTATTTCAGAACAATATCTAACCCCGGAACATGTTTTCTCGACGTTTTGTACTTTTTTTTTCTTCGCCAGTGTAAACGCAATTAAACGAAAAAATAACGGGATCGTGACAGACAGACTTATAGACGAATAAATAAATAGACGCATAAATAGACACATAAATAGATAAACAGACAGACATTAGACGTTTATAATTATAAATTCGATTCCGTCATTTTTTGAAACAAAATAAAATAAAAGATGGTTATAATTCTCAAATTCAAAATATATAAAACTATTCTATATGTTTATTCAATTAAGTTTACAATTTATAAATAAAAAACTTCTCCTAAATCTTTGCTTCGAGGAAGTGTACCCATTATTGTTGCTACATTTCCCCTTTGAATTGCCACCGCTATTCGCTGAATTAAATAACTAGTGGCTCGTTCCTCATTGGTTACCGGTTTAATTTTACTCCCGATCTTCTTCAAAATTTTAAGACCGACTTTTCCGAGAATACCTGATGTTTCTGATGCGATTGGGGTGAATATAAATTGATCCATTAAATGTGCGTAATGTTTGTATTTCTTATCTTCGGCTTGTTTAGCGGCATAGTCTGTATCAGAGGACGTTCTATTCAAATATGACTTGGCAAATGTAACTTGGCAATAAGCTATGCTCTAATTCAATTCTGTAAAAGTATAAGTTATTTATTGCACAACAAAAATGCTGAATTACCAGAAAATTACAATGTTATACAAAAAAATGCACTCAAAGGTAAAGGAATCGGAAAATTTTCAGATATTTGCGATAATTAATTTTCTACTTTTCTTGATTTGATTAGTTTGATTTGTAAAATTAGTAAATAGGTACAATTAATTTATACAAAAATACGCTAAACGCAAAAAATTAATGAGAACAATGATAAGAAAAAAATTAAAAATCAAGATTTCCATTCAATAGATAATTGTGCTATTCATTTTAACTTTTAACTTTTAAGAACTTTCAACTTATTTTATTGTTACATTTTATTAAATTTTAAACCGATAAAGCGTGATTGATTTACGTACAATTTTCACAAACTTTTTTTCTAGATTTGATATTAGAAAATTAATTTGTAAAATTAAATTCAGGGTTGAACTTTGATAATGCAACGAAAAAAGAAAAAAAAAAAAAAAAAATATACAAAAATAAGTAAAAAAAAACGCAGAGAACAATGATAACAAAAACTATGAAACAAGATTACCATTCAAAAATTGTACTTTTAATTGTAACACTTTTAACTTTTTAACATTTTAAAAGATTTCACACTAATGAAATTAAAACGCTTCAGATGAAAATTATTAAAACAATTAATTAATGCCTAGCATATTTTATCTGTAAGAGTTCAAAAGAAATTGTTGAACAAAATTTGAAGATTTATAAACAAAAGCAATAATTTCAAAATGTAACCTTTTTATGAGTGCTAAACGCGTGGATTAGAGCGACCAAGAGCTTCGGATTGCTAGCCGTTGAATTCAAATTGCTTGTTTCAAGTACACAAGTGCATCGAATATGTTTGACGTCATAATTAGATCTTCTAAATAGAAATCTTAATCAATACGCACAAACACCCTCACCACTGCAAATGTTTTCTTCTGGATACAGTGGTTAGAGGTTTTCCACTGTATCCAGTCAGTTACATAGTCTGTAATTAAAAAATAATACATTTTTAATTTGCAACCTAATAATGTCGACATTGTGAGCTTCAACCCAAGTAACAATTTGAAAACCAATAACTTATTGGTTAAAATAACGTCATTATAACGTTGCCAGGGCCGTTATGTAAAGGTCATTGTCCAGTTATAAAGAGACCTAAGTTATTTAACGGTCAACAGACCGTTACTTGACCAATAAGTTTCCTTTGAAAAACTTTTTTGTTAAATAACCGTTATTTTACGGTTAAATAACTTACACTCATCATCTTTTATTTTTACCATGTGACTCGGACCAGCTGATTTGAGCGTTACACTAATGACGTTGTTTATGTGTTGGATATACGAATATTTGAAATCGAATTCCAAGGCAATAAAAAAATGTTTTCGATTTGGTGCTTATAAAATTACTTTAAACATAAAACCGAGGGGGTAGTCACGTTGATTTAATTTCATATGAAAAGTCGCACATCGCCTGTAGTGATTACCCCTTTATATCGATCTAATATGTGTCATCTATCAATGTAAACATTAAAGTACATGACATGACTTTAGTTTTGTTTTGATTATGGCAAGCAAAAGTGGCGTCTTTAAGTTTGTTCTTAAATAATAACAATACTTCAATGAAGAATTTATATATCCTCTTAATTTCTGTAAAACAGTTAAGCGAGAAAAGAAATATTTCTAGGATGTGATACGAACCTAACGGTGAACGTTTTGAAGATTAACTTTAATGAAAACTTTAGTGTCGTTTCTTTTTACACTTAATGCATGCTTTGAACATTGCAATCAATCCAATTGTATCAAATATTGAGAAATTCTTCAGTGTTGTTTGATATTTAGAAATATAAAAGAACATTTTGAAAAATAATTTTGACATAATCAAAACAAAAAATGCTATGCGGACCAGTACGAATCGCAATGCGTAGCAAAGAATGTCGAGATTTTAATTAAATTTTATTTTCATAAAATCGCATTGCAATATGAGAAATCCGTCATCAAGGGATCATAAAACATATGCAGGGGTCACGTACGTATCAGAATAGATGTGGCAAATAGAATAGATGTTGCAAAAAGATTCGAACGTATCAAAGTAAATGTTGCCTCTACTCTTAAGTGTATGAAATTACGTCAACATTAAATTGGATTGGAAATTGCCGAAAGGGCCATATTGAAATACTCTACCAAAGAAACGGCGCAAAAAACATCTCCAATCCTTGAAAAAGCCCGAAATTAAAAGAAAAATGGAAAATATTTGAAAAAAAAAATTGCACTAGTCCCGATCCATATTTCCATTAACAAAAAAGTTCGCCTCTTTTTGTCTGCAACATTGCAAAAAAACCTCATCATATAAGAAATATTCACAAAAACCACCAAATATCGTGTAGGATCGCGTAGCGTGAGTTGGACCCACACTGAGTACTCTACAGCCAGAACCACTCAACAGATTTTGACTAATTTAATTTTCGTTTTTTTCTGATGTCCATATCTTTTCTTAAAAACCTTCAAAAGCGATTTCCGTTCTAATTTCGCAGAGATATAAGTCAAAAAGTTCCACCAACCTTCAAAAAACCACGTTTTTTACCACTTTATCGACCGTAACTTCGAAAGTTTTCGATCGATTCTCTCCAAATTCAATCTCGTACATAATTTTCTGATTATCTTTCAGTGAAAATCGGATAAGATTTACCCGATTTACATAGAAAAAACACGTTGGGCACCAGGAGAGATTCAGTTTAAGGGCTCTGGCTGAGCCCAAAAGCTCAAAATTGAAAAAAAAAACTCTTCCATAAAATGTCAGGCACGCCCAGGCCCTTCAAACAAAAAAAAATTGAAAATCGAAAAAGATTTACTCGAATTATGTACAAAAGACCAAAACCAGCCGACAGTACCCAGATTCAATTCCATAAAAGATTTTTCGATTACCTTTCAGGGAAAAAAACCTTTTTGAAAATCGGTTGAGTTTTACTCGAGTTACCATGTTGACAGACGGACGGACGGACATTTTTTTATTGTTGATTCGTCATCTAAGGACACCATGATCGAAGCTCCCTCTCCTACTCACGGGTCGAAGTTGGGGTGGTTACAAACTTCGTGGTAAACAGATAAGAAATATTAAATTGAACTTTATCAATGTCAACTAAAGTTCCTTCATTCTACGCACACCATCCTACAATAAATCCAAAAATGCATATTTGCAAATTAAATATTTGAATTTGTGAAATATAACAATAGCTCCAAGCTTCAAGTTTCGTGAAAATTTTGAATTTTTTGACGAAAATCCCAGTTTTCAAGAAAATCCAAATTTTCATTAAAAGTCCAATTCCAAAAAGTTTTACAAAAATAACATTTTCAAAAAAATTTAGATTTTCAAGAAAATTCAAATTTTCAAGAAATTGCGAATTTTGAAGGAAACCGAAATTCGGAACTCTCACTTGAACTCGATGTGTCTCATAATTTAATATAATTGCAAATTTCGTTCAATAATTAAAAGGGTAACGTGACATTTCTCCGCCGCAAATAACACCTGGAGTGTTATTAACGCCCGCCCGTGCGTTATTAACACCCGCACTCCGGGTGCTAATAACGTCCGGGCGTTAATAACACCCGCATCCGGGCGTTAATAACACCCGCATCCGGGCGCTAATAATGCCCGAGGCGTTGATAACACCCACATTCCGGGCGCTAATAAACCCGCACTCCGTGCGTTAATAACGGCCAGCTATATAATTCGCCACACGCTCACGATTGACTTTCATAAAGTTTTCATGTGATTTTTTGATTTCTTATTGATATCTAAAAATAAAAGAGCGTTTCTATGTATCAAGAAAAATATTCTTCCGTCTAATGACATTCTGTATGATTCTCTTAATCAATCCCTTCCAGTGACGTTCTGTATAAGGAAAATTTTCTTCTTAGTCAACTCTTTCTAGTGACATTCTGTATAAGGAAAATTTTCCCCTTAGTCAAGTCTTTCTAGTGACATTCTGTACAAGGAAAATTTGAGTGCGTGTCGATGTGAGTCGCCTTGAAGCACTTCATATGAAATGTATTTTATGAAAATCGAAATCCAATGAAATGTGGCGAAATGAACATTATTATTATTATTTATTATTTCAGTAAGTTTATACAATTACTAATTATAAAAGTCAAAAGTTTGTCTGTTTGTCTGTCTGTTTGTAAATTGTCGGTCACAAATTTCCAGCGTGAACCAACATACGTCCGACCTGCTTGAAGAGTTCCGAGGAACTAAAGCAAAGTGTCGTTTTGTATTGCCTTTTATAAGCCGAAACCCAAGGAAAAGGCAATGCAATAGTAGATTCTTTTGCATTGCCTTCTATGAGCCAAAAAAAGGCAATGCAAAAGAAGATTCCCAGGGGAATCTATTTACGTCCGACCTGCTTGAAGAGTTCCGAGGAACTAAAGCAAAGTGTCGTTCTGCATTGCCTTTTATAAGCCGAAAGCCAAAGAAAAGGCAATGTAATAGGATAGGATAGGATAGGTGGGCAGATTCCTTGCAAGAATCTAGCACCTAGGTCTCAAATGGGCCTGTTGTGCGCGCTGTATTTTTAAGTGTTAAGTACTTGATGAGCAGCTGTTCAAAAAATTGAGGATGTGCTTGGGATGAATGCTCCAAATAGAACCGTAGCCCAGTCGATAGGCACCTAGATGTTTTGCTCTTGAAATCGCCATGGCTGGACAGTGGCAGAGAAAGTGTTCAGCTGTTTCGATCTCCCCGCATTTACTACAGTAGGGATTGTCCACCAGCTTCATGGTGAACAAATGTTTGTTCAGTGAGCAATGGCCTGTTAGTATGTCGATTAGCCTCTTAATATTTCTTCTGGTTTGAGACAAGAAGTATTTCGTATGCTTCTCATTTATCGATAAGCAGTTTTTGGCCTGTCGAGCCGAGTTCAATAGTCGCCATTGGTTCGCAAACAATTCACCTTTCCACATATCAATGAAGGTCTGCAGAGTCGAGAGTGACACTGGTAAAGCAGGCTCTGGACCGCAGAACGGCGTTGCAAATGCTTTCTTGGCCAATAGGTCGGCTTTTTCATTACCCTTATGGCCATTGCGGCTCGGGATCCATACCAGCGAGATTTGCCGTTTATTAGCGATTGACTGAAGTTTGTCATGACAGTGGAGCATGAGAGATGAGGTGAAGACGCATCTTCTAAGCGATTTCAAAACTGCTTGACTATCCGTTAGGATGTACGTTGGCAGCTGTGAGTCTACATTCTTTTCTAACTCGTGACAGCAGCCGATGATTCCAGCGATTTCTGACTGATAGACGGTTGAGAATTTACCTAGTGGCACCAACACTTCTGAACCGTCTTGAATACAGTGGAGGCCAGCGCCGGCGGACCCGTTGTTGAGAGAGCCGTCAGTGTACCAATTGACGGAGTTATCCATATGCAGTGGAGTCGATAATTGCCACTCTTCGCGGCTGGGGATGGATATTTCAAAAATCATCAAAGATAATGCTAGGCGTTGCACTGCTGACAACTGAGTCTGAGAACTAAAGCAAAGTGTGGTTTTGCATTGCCTTCTATGAATCAAAAAAAAGGCAATGCAAAAGAAGATTCCCATGTGAATCTATCCACTACCAACCTGCTTCAAGAGTTCCGAGGAACTAAACTGTTTTGCATTGCCTTTTTTAACCCAAAAAAGCAATGCAAGCCTAACTTCGAATGGCAAGAGAAATCAACAAGGGGAACCTTGAGATAGAGAACGAGAGACCTTCCGTTGTTAGAGGGTCGGGACCACAATGAAGCAGTCCCCTTCAAAAATAAAGCGCTCTTATTATGGGAGCACTCTCCCTTATAAGAACAGTATCGCCATCCACACCTAGCATCACCAACCGGCGATACTTTCTAGCAAATTGAACAGAGGTATTTATACATTTAAAACTAAGTATTTTCTGTGAAGTATAACATTTATACAACGAAAATAATTAGTAATTTTCATATGAGAAATTTGTTGAAGTAATTTCAGGGAGAATATATATGTTTATTTGTGTGCGTAAATGTGGAATGGAATAAACGAAAAAACTATTTCATACACGTGGCTTCATTCAGTAATATTCTTAATGTATTTATGTTTGTTTATTAAGTGGCGTATTCAAATATTTTCTTTGTAAGGAATTATTTGTATGGAACGAAATGATGGATTGATTTTCTTTGTACATTTTTTTGGTTTATGTTAAATCTTTGGTTTCTTCGGCAAAGCCTTAGAGTTTTGATAGTAGAAATCACCAGTATTGATAAAATGTCGGGCAGTTGGACATTGGATCAATTTTTATGCTTTTGAAAGTATCTGGAAAGGTATGAGAGACAGACCATTGGTTTCTTTGGCAAAGTTTCAGAGTTTTGTGAGTAGAAGTCACCAGTATTGGTGAAAATGTCGGGCAGTTGGACATTGGGTCAATTTTTATGCTTTTGAAAGTTCCTGGAAAGGTATGAGAGACAGACCATTGGTTTCTTTGGCAAAGTCTCAGAGTTTTGTGAGTAGAATTCACCACTATTGGTGAAAATGTCGGGAAGTTGGACATTGGTACAATTTTTATGTTTTTAAAAATATCTTGAAATGTATAGGAGTTGGGCGATAGGTTTCTTTGGCAAAGTCTCAGAGTTTTGTGACTAGAAGTCACCAGTATTGGTGAAAATGTCGGGCAGCTGTCAAAGTGACGCCATCTTGGATTTTTTGCTATCTTCTGAATAGTTACACGGTTGGTTTCTTCGGGAAAGTTGTCGATATTAATGAGTAGAATCTTTATGAACCCTAAGAAAATGGCTGCCAGCTGTCAAAGTGACGCCATCTTGGATTTTTTGCTTTTAAAAGTATTTGGGAAGGTATGGAAGACAGATCATTGGTTTCTTCGGCAAAGTCTCAGAGTTTTGTTAGTAAAAGTCACCAGTATTGGTGAAAATGTCGGGCAGTTGGGCATTGTGTCAATTTTTATGGTTTTAAAAGTATTTGGGAAGGTATGAGAAACAGACGATAGGTTTCTTTTGCAAAGTCTCAGAGTTTTGTGAGTAGAAGTCACCAGTATTGGTGAAAATGATGGGAAGCTCGGGGGATAAAGCGGTACGGGGGTAATCGGTTGTATGGGGAAATGGTAGTACGGGGAAAACAGTAGTGTGAAGAAAATGGTAGTACGGTGGAAACGATTGTACGGGAAACGGTTGTGCGGGAAACAGTAGTACGGGGAAACGGTTTTACGGGAAAAACATTAGTGTGGTGGAAACGGTTGTGCGGGGGAAATAGTAGTACGGGGAAAACAGTAGAGAGGAGGACGGGAGAAACGGTTGTAAGGGTAAATAGTAGCACGGTGATAACGTTTGTACAGTGGTTGGTAGTACGGAGAAAATTGTAATACGGGGAAAAGCGTTGTATGGTGGAAACTGTAGTACGGGTGAAACGGTAGCACGGAAAAAACGGTAGTACAGACGTAATGATAGTATATAGCAAACGGTAGTTCGACAAAACGGTTTTTCGGGAAAATGGTAGTACGGGGGAAAACTAGATTTGCGTAAGCTTATGGTAACTACTAAAATACTACTAAATCCATTTCTTATTCATCTAAATCTAACTTTGCACACCCTTGCATACATTTTAGTATTAATGTCGCAAATCTCCGCCCTAGCGGACAAGAATGCTTAATGTCCGCGTAGCCCCTAGGGGCGGGGGTATTTACTAGTTGTAATTATGAAAAAACATGTAATATGGAACAAAACAATTGAATCTTCAAAGACCAATTCAAGTGAATTTCTTCAATAAAGGAATTTGGTTTATAATAAAATATTATTTCATTTCAAAATAATTTATAATTTTTTTTTAAATGCAAAAAAAAACAACGAAAAAAGAAAACAAAGATTTACCTGTTGGGTTCTTTTTCATCAGCTGTTATTTTCGTAAGAAACTTAGTGATGACATTTTGAGAGAGAATTTCATATATTTTCTCTCTCGAAATGACGTCACTAAGTTTCTTATGCAAATTAGGGCAGATAATATAGTTTGGATAATTTAGTAAGTTGTTCTTTTTCCAGAAGCCATAATTTAAGCCTCTTCTTATATAAATAAAAATTTAGTAATTTCGATAGGAACTTGATTGAACATTTGAGGACCAATAAAACTAATTCCCACTTTCCCAATATTCGTCTTCGTAGTTTTATAATATAAAGTATGCTTTGAACGTGTGTCGTGTGTATGTTCGTTATTTAAAAACTGAATCGTTGAGTAAATCCTACCCAAAATGCAAGATTTTACAAACAAGCAAACTTGGTAACAACGTAGACCTCTGATAGGGAGAATACCTGTCAAATTATACAGCTCACGTGTTGGGTACATCATCGGTAAGATACATATTGATTTAAGGACTGACTCTATTCTGTAATACTTGTAGAAGTTTCAGGTGTGAAATCGCCGCTGAGCCCCACGATATACATAGATAAATGAGGTGACAATGAATCATTGAATAATACAATAACAATAATATTTTTTTGGTAAAAAATAAGAGATGTTTTTTAAAATTCCCACTCTAACTGATAGTTTTGAACAAAGATAATTTATATGATTTCGCCAAGTAACGTGTTTGTCAAGAATTATACCCAGATATTTAAAGGAATCATTATGGATGAAGTGAAAATATTTCAAAAGAATTTTTTGCGTTCCGAAGCTGCAAGCGTCACAAAAGTTGATATCAGTTGTTTTGGAAGAAGGGACGAGGAATTGCGTCACGTTTCCCTTTTAAAAAGGGTTTTTGTTGTGATTTTCCCCTTAGTCAACTTCTTCTAGTTACATGCTCTATGAATATAGTTATTTATTAAAGTGCCATTTTGTAGCGTTTATCCAATCACTCAGCTGGGCATTATTAGCGCCCGGAGTGCGGGCCTTAATAACACCCCGGGCGTTATTAACGACCAGGGCGTTATTTGCGGCTTAAAAATCTCCTGCCACCAATTAAAAGAACATTTTGATTTCTGCAAGTGTAGTTAAAAAATAATTCGTAAAGAAATCGAAAAAATTGAGTTATGAGCCATTCTAATGACCCCTATCTACTTGAAAGAAATGTTTACCTGCATTAAAAAATTTTGAAAGACGGTTAAGTAGCCTTAGTTACGCTCTGTCTATGGATCCTATAGTCCAGACTACTCACACGACCTTCAACAATTTCCATGATTTTTTGCAACGGTATCAACGAACAAGCAAAGGTTAGCTGTTGACCAATTTTTCGACCGTGTCTTAGGAGGCTTCTGACCGATTTCGCTCATCTTCAAACTTCATCGATCCCCTTTCAGGGAGGAAAAAGATTTATAAGGTCGAAATTTGACTGGGTACTGTTTGCTTGGTACAAGCCTAACAACTCATGTCATGTAGTTGACTGTTTTTGATTTACAGACACACACATAGCTAGATGTGGAGGGGTAATTACTACAAGCAAAGTGCATTCCTTTAAATGATGTTAAATCGACGTGACTACCCCTCGGTGTTTGATGTGTTTAGTACTCGAAATGAAATTAATAATTCAATGAATCAATTAATAAAAATGAATTAATTTTATTAGCACCTGATTGTATTAAGTAATTAATAATATTTACTGATCTATCCCCTCCGAAAACATTTTTCAACCTAAAAAGTCGATCGGTTGGGAGTTTCACTCTACTTCGAATAATTCGAATATCCACCATATCTATACAGAATACATACACCACTTGTTGTGTATACATTGAACCCAGCTGGGCCAACAGCTGGTTAGAAAATAAACTGGTAAAAATATAGTAAAAATATGGTAAGATGATCATTGTAGGTATTTTTGTAACTGGGCAATGACAGTTAAATAACGGTCCTGGCAGCGTTATAATGACGTTATTTTAACCAATAAGTTATTGGTTTTCAAATTGTTGAGAATTTACGTCTTCAAATGCGGAGAAAACTGAAATAAATTAACATCGGAACTTTTGTTAGATTTTCTAATTTGGCTTATGGAAGCCAATTTATCTGCCTGAATTTACTGATACTTTAAGTTACCCACTCCGACTTGCAATATGCTACTTTCTAAGCGAACAGTTAACAGTTTGTGTGCTGATCGGATTGGGATAAAATTGAAAAGAACTCAACGAAGCTGATGGCTAAGCAAAATTCTAAAATAATGGTCTTATATGTTAGGATGTTAACCAGCCTAAGCAGCTCAACTAGGAAATTTTATAATTTAAGCCGATTTCTCTGTCTGAATTAACTGATACTTTAAGTTACAGGTCCTACGGATTTTTGACACGAGTGTTCGATCTATGAAGCCGATCTAAAATATTCTTATTTCTAAGCAATTGACTATTTTGGTGCTGATCGGATTGGGATAAATTTGTAAAATCTTGAACTGAACGTAGCTGGTGGCCATGTAAAATTCTAAAACAAAAATTTATTTATTAGGCAGTTAACAAGCTCAACTGTGAAACATAAAACAAGCTAACAAAGTCCTATTGTAATAAAATTTCATTGAATTTTAGTTAATACTTACCGAAGTTCGTCCTATCATCATAAAATTTCAATTATAAGACCAGCTACAGGCGAAGCCTTTGCTTCAATCTTGATCCGATGATGAATTCACTTTATTTATTCCTCTAAATATGACGAAAACTTTGTCCATACGTTCTTTAGAAATCGAATTATTCACAGACACATAAATATATATGAAAATTAAATTACACAATTTGTTTCTCAAAAATAAAATAGCTTGTGTTACCAACTTCATGTATATATACATTTTTCGCGCGTGTATATTCCTTTTTGACATTTAGAGTTCCCAGTCGGACGACCGTGGGCTGTCAATATATCTCACACACACACATTCGCCTTGTTCCTCCAATTCTAAACGTTTCGAATGTCACTTACTTTTTCACTTGAAAATAACTCCAAGACCCACATCAAAGTAATTGAAATGCAAACATTATTGCAATAAAAATGAACGCCTTGAAAGCACCATCCTTGCAGTCTCTTTTAGAATCGGACCGTGGCTCTAATGACAGTCTTCTAGCTGAATCACTGCAACTGGAAATCGAAGAGGTGAGTGAAATTCATCCAAACAAAACGAATTTAATTTGTATCTTATCTCAACGCCTGTGTTACTATCTTGTTTTACAGTTGGACGATGCTGAATATTCGATACCTGCGATAGACGAAATACCAACACTGGAAAGTGTTTTAACGGATTTAGATGGTGATTCAGACATAATATCTGAAGTGGGAATGAATATGACGGCAACACCTACACCATCGATGGATGATACTCCGAAAACGGGAACAATATGGAGACACATAATACTCCAAGGTGTTTCTGCGCAGATATCTTCAGCAACGGTGAATTATTTCAAATATTTTGTTAATTATAAGTAACGAATTCTACAAATCTAGGACCGAGTCGGTGCTGGATTGCCTGCTTCCGTTGCAATATCTGAAATGATTGCCGTCGGTACATCACACGGTTATATCCTAGCTTTTGACAGTACCCAAGCCTTAAGGTGGTGCTGCAAAGATCATGCAATGCAGGGCACAGTTTCAACTCTTGCATTCAACGATGATAACTCGCGACTATTAGCTGGATTTGCTAGAGGTTATGTCATAATGATTGATACATCTAGTGGTGACACGATTCGTGTGATGACTGACGTCATCACTCCCAACACTGGTGTGTTGCACATCAAATGGATTCAAAACAGTGCTCACGCTTTATGCTCTGATTCTGGTGGCTCAGTTTGGTTTTTAAATTTTACGAGACGTTTAGGAATCAGAGGATGTGAGTCTAGGTGCATATTTAGTGGCTCGAGAGGCGAGGTAAGCTCCACAGAGTACGCAATAATTTTCAACGATAAAAATTACGTTTAGCAACCTCTATGGGGAGGTTATATTCTCACATCAGAGAAAAAAGTGTTGTGGCATAATTTCAGTCTTCGTAGTTGAAAGTTTTTAAATTATGGTCTGCAGCTAATATAAAATTTCTCTTATTTTCAGGTTTGTGCTGTTGAGCCGCTTGTGTTCGGAGCAATGGATCATCCGTTGAAAGATTTCTGCATAGCAGCCTTGGCTACATTATCAAAATTTGTGGTTGTTACTATTCGTCCTCGTTTGAAAGTTATCAAATTCCAACCATTGACCGGACCAGCCGATTGTCTGCCATTGTTAGCATGGCAAATGGTGTTAATTCAATCCGCTGACACAACACGCGTAATAGATCCGGTGTTAGCCACTGTTCGTGGGAATAATCTTTATTTCCATCAAGTAAGATTTTCTTTCAAATACTTGATATTCTTAATTTCAGACGACGGTTTTCAGATTACATATCGATCTAGACGGGTGTCATTGTTGTTTTTACGGAACATAACATTGCCTTACAATTTAATAGCTTTGCATTGGATGGGACCGAAAACTATAGCAGCCCTGGATGCTAAAGAAAAGTTGCATTTAAATGATGTCCGAACTAATAAAGAATTGGAATGCATTGACATAGGGTCAGTGGGTCTTGTCTACAGTTCGGCACAGTTCAAAGCATTTGCCACCGGTGGAAATGTGTCGCCGGCATTAGCTTTAGCAGGAACGTATGCTTGTTATAATACGATCATTTCGAAAGGATCACAGTTGTACATTCTTGGGGGACGTGCTCTTCATTCTATAAGTGTACGTTCTTGGAGTGATCGAATTACTCATCTCTCTTCCAATCAGCAATGGGCTGATGCATGTGCATTAGCTATCGAGGGCTACAAAGCAGCTGGAGACCGAATGCATCGCAAGGAAATGGTAAAATCTCGAGCATTACAATTGGTTGATGAATATATACAATTAACAAGCCGATGTCCGGAACATTGCTTAGACTCTATCATGAATTGTTTGATTGAAATTCAAGAATTCGATGTATTGTGGCAGGAGTTATGGGAACGATTGACGGTTACTGATGCATTTTTGATACTTTTGACCGAACACATACAAAATGGTAGCATTTCGTTTATATCACCAGTTGTGTCGCAGTCGTTATGTGACTACTGGTCTCACTTTAATTCGGATAAATTGGAGGACATTATTCTCAAATTGGATTGGAAGTGTTTGGATTTACATCAAGTGCTAACCGTTTGCAAGAAAGAGAAATTGTTCAAAGCACAAATTTATTTGAATTCTCACGCTCTTGGAGATTACACTTTGTCGTTAACCGATCTCATTCCTCTTATATTGGAAGAGGATCGAAATTTAGGAAATTATTTACTTGTTTATGTGTCTAGTTGTTTAGCTGGGAGAGGCTACCCAGCTGGAAACCTTGAGGAGGACATGATTCCAACTGTTAAGCATGAAGTTCTACGATGTCTCACATCTGTACATTCAAACTGTGCTGCCGATACGGAACTATCATATCCTTACTTGCGACAGTTACTGAACTTCGATACTAGAGAAACTTTGAACGTTCTTTCCTTAGCATTTCAGGAGAGAGAATTTACTGGTGAATTAGGCCAGTCCCATAGACAACGCATCGTAAATATTTTGCTTGAAATTTTGACGCCGGAAAATTCGAATGTGAGTCCTTCGTTACGTTCAATTTCAAGGAACACGTTTTAGATAATTTTTTCTACTCAATGTTTTCTTTATTTTTTTCAGTGGTCGGACATCGCCTGCCTTTTAAATTTTATTTCAATTCAAATATCGTCCCGGAGCCTACCTGAAGATTCAAACCTTCTCAACAAAGTACTCAACTACCTAAGGATGGGAAACATTCCGAATGAGACCCCCCGACAGCACGTAGAACGAGAGGAGGCCTGGCTCGGCCTGATTGAATCGAACTGCTTGTTACACATTCCAACTGCTGAACATCTCAAAATGGCCCAGTCAGCCAAATGTTACCGTGTGATCGAAAATTTGATGGAAAAACGTAAAACTTACAACGATATCCTTAGTTGCTACATCTGCGATCCATATCGAAATAGTGAACTGTGGAGTTACGTGAAGCGACACATGGATAATCCGTCGAGAAAGATCTACGAACAGTTGCTGGAGCATTTTGAGAAATGTGTGGAGATTAATTGTGAAGAGATTACGTGCATCATAATTGAAAATTTTATATCCAATTTGAATCGATTTATTCGTCTACTAGATCGTAACGAACAAAGTTTATACATGTTCTTAGACCAATTGAATAAGCACCAAGTCGCAATGGACATAAATGATTCGGAAACTTATTTACAACTTTTGTGCAAATATAACACCGAAAAAGTTGAAGGATTTCTGAAATCCAACGAAAATTATAGAATTGAAAATGCATTGGAAATTGTAAAGGCATTCCAGTTGACTTCCTGTTCCATTTTCTTGTATGAGAAACAAGGTGATTTTCAGTCAGCATTCCATTTGTCAATGGAGCTGCTAAAAGAAGCTCCAGAAAGCACAGCGGAGAGTCGAGCACTTATTGTCAGTTCATTGTGTTCACGAGGGTCTCTAGTTTTGCCAGAAAGCGAAAGAGAAAAGTTGTGGTTCACCTTTTTGAGACTGATTTTGCCGCGGCCGGATCTGACTCAAGTCAGTCGAGTTATATTACACGCAGCCACTGGTCACGTTAATTTAACTAATCTAGTGCAATTGGTGCTAACATCGGGAACGTCGACTGGTAATTTTGGTGATATAAAGCATATCCTGCTAGGAATGCTATCCAATTCTAAGTACGAGACTTTACTCCTTCAAACGACGACCAAAATATTAGGCCACGATTTGCATAATCTTTTCGCTAAAGAAAAAAGAGCAGCTTCCCAGGGACTGTTTATTAAGTCAATTAAATGTGTGGTTTGTCGAATGAGACTACACAATCAACAGGATGTTATTGTTCTCGGAAGTTGTAATCATGTGGTGCACCAGAACTGTATAGACGAACAGTTCACAGTGTGTCCGAGATGTGGTGCCACGTATACAAAAAAGAAGCCAATTCGGTTAGCTGTGCCGAAAAACCAGTTAGTTGAAAGATCTGAGAATAATTTGGGTAGCGCTTTAAACGTCAAAGCTCCTACAAGGATTGGTCTCAGCGGGCGATAAGGATCTTCAGGAAGAGTGTAAAAGTATTATTTAGTCGACAGAGAGACACTCGATCATCGACAAAATTAACTGGATAGCAGTATACAGACCACATTATAACAATGTTCTCGTCAATGTTATTTGTATATTGAAAATAAATTAATTTCACGTTGCATAGATTAGTATTTATTCAACTTGTATGAAATTCCCACCATTTAGCGGCCTGACTCATCATCGAGGGGGAAGCCGCTTTTAAATCAAGCTGATTTACTGTGATTTTAAAAGAAAAGTTTTTTTATATTTGATTTATTTAAGAGTGATTTTGCGAAAACTTCGAACGATTTCGTACACTTTTGGGACAACATGTCCTACTTTTTCCCGATGAATGTGTCATTCGATTCCATGTTCTATAGTAAGAAAACTACTTTCTCATTTTTGGAAAATTTGATATTTTAGGGGAGTTATGGTGTGCTAAGTAAGTGCATGTCTGGGGGTGGTAAAAATGGTTTTTTGGCTATAACTCGTGTAAAACGAAATGAAATTAAATGAACTTTTATGGGATGGTTTCCTTGGAGCCTTCCCCCACTCCTGAGTTGTTTGTCATTTTAGGTGAAAAATTCGGGAACGCTTTACTGCTTGAAGCAGCGATGAACCGAAAAACTGAGAATGGGGTGTTCTAGTATACTACCCCTACTATAAGACCATGCAAAGACTTCCCCGGTTTAAGGCTGTTGCACCGGTCTGGAACAACTTTTGTAAGAAAGGTCAATTTTTGACACTTTTTCTTGACTATTTTCAGCTGAAGAAGTCTGTATAACTGCCCTGAAACATGATCTGCAGCTGGACATGCGAAAAGGAGCTGTTCACAAGTGACGGTGTACTCTACGGAAGAGGGGGAAGGGGTGGTTACCAAAGAAAGCGTGAAGATGTTGAGCTTTGTTTGGAAATTTAGAACATTTTGAACATTTTTTCTATGTGAAAGTGGGGGGGGGCAAAAAATTCTATAACACAGTGTGTGACGTCATTCAATACCATCGTGAATATTAAAGCAAAAAAAACCTCTTACAGAGGAGGTGTGACGCAAGTCTTTATGTCTGCTTACAAAAGCTGCGAAATCAGAAAAGTGTGACGCATTAATCATTTAAGGCAAAACTTTTTTCTTCCAGTTACAAAAGTTCTGAAATCAGAGGGAGGTGACGCATTAAGCTTCGATTCGCAACAAACATTTTTAAACAAAATTATGTTGAGTTCA
>CM055404.1:88913572-88928176 GCA_029228625.1 Pseudolycoriella hygida
TCGTCGCTCGAAATAGCTTTTCAGTATCCTACAGAGGTAATCGGGGACTCTCGTGACATGTAGCGCCTTGGCTATCTCTATCCAGCTTGCGCTATTAAAGGCATTTCTAACGTCTATCGTCGTTATAGCACAGAAGCGGTTACCCCGTATTGTTTGCTTCCGCGCCTTGTCGGTGGTCTCTATGACTTTTTTAATGGCCTCAATCGCCGATCTCCCTTTTCGAAATCCGAATTGTTCGTCCGACAGTCCGTGCTCGCCCTCCGTGTGTTTTCTTAGTCTATTCAGGATCGCGGTTTCCAGCATTTTTCCCAACCCATCCAACAAGCATATAGGTCTATATGATGATGGCTTGTCTGGCGGTTTCCCTGGTTTTGGGATTAAGACCAGCTTCTGTTTCTTCCATATTTGAGGAAAATATCCGTCGTCGAGGCACTTCTGCATTGTCAATCTGAGCATGTTAGGCTTTGCGCATGCTGCTGTCTTCAGAGCTATATTGGGGATTCCATCTGGTCCTGGCGCTTTGTTATTTTTTGGCTTTTGTGCAGCCATCTGGATCTCTTCTACAGTGATCGACCGTTCAAGTCTGTCTTCCGCTTCATCGTCATAAGGAGTTTGCGGCCATGTGATCTGTTCGTGCTGTGGGAAGGGCTCTCTCACTATGACACCTAGCCTATCCGGGCACTTTTCTTTTGGCCCCAATGTACCTTTCATCATCGTCATTACTGTTCTGAACACTTTGCCCCACGGGTTCGTGTCTGCCTCTTGGCACAGTTTCTTCCAACAATCCCTCTTACTCGCCTGGATGCTTCAGTGCTAGTTTTGCATTACGATGTTCTTCGGACCTCTATATTCTAACATTCTCGTTTCTGCCCCTTTGCATCCTCCTTCTTGTCTTAAAACAAGTTGTTCGCAAAAGTCTTATTTCGTCGTTCCACCAAAATGCCGGTTTTCGCACATTTCTCGGTTCCATCCTTCTTGGCATCGCCGCGTCACATGCATTCACCATTTCTTTCGTCAATACTTCTGCAGATTTCTCTTCGTGATCGTCTTTTGATTGGAGATATTCCTTAAAAACTTCTTGATCGAAATTTGTGGTTCTCCATCTTCGCTCTCTTCTATGAGTCATCTGTCTTGTTGCCTCTGTACACTTTTTCACAGTGTACCTCAATGCCTGGTGATCGCTGTGTGTAACTTTCGTCGACTCTCCAGTTCAGACTTGGAACTAGTACTGGACTGCAGAATGTCACGTCAATAATCGACTCTCGCCCATTCTTGCGGAATGTAGTTGCATTTCCCACGTTTGCCAGAACCACATTTAATCTAGCTAGCGCTTCTTGCAGACTGAAGCCTCGATCATTTGTGAATCTACTAACCCACTCAACTGCCCATGCGTTAAAATCACCTCCAATATGAACTGGGTTGAGTCCCGTCAGTTCTCCTGTGAGTAAATCTAACATTCGTTCAAACTGCAGAATCGTCCATCTTGGTGGTGCATAGCAGCTGGCAATATACACTCCATCAATTTTCGCTATCACGAATCCTTCGTGAGCGTCTGATACAACTTCTTGTATGGGGTACTTGCCCGTTGTCAATATTACGGCCATCTCGGCTCTGTCAGCAGCCCATTTACCGTTGTTTCTATATACACGGTACGGTTCTGAAATAATCGCTACGTCACATTTTTGTTCCGCTGAGGCTTGCCACAGAAGTTGTTGTGCCATGTCACAATGATTTAGATTTATTTGTATCACTTCCATTCTTGTCCTGTTTAAAGACTGGACATCTCGCTCCACCAGTCACGTGGTCATTTTCTGACGTACACAGCAGACATTTCGGCGGGTTCGTGCAATCTTTGGCTAGGTGGTTCTCTCCCCCACATCTCCTGCACAGGTTGGATCTATCCTCTCCCTTACAATTCCTTGCCTGGTGTCCAAAATTCATGCACTTGAAGCACCTTTCTAACTGCTGGGTTACCCTTATCGGGACCTTTCTAACTGCTGGGTTACCCTTATCGGGCATACGGTCCAGCCCACTTTTACCTTTCCGATTTTCAAAATCTTTATCGCTGCGTCCACCGGGAGTTTTATTTCCGCCGTTTGGAGTTCGTCTCTCGCTTTCCTCATACGGATCGTCATTGACTCTATCTCGTCATTTATATTACCTTGCTCTTTCAGAGCTTTTCGAAGGTCTTCGCTTGTCGTGATCTCGTCCATATATCTAAATTCGATCGTGGTCATGTGGGACACCGCTCTCACTTTTGCTGACTCGCCCAGTGATCTCTTAACTAGATCTTTATAATCTGCACTTTTAATCTCTGGGCCCTTCTTAAGTTCAAACAACATTTCACCCTTCTGCGTTCGTCTTATTCTCGAGACGTTTTCGCCCAGGTCCTTGATAGTTTGGTCGTCCTTTATTTTTTTGAGGATTTCAGCGTACGTTGTTCCTTCTTTCGACGCCACTATCAGAGCATCAGCCTTCGGTCTCAGTCTTTTAAGCTTCGGCTTCTCTTTTTTTTTCTCCTTCTTTTTGTTTCTCACCTCTCTCCACTCATTAAGACTAGGCTTCGGTGTTTGTGTATCTGGTCTCCTTGTGGTCCTTTCGTTATTTTTCTTGTCTTTTTTGCTCCTTTTCGCCGCGTTGGTGCTGTGGGCGTAACCTCCGGCGTTTGTTTTCTCTTTGAGGAGAGTGGGGTAGCTAGCACTTCGGCATCTCCGTCTGTTTTCTCCTTCTTGTCAGCTGTTTCCCGTTTCACATCATTTAAGCAGGCCCTAATATTGACCACCAGCCTCTTTATGTCCTTATGCACGTTATTCTTATCTTGAATAAATTCATGCAACTCTTTCACCATTCTTTTGGCTTGCTCCAATTTTGTCATCTTCGATTCGCCGGTATCGCTGGTCTGAAGCGCATTTGTTCTTTCCTCGCTTGTTCTCACGGGCGACCTCGTTATCTTCACGCTTCTTGCGAACACGTCGTACATCTTAACCTCCGATTGATTTATCCGGTGATCCTCTGATTTTGTCTGCTGATTTTGTCTGCTGATTTTTGCTGTCATTCTTATTCATTTCTTCCATTTTGTTGAGTCCCCCTCCAAACCGCTATCTCCATCTCGTAGTGTAGTTACCTTCATGATCCCATGGTTACCTATGCAAGCAGTGAGGCCATGCTAGGGTTGATACGATCCTTCATGGGGCACCGTATTCAGAGCCAGATCGGTATTAGTCAGGAATGTTCATCTGAGCCTACACCTCCTATTTTCACAGGACGAGCTTTTGAACGTACTTGGAGGCCTGCCAAGGTTTTACCGGGACGGGGGCAACCATGGTATTAGCCCACTAGCCGTTTCGTGAAAGTGTCACCCTTCCTTAGTAAGGTAGTGGAATACAATAGTTGTCAGCCCTTGCCTACTCATCACAACCATTTAACCAAATTCATTGTCCGTGTTCGATGCTTTGCCAGTATACCATAATTAAGATCTCACCGGCGTTGGCCTTAATGTGCCCGTAGCACTCCATCCGTGTGTGTTTGTTGGTTGATGGTAGTCCATCTGACTAGGACTGTGCATGCTGCCGTTGTCTCTTACCGTTGAGATCCTCCGCCACCATGCTAAGTCGCCATCCCATCTTAATAGCGCCTAGCTGTCTTCGACCCTCCCTAAACGTAGCGTCTAGGTACTACCCGAAGACAGCCCCCTCATCCTTCAGCTAAGTGACCCACACTACTACACCAGGGTTGGTTACCTGATCGTTCATGGGGTTGCTCACTATAACAGGTGTCACCACGGGTAGGTAGGATGTAGGAGTAGGTGGACAGAGGCTAAGGTACATAAGGAGTACTATATTGCGCATAACACACCATTTGACACCCAGAGACTATTTTTTGGGCTAGGGTCGACCTAGGGCCTTTAGTAGAGGCCTCGGATACATACCTCCATAGACAAAAATGTTTCCCTCAATTTGCTCTGCAACATAGCAAAAAATATTTTTTTATGTTAGGGCCGACCTTAGGACCGACATGAGGCCCACTTGAGCCCTAAGTACAGGCAAAAATTCTTCTACGAATTGTCAACCGTGCCGAGATCTTTCAAACAAAAAAAAAGTTTTTGAAAATCGGAAGAGATTTACTCGAGTTATGTACAAAAAACACGTAGGGCCCTAACAAAGACTCTTTTTTAGTGTTTAGCTAGGACCCAAAGAAAAACGTTTCTTCCACAAATTGTCGGTCATGCCCAGATATTTCCAACAAAACAAAAACTTGAAAATGGGTAAAGATTTACCCGATTTATGTAGATAAAACACGTTGGGCCCTAGCAGAGATTCGTTTTTAGTGCCCTAGCTAAGTCGAAGGTCTCAAATGAAAAAAAGTTTCTTCCATAAATTGTCGGCCATACCCAGATCTTTCAAACAAAAACAATTTATGAAAATCAGAAAAGATTTACTCGAGTTATGTGCAAAAGACCAAAAACCACTTAAACGGCCCCAGCTCGGCGGCCCTTGGGCCGACAGTGCCCAGATTCAATCCCGTAGAATATTTTTCGACTACCTTTCAGGAAAAAAAACGTTTTTGAAAATCGGTCAAGATTTACTCAAGTTATCGTGTTGACGGACAGACAGACAGACCGACAGACGCACATTGTTTTTTTCGCTGATTTGTCATCTGGAGGCAACAAAAAAAGTTTCCCCCTTACCCCCGGGATCGAATTCGCAATGTAACAAACGTGGTAGTAAGCGCATCAGACCTACGTACTTCGTACGGGTCTAAAAACATATGTAAGTAGCTCCTTTGAATTGTTCCACATACTGGAGCTACGCGGTTAGAAATCTTTGCTTAAAAATGTGCTATTATTTAAGTTAAGATTTTCTGTATAAATTTCCTTCTTTCTGAAATAAAAAAAAGGGACCCGTACGTATCAGAATAGATATGGCAAACAGAATAGACGTTACGAAAGGGCTCGAACGTATCTAAGTAAATGTTGCCTTAACTCTTTAGTACACGAAATAACGTCGACATTAAATTGGATTGGAAATTGCCGAAAGGGCAATATCGAAAAATCCGTAAAAAAATCTCAAAACTTAAAAAAATTGCACTATCGCTGATCTTAGAACCGACCCATAGCACTTAGGAGAGGCCCCTGACCCCTACTGCCGTGAACAGAAATGTTCGCAATAATTACCGCACAAAAAACCTCATAATTAAAGAAATATTCACGAAAAATCACCAAATATCGTATGTGGTCGCGTAGCGTGAGTTAGGCCCACACTGAAGACTCTTCAGCCCGAACCACTCAACAGATTTTCACTAATTTAATTTTCGTGATTTTTTGATGACCACATCTTTCATTCAAAACCTTGAAAAGCGGCTTCCGTTCTAATTTGGCAGAGATATAAGTGAGAAAGTTCCACGAACCTTCAAAAAACCACGTTTTTGACGACTTTTTCGACCGTAACTTCGAAAGTTTTTGACCGATTTTGTTCAAATTCAATCCCGTAATCAATTCGGTGATCAGCTTTCAGGAAAAAAAAGGGTTTAAAAATCGAATAAGATTTACCCGATTTATGTAGAAAAAACACATTGGGCCCTGGTAGAGATTCAGTTTAAGGGCCCTGGCTGAGACCAAAAGCTCAAAACTCAAAAAAGGTTCTTCCATAAAATGTCCAGCATGCCCACACATTTCAAACAAAAAAATATTATGAAAATTGGAATAGATTTACTCGAGTTATGTACAAAAGACCAAAAACCACTTAAACGGCCCTATCTCATTGGCCCTTGGGCCGAAAGTGTCCAGATTCAATCCCAAAAAACGTTTTTCAATTACCTTTCAGGGAAAAAAAGTTTTTGAAAATCGGTTGAGCTTTACTCAAGTTATCGCGGTGACGGACGGACGCATGTGAAACTTTTTTTTATATCCACCGATGGATCTGAAAATATTCACCGATATGAGAATTGGCACCCAGGTACCTGCTATTTTAAAGTACTTTACTGTGACAGTTTAGTAAAGAACTTTAATCGATTTACCACCGAAAACTTGTAATCACAACAAAAACCTCTTTAAAGGTAGAGTGTGACGCAGTCCTAAAGCCCGCTTCCAAAATTAATGATATCGCTTGAGGTGACGCTATCGCTGATAATACGCAGAAGTTTGTTTGAATGGAATCTTGTGTTCAAAGTTTTAATTTCCTGAAAAAATTACAGCGCTTTTTTCAAAAGAAAATTACGTTGTGTTAAAAAACGAAGTTTTCAGTTGTTGCAAAAATTTCTATTTTTTAAAAAAAATTTTCTCAGAAAAGAAAATTTCTGAAAAAAAAGTTCTCCGAAAAAAACTTGTCTTCGAAAAAAATTTTCTCGAAAAAATGACTTCAAAAAAAATTGTCTTCGAACGAATTTCTCCGAAAAAAATTTCTTCGACCAAAAAAAATCTTCTCCGAAAAAAATTTTCCCCAAAAAAAATTTTCTCCAAAAAAAAATTTATACAAAACAGTTTTTCTCCAAAAAATTTTTCTGAGAAAAAAATTGTTTTCCACCACCTTCGGCTACCATCGGAACACTTCGTATCACCTTCGGCTACCTTCGGAATACTTTGTGTCACCTTCGCCTTCCTTCGAAACACTTCGTGTTACCTTCGACTACCTTCGAAACACTTCATATCACCTTCGGCTACCTTCGGAACACTTCGTGTCACCAATTCTTCCCACTGATTCATATAACTTTACTGAAGACAAAACTGTCTAGCAAAAAATAGCAAAAAATCCAAGATGGCGTCACTTTGACAGTTGGCAGCCATTTTCTAATGATACCAAAAAATTCTCCCGATGAGACTCTATAACTTTCTAGAAGAAACCATCTCTCTAAGTAGTGTCATTACGGAGCTAAAATTCGAAAACCAAAAAAGCATAAACGAAAATCCAAGATGGCGTCGCTATGACAGCTGGCAGCCATTTTTTTATGATCGCAAAAAATTCTACTGATAAAACTCTATAACTTTCCCGAAGAAACCATCTCTCTAAGTAGTGTCAATCCGAAGCTAAAATTCGAAAACCAAAAAAGCATAAACGAAAATCCAAGATGGCGTCACTTTGACAGTTGGCAACCATTTTCTTATGATACCAAAAAATTCTCCTGATGAAACTTTATAACTTTCTAGAAGAAACCATCTCTCTAAGTAGTGTCATTCCGGAGCTAAAATACAAAAACTGAAAAAGCATAAACGAAAATCCAAGATGGCGCCGCTATGACAGCTGGCAGCCATTTGCTTAAGATACAAAAAAATTCTTCTGACCAAACTCTATGACTTTCTAGAAGAAACCAACTCTCTAAGTGTTATCATTCCGGAGCTAAACTTCGAAAACCTAAAGAAGCATAATTTATACCTTACAAAAATCCAAGATGGCGTCACTTTGGCAGATTTCTGAAAATCCCACAAAATTCTCCTGATCAAACTCTATAACTTTCCCGAAGAAACCAACTCTCTAAGTATTTTCATTCCGAAGCTAAAATTCAAAAACAAAAAAAACCCTAATTTGTTGCTCTATAACTTTACCGAAGAAATCAACTCTCTAAGTATTGTCATTCCGAAGCTAAAATTCAAAAACCAAAAAAACCCTAATTTTTTGCTTGGGAAAATTCAAGATGGCGCCGGTTTGACTGCTGGCAGCCATTTTCTTAAGATCCCAAAAAATTCTCCTGACCAAACTCTATAACTTTTCCGAAGAAACCATTTCTCTAGCTATTGTCACTCCGAAGCTAAAATTCGAAAACTCCGAGCATTACCTAAAAAACCTTCAAAATTGACCACTTTTCCACATGCCACGGTTTTTCCAGAATTTTCCCGGAAAAGCGGCAAATGAAATTTTTCATTTGGGGCCTAGACTGACGTTCCCTGAAAATTTCAGGAAGATCGACTGGGTAGATCTCGAGATCGAAAATTATTAATAGATAGAACATAGATAGATAGATAGATAGAAACCGACAGACCAGAAAAATTGATTCTCCAAACAAAAATGTCATTTTCAAACCTCGATATCTCAGCCAATTTTCAACCGATTTTGATGAGGAGGGCTCGTTCGAAAGCTGCTGCGACGTAGTTTTTTTTTCAAAATAATTTGGAGGGGGAGGGGGCGAGGCGAGGGGCGAGGGGAAAAAACTCAAAAGTTCGTCTATATATGGCTCCTCGTCCCAAAGATTTTTGTATGGAGTTTTTTGGGTTTGTGAACGTTTTTTTTTTGGGTGCGGGGAGTGCGTCACGCCCTCCGCTACGGGCATGATTACAACACCCCACGGAAGTTATTCATTAAATGTATGTTCATGACTCCCACCGGAAACATCCCAGCACATGTACAGTACATCTACTATTGCTTCACTGTTCGTACTATTTGTTTATTTTTTCTTTCTATCTTCTTTTAATTTCACTAGCCACACTTCTCTCAACCCTAATTTGAAATTCTTACTGTTGCTTTTCATTTAGCTCGTAACTTTATAGTTATTCGTTCTATCTAAGTTATTTGTCTCACATTCACTTATTCACTTAATTCATTCACTCACTCACTTATTCACTTAATCATTCACTCACTCTCTCATTTATCAGGTGATTTGTAGCAAGGCTGCCGCGCTATTGAAAAATAATAGCGTCGCTATCGCTATCGCTATTCAAAATTCAATAGCGATAGCGTCGCTATCGCTATAGCGAATAGCGATAGCGTTAGCGCATTTAACGCTATTTCGCTATTGACATTTCAGAACATAAATGCAAATGAGAATAAGTCGGTAAAAACCGATCAATTTAAGATACCAAAAGGTCTTTTTTATTTCTTGAAAGCGTTAGTCTTCAATAATAGCCTACTTTCAAAATTTTCATCTGTTAATGATCACCGAAAAGGAGTCAATATATGTTTGGCTGCACTAAATAGTCTCTCGCAAGGAGCGCTAGATGGTATAGCCGTGTTGTAATTCAAGAAAATATTCTTTAACAATGGAAATGATTTGAATTGTATCATCGTCCGACATAAGAAACGAATTGCATGTTTGCTTAGCCGTTAGTGCCGATGTCGAATTTTTCGAAATTGTATCAGTAACATCTTCTTAAATATGGTAAAAACAATAAAACATGAAGACCTGGCTTCAAAAATATGGCTTGAGCGCCGATGCAATTATGTAATGCGCGGCAAATAACGAAATCATTTCGAAATAATAATAATTACACTCTTCCGTCCGTACACAAAAATAGCGATAGCGATAGCGCCGAACTCACGAAAAAGTCGCTATCGCTGTCGCTATTCGATAAATGGATACGCTATCGCTATCGCTATAGCGAATAGCGATAGCGATAGCGAAATTTTGCGCTATTTCGCTATAGCGCGGCAGCCTTGGTTTGTAGCTGTTGATAATATAAATGAAAAAAAAAAAAACATTTCACAATTGATCACTCGTGTAACGACTCACTTCCGCACCCCTACTGTAATCTAATCTACTATTACTGTAAAGTACATACTTACGAACTTTGTCTTCGTTACACTTTTCAGAAGACCTAGTCTCGTAGGAACTGCCATAGGTTACAAGCGTACGTATCACACAAAGAAAACACAATTTATCTGGCGCTAATGTGATTAAAGTTTATAGAAAATAGGAGATAAAATTTTAAGCCTTTAACAACACCCAACGTTTTATTTTTCAAAGGTGTCTGGTCATCGGCTCTGTATGCGATCAAGTTCAAGTGAGCGCGTCGAGCGTTAACAGTTTAACTGACCCGAACAGATATATTCCGACAGATGGAAGATTACTTCAATACGAAATTCGAGGACACACCATCATACATTGCTGGGATGGTCCTCATTTAATGAAGTGCGGAACAACTTCATTAAGAAACATAACCAAAGACCCGCACGTATCAGAATAGATGTGACAAACAGAATAGATGTGGCAAAGTGACTCGAACGTACCTAAATATACAAATAAGCAAATAATCCAACGTTTTCTGTTCTTTTATAAATGTAAGAATTTCAAAGATCCATAGAAATTACCCAAGGTAACGTCAAAGGCCCTATCGAAGTACGTCTCAGACCATTCAAATCTAGAAAAGCTTATATCCAAGGACTAAGTCGTTTTTCCCTAAAACCCAGAAACACGTGTTATCTAAAATTTTATTGTCTACAACTTTGTCCTTGGAAGCAACTTTCTACCTCTCATAGTTCTGGAGATCTGGGCCATCCTGCCCAATTATGGAAGTGACCATATACCAGGATTGGGCCATATTTCCCCCAAAACCCTGAAACAAGTGTTCGCTTAAATTTAATTCTCAATAACTTCGCCTTTGGAACCAACTTTCTAACTCTCATAGTTCCGGAGATCTGGGTCATCATGCCCAATTATGGAAGTGGCAATATACCAGGATTGGGCCATATCTCCCCAAAACCCTCAAAAACGTGTTCGCTTAAATTTAATTCTCTACAACTTCGCCTTCGGAACCAACTTTCTAACTCTCATAGTTCTGGAGATCTGGGTCATCCTGCCCAATTATGGAAGTGGCCATATACCAGGATTGGACCATATCTCCCCAAAATCCTGAAACACGTGTTCGCTTAAATTTAATTCTCTATAACTTCGCCTTTGGAACCAGCTTTCTAACTCTCATAGTTCTGGAGATCTGGGTCATCCTGCCCAATTATGGAAGTAGCCATATACCAGGATTGGACCATATTTCCTCAAAACCCTGAAACATGTGTTCGCTTAAATATAATTCTCAACAACTTTGGCTTTGGAACCAACTTTCTAACTCTCACAGTTCTGGAGATCCGGGTCATCCTGCCCAATTATGGAAGTAGCCATATACCAGGATTGGGCCATATTTCCCCAAAACCCTGAAACACGTGTTCGCTTAAATTTAATTCTCTACAACTTTGCCTTTGGAACCAGCTTTCTAACTCTCATAGTTCTGGAGATCTGGGTCACATATTAATAGTCTTACTTTTGTTAAATTATTGTGAAAAATACAATCACAGGCGATATATGTATGTCAAGCGATTAACAAAAGTCCAAAGTTTTTTTCACGTTTTAAAATATTCCGAATTTTCTATTTCCACTGCAGTTTTTCCCTATCTCCTCCACAACATGTTCCACGTAGACCTAGACCTAGAGCATTAAGGAGAGCCCCCGTACTAATTCTTCTTTGTACAAAAAGTTCCTTTAATTTATTCCTCAACACAGCAAACAAATTGTTTTGGACTGGGCACACCTTTGGACCAACCTAAAGCCCTAAGAAGAGGCCTCTAAATGATGGTCTAAAACCACCAAATCGTCGTTACCATTCGTAAAGGATATAAGTACAACTGTCTATCAACTTTTGACAGCTGTCAGATTTTTATTTTGGCTCGCTGTACATGGGTGATTCCTTCACCCATGTGCAGTTCCTTGCTAAATTTTCAATATTTGCTACTCAAGATTTTGGTTGCAATTTTGTTTCATTCGTAAATTTGCTTACGAGGGGTGGATAAACAAAAAAACCAGGTTCGAAACGAGGAAAAAAAAACTAGTTTTAAAACAAAAAAAAACACACAAAAACTAAAAGAAACTGAAAATAAAAAAACTGAAAAAACTAAAAAATTAAAAAAAATAAAACTAAATAAATAACCAGGTTCGAATGAAGTTAACGTTTATCAACCCCTCGTTTGTTTACTATTCACGTTGTGAGTGGAGTGTAAAAATTGCAACTAACTTCATAGCAAACGTAAGCAACGCTTGTTTGAAAGCAGCGAAAAAGCATAAGAAAAACTGCGTCGTGATTTTTCTGAAAATCTCGAAAGCGTTCGATAGGATCGGCCACCACCACATTTCAGAACCCCTAAAATCGAAAGGAGTATCGAACAACATCCACAACTTGATAATGAGCCTGCTCACGCAAAATTCAGTCATCATATCGATGGGGAAAGAATCATCGAATCCAATTCCCATTAAATGTGGTGTTCCTCAAGGTGGCCCTTTGTTTCCAATACTTTTTAACATCGCAGTCGATTACATATACCAAGAATTGTGCGACTCTCAGTTTGCATCGAAAAACGGCTTCAGCCTTACAGACAATTTCGATCCAATCTGTCTGCCTGGATTTGCCGACGATGTAGCAGTAACGGCCAACAACAGCCATGAGAACAACCGAGCTCCCAGCGAAGAGTAACGCCATAAACATTCAAAGAGACAATCCAACGGCAGCGAAATAGTAAGCTTGAAATCAACAGAAAGAATAAAGTACCTGGGCTACTCGTTCAACACGGAATTGGTTTTCGACGAAACTTGCATTTCAGACCTCAACAAGAATTTAGTCAGCCTATCGTCTACCTCGTTACTGAAGCCGGACCTAAAATTAAATGTGATCAACCAGTACGTATTCCCGACATTAGTATATCCAATGCAAGCTGCGCCTCTCAACAAGATCCCCGCGTACATTACAGACGGACTTGATATCATGATTCGATGAACGGTGAAAACAAAAATAGGGCTACCTCAACGTACCAACGACAACTTGTTTTACGCCCCAACAAGACTCCGAGGTTTAGGGCTATTCCGCGCGGCTTGGGAAATATATTTACAACATTTTTCCTTGACGTCAAAACTCTCGAAGATCGATGACGGACTATTCCAAAGTGTAACCGACTGTCATGCCGAAATGGAATCCTGTGTCCAAGCGCTGAATGTGTCAGGTGAAACTTCGAAGGCCTTAAGGGCGGCCCTACGTCACGAAGCGTTCGTCAAATGGTGTGGCCTAAAATATCAGGGTATCGGTGCAATGCACTTCGAAACACACACACCGAGCAACGACTTCGTTTATAATAAAAATTCACTCTCGTCCTCAGAATGGGTGGCGGCCATCAAATTGAGTACGAACTATGCCAACCTGAACGGAGTACCAGGAGTTGATAGCACTTCTAACCTTTATCGCAAATGTGGCAGAGAGATTGAAACAATACAACACGTTACTGGAAACTGCTCATCAAATAGCTCTCTCATCACCGCTCGTCATCATAGCGTCAAGCATTTCATCACCGATCTCCTGCGCGAAAAGGGCTACGAATGTTTCGAAGAAATCTACGCAATTGACACGGAAGGCAGATCTCGTTTCAGCGACATCATTGCATTCGACCCGAAATCGTCAGCGGCCTATATCATCGACCCCACAGTCCGATATGAAAAAATAACCCCGAGCTAGAAAAATCAATGATCTACGACAAATGTATACCGTTTTACAACGAAAAATACGTTCCAATTTTCGGTCCAAGAAAATGGTCGGTTTTGGGCTTGTTCTTTGGAAGCCGTGGCACCTTTGGCGAGAGTGTTTTAAATTTCTTTAAAGATTTTAAATTAGACGTCTCTAAGCTAAGGGAACTGTCCGAACTTATTTTGATAAAAACGATCCACATCATAAATCAGCACATTTACTATTAACCTTTGTTATGATAATTAATCTATTTAAAAAAAAAATCAAAATGACTAAGTCAGTTTGGCGATTGTCTTTAGTGATAGATCGATACACTGTGTTTTTTAGCAACCTTTGATACAAGATCAGTTCCTTTTATTTGCATTTTTTTAGTGTAAATAAATGTTTCTATCTATCTATGAAATGCCAAAATGGCAACTAACTTTAAGTTGAACAGGAAATATTGAATATTTGACAAAGAATTGTCAGCCAGATGGATTACTTACGCTGAATTTTAAGGAACTTGATGCCAAAATTCCAATCTGACAGCTGTCAAAAGTTGACAGTTGTGCTTACATCCTTTACGAATGGTAACTTGTCGGGTCGAGTAGCGTAAGTTGGCCCCACACTAAGGATCCTACAACATAATCACTCAACAGATTTTTACTAAATAATTTCCGTGATTTCTGATGTCCACATCTTTCACTTAAACCTTGAAAAGCCATTTCCGTGCTAATTTCGCAGAATAGGTCAAAAAGTTTCACCGTATTTTCGAAAGTTTACAACCGAATTTAATTCCGTAATAATTTTTTCGATTATATTCCAGGAAAAAAATGCTTTGAAAATAGCTTTACCCGAGTTATCGTGTTGACGGACGGACGGGCGGAGTTTTTTAGATTTCTTTTATTTGGACCACGAAAAAAACCATTAACTCCCGGGTCCCGATCTGGCTGGTTACAAACGTCGTGGTAAACGCAATAGACCACTTTTTGAAACACTTCGTTCTTCGTACGGGTCTAAATATAGTTTTTCAACAACATAATTGCTTAATGATACATTCAACTAATCGAACCCCCGCCCCTAGGCAGGCTTTATCATTTTCACGTGTTGTCTATTCAGAGAGCCATGTTTTTTTCGTTTTAAATAATGAATGCAACGTTCCCCGTATTCCACTTCCCCCGTATTTTACTTCCCCCGTATTCCACTTCCCCCGTATTCCACTTCCCCCGAAGTCAACTTTCCCCGTATTCCAAGCTCCCCGTATTCCACTTTCCTTGCATTCCACGTTCAGCGTATGCAACGTTCACCGTATGCAACGTTCACCGTATGCAACGTTCACCGTATTCCACTTCCCCCGTATTCCACGTTCACCGTATTGAACGTTCCCCGTATTCCACTTCCCCCGTATTCCACTTCCCTCGTAGTCA
>CM055404.1:88928676-88938791 GCA_029228625.1 Pseudolycoriella hygida
AGAAAAACCGAACGAATCATTTTGAACATTGACGGGGAAGAAATCACATCCACTCGCCAATTAAAATACCTTGGCGTTGTGCTGGACGACCGCAGAAATTTTAATAGCCATGTGGACTACACGTGCGAAAAGGCAATGAAAGCCACCGCAGCATTGGCCAGAATAATGCCAAACGGCTTTGGACCGCGCAGCAGCAAAAGGAGGCTCCTTGCAAGTGTCACCCTACCGATATTGCGCTACGGGGCACCAGCGTGGATACAGGCGCTAGATACGAAGAGGAATCGGAGAAGGCTTAATAGAGCCCAGAGGCTGGCAAGCATAAGAGTAGCAAGCGCATATCGAACAATATCCTTAGAAGCGGTATGTGTTATAGCCGGACGATGCCCATATGCATAACGCTGACAGAAGACAGTGAATGTCATAGAAAGAAGAGAATGGAGGGTCAAACTACCAAAACAGTTAGGACGAAATTAAGAGCCGAATCACTGAGACAGTGGCAGCAAGAGTGGGACTCCTCGGACAAGGAAAGGTGGACCCATAGACTCATACCAAAACTAACGACATGGGTACAGAGAAAACATGGAGAGGTTAATTTCCACCTGACACAGTTTCTGTCTGGTCACGGATGCTTCAGGAAGTACCTGCACAGGTTTGGATTCACGGAGTCACCTTTCTACACGACATGCGATAGGCAGGAAGAGACTGCGGAGCACGTGTTATTCGTCTGCCCCCGCTTCGAACAAGAACGAGGAGAGCTGTTGACTGTGAGTAGGCCAGATGTAAGTGCCGAAAACATAATATCGGAGATGTGCCGCGATGAGGAGGTGTGGATAGTGGCGGCTAATGTAGTTGCGAAAATAATGACGAAGCTGCAAATTGCATGGAGAGACGATCAAAGAAGACTGGCAGTTGATCTAAGAGAGTAGGTGCGAAAGCACAGCTCCTCCCCGAAGTAATGCTGTGAGGCGGTTCTGGGGAGAAGAGAGCACGAAGACTAAGAAAGCAGGTTTTAGTTGGTAGGTCATTAAAGAATGGAATCCAACACTACCTTGGTTCAGAAAGACCGGGTGTCTATGAAGATTTCCTCACCCTTATAAAAAAAAGGACATTTTTCTCTACACCGTTACTTCGGACGGGTTTTTCAAAATTGCTCTACGGGCAATTTCCAATACAGTCTAATGTGAACGCAATATTTACTGAAATACGTTCCAGTCTTTTCGTAACATTAACTCTGTTTGCCACATCTATTCTGATACGTGCGGGTCCCTTCTATGTTTTTCTATTGAAAGCGGCCGAAGCGAAGGCCGCTTTGTTATGAATATTTCTGAAAAGGCGAAACCAAACGTCAAATAGTTATAAAAAATCTGAAGAAATTGGAATTACAATTTTTCAAATTGAACAAAACTTTGTGCTTTACTAGTGTATTCTAAAAGGAATATCATTTGAATAAAGAAGAACCTTTTTGTTAAACTTTGAAATTTCGTATTTCATTTCAAATAAGCAAAAACTAAGCCGGAAACATAGAAGGGACCCGTACGTATCAGAATAGATGCGGCAAACAAAGCTGATGTTACGAAAAGACTGGAACGTATTTAAGTAAATATTGCGTTCACATAAAACTGTATTGGAAATTGCCCGTAGGGCAATTTTGAAAAACCCGTATGAAGTAACGGTGTAAAAAAATTCTCCGAACGCACAAAATTGATCTCCAAATAGAGAAAAATGTTCTCCTCAATTTTGTCTACAACATAGCAGAAAACTATTTTTTAGGCTAGGGCCGACCTTGGTACTGACCTAGGGCCTTAAATAGAGGCCTCGGATACATACTTCCATAGACAAAAATGTTTCCCTCAATTTGCTCTGCAACATAACAAAAAACATTTTTTTATGTTAGGGCGACCTTAGGACCGACATGAGGCCCACTTGAGCCCTAAGCACAGGCAAAAATTCTTCTATAAATTGTCGGCCGTGCCGAGATCTTTCAAACAAAAGAAAGTTTTTGAAAATCGGAAGAGATTTACTCGAGTTATGTACAAAAAAACACGTAGGGCCTATCAACGACTCTTTTTTAGTGCTCAGCGAAGTCACAAAGATTCAAATCGACAACTACTTCTTCTACACATTTGTCGTCATGCCAGAGCTTTATACGGCTTTTTCGAAACTGGTGGGGGATTTCGGCCTGGGGCCCAATTTTTCATGGAAGGGGCCCCAGTTCTTACTCCCAACCAAAAACTCTTAAAAGGTAAAGTGTGACGCAGTCCCTAATGTCCACTTCCAAAATTATTGATATCAGTGGAGGTGACGCTTACGCTGAAAATACGCAAGAAATGACGATGCAAAAAAAAACTTTTTAAAAAATTCAAATGTTTGAAATTGCGTCACAAATGCCAGAGCCATCAACGTAATAATTTTTCCACACTTTCAGTTTTCCCGAAGTAACCAACTCTCTAGCTATTCTAATTCAGAAAATAGCAAAAATTCCAAAATGGCGTCACTTTGACAGTTGGCAGCCATTTTCTTAGGATCTCAAAAAAATTCTCCTGATGAAACTCTATAACTTTCCTGAAGAAGCCATCTCTCTAAGTAGTGTCAATAGCTGGCAGCCATTTTCTTATGATACCAAAAAATTCTCCTGATGAAACTCTATAACTTTCTAGAAGAAACCATCTCTCTAGGTAGTGTCATTCCGGAGCTAAAATTCAAAAACCGAAAAAGCATAAAAGAAAATCCAAGATGGCGCCGCTATGACAGCTGGCAGCCATTTTCTTATGATCCCAAAAAATTCTCCTGATGAATCTCTATAACTTTCTAGAAGAAACCAACTCTCTAAGAGTTATCATTCCGGAGCTAAAATTCGAAAACTCAAAGAAGTCTAATTTATACTTAACAAAAATCCAAGATGGCGTCACTTTTTAAGATTTCTGAAAATCCCAAAAATTTCTCCCGATTAAACTCTATAACTTTCCCTAAGAAACCAACTCTTTAAGTAGTGTCATTCCGAAGCTAAAATTCGAAAACCAAAAAAAACCTAATTTATTGCTCGGGAAAATTCCAGATGGCGCCGGTTGGACTGCTGGCATCCATTTTCTTAAGATCCCAAAAAATTCTCCTGACCAAACTCTATAACTTTCCCGAAGAAAGCAACTCTCTACCTATTGTCACTCTGGAGATAAAATTCGAAAACTCCGAGCATTACCTAAAAAACCCTCAAAATTGACCACTCTTCCACATGCCACGGCTTTTTTAGAATTTTCCCGGAAAAGCGACATATGAAATTTTTCATTTGGGGCCGAGACTGACGTTCCCTGAAAATTTCAGGAAGATCGACTGGGTAGATCTCGAGATCGAAAATTATTAATAGATAGATAGATACACTTACGGAAATATATTTTTGCATCAAATAGAATTTTGTACTTCTGCGCAAGTTTTTGCAGTGTTAAAAAGCTGCGCAGAAGTACAAAATTCTATTTGATGCAAATATATATTTCCGTAAGACAGATCAGAAAAAAGTTTCCATAATGATGAGAACAATAGAAAAATTATTTCTCCATACAAAAATGTCATTTTCAAACCTCGATATCTCACCCAATTTCCAACCGATTTTGATGAGTGATGGCTCGTTTGAAAGCTACTGCGACGTAGTTTTTTTCAAAAATTAATTGGAAGGTGAGGGGGCGAGGGGAAAAAACTCAAAAGTTCGCCTATATATGGCTCCTTGTCCCAAAGGTTTTTGTATGGAGTTTTTTGGGTTTGTGGACGTTTTTTTTGGGTGTGGGGACTGCGTCACGCCCTCCGCTACCGCAGCGGGCATGATAAGAGGGACCAGTTATCTGATATAGTAGAAACAGTGAAATAATGTATTGTCGAGAATTTCTTTATGATTTTCTTTCAAGCTAGAAAATAACTTATGCGAGCGAGAAAATTTTATTGAATAAAACGAACTATGCTGGAAGCAATTAATTTTCGATAAGAGGAAAACACACTAAAAATAGTGTCAAGCGCCCGCAGGTGAAGTTTTTTCAAATTGCGAGCGAAAAGTTCTTGCTGAGTGAGACCAAATAGGTGAGCCAATTTTGGGTACAGAAATTGGGTTTTGTTGAAAAGATCTTTTTTTTTTTCTTTTTTTCGCTTTGAAATAAATTTAAAAAACACGAAAATGAGTTTATGACAATAGAAGATTGTATTTTAATAAAGAGACTTCCATAAAAAAAACCCTTGGGACTATTCCGGATCGCTGAAGGCGTCGATTCAGGCATCCCGAATTAAAAATAAATTTAAAAATTGTAAAGCGCCGCAGGCGAAATTTTTTTAATAAAAAATGAGTGGAACATTTTTTGCAAGTTGAAAATGAGTGCGGTGCACTGGGGTACACTGGGGTGGATTTTTATAAAGTGGGGTGGGACTGGGGTGGATTTTTCCTCCGAGCTTGTATGTTATAAAAGGCCCTGGTCAGGCCCAGATCTTTTAAACAAAAAAAAATTTATGAAAATCAGAAAAGATTTACTCGAGTTATGAGCAAAAGACCAAAAACCACTTAAACGGCCCTAGCTCGGCCCAGACAGTGCCCAGATTCAATACCGTAAAATATTTTTCGACTACCTTTCAGGAAAAAAAAAGTTTTTGAAAATCGATTAAGATTTACTCAAGTTATCGTGTTGACGGGCAGACAGACCGACAGACCGACAGACAGACAGACCGACAGACAGACCGACAGACAGACCGACAGACAGACATTGTTTTTTTCGCTGATTTGTCATCTGGAGGCAACAAAAAAGTTTTCCCTTTACTCCCGGGTTCGAATTCGCAATGTAACAAACGTGGTAGTAAACGCATCAGACCTACGTACTTCGTACGGGTCTAATAAATCTAGTACAGTCCACTAGTCCTAAACATGGTCGTTCGAGCCGGATCAAACGTTTACGCTAGAATTAAATGAACATTTTTTTTTGTCACAAAGGAACGACTAAAAAAGTAAAAGCTGTTCACGTGTCATTGAATTGTAGTCAAAGCGTGTACAGTTTTTGTTTCGTGTAAATTAAATACAGTGAACTAAAGGATACTTTTTACTGTAAATTTCGTGAACATTTATCGAACTCAAATGTGTATCTAGCGATTAAGAGCAAGAACAGTAAATGTAGAACTATGAACGAAAGCTATGCTGCTCTTAGTGTTTTTTGTTGGTGATTTTTTTTTGCATCTTTTGCATAGTCTTTTTGTAGTGCAAAGTCGCAAGTTCAAGCGAAAGATTAAACAAAAGAAACATCGTTAAAATGGCGTCTGAAAGAAAGTGGGATTTTTATAAAGAAGCCATCATGAAATCAGGAAAATTCATTAATACAATGGCTAATGACGTCACCGAGGAAGAAATTACTACCCAGTACGACCGCTGCAGTGAAGCGTGGCGCTTATTCCAAGATATTATCTTGGAAATAGTTCAAGTAACAGGAGATGAATTTTCAGATTTTGAAATAACTGAATTCGATGCTGTAGAAATAATTGCCATGGCTATTATTCCCCGTTTCAAATCACTTTTGAAAAAGTCACTTACTGAAAAGGATGAGTCATTTGAAAGTGCTAGTTCGGCGAATCTACAACGAGGTGACGACGTCACCGCTCACAATGGAGGTCTACGCGTACCATATTTCAAAATTCCATTGGTTTCTGGCAACTATGACGCTTGGCCAGCTTTCAAGGACTTATTTCGCTCCATGATACACTTTCACACTAAAATGTCATCTGTACAAAAATTGGGTTACTTGAAGGTCAACCTATTTTGCGAAGCACTTCAATTAATCCGCAATTTGGAAATAACAGATGTCAATTATGAAACGGCGTGGAATTTGTTAATTGATCGTTATGATAACGAAAGAATTTTGGTGAATCGATGGATTCACTTGATCGTTACAATCCTCACTCAAAAGGTAACGCATTGGACATCAGACCTGTAGAAAACTACGATGATTTCTTAATCTACTTGACAGAAAAGAAACTTGATCAAACATCAAAACAAAAATGGAAGGACGAAATTGCTGAAAATCAGAACGTCACGCCTAGATGGGAACTGATGTCTTCATTTTTGAAAACAAGATTTCGTGCTCTGGAGTAGAGGTGTGCGCTAGCCGAAATTTTATTTTTTATCGGCGGCGGCGAAAAATTAATTTTTAAGCATCAGCGGTGGCGCACGGCTTAGCCGAAATTTTATTTTTTACCGGCAGCGGCGTAATTTTAGGTACTTTTTCGGCGGCGATCGGCGCGGCTCAAAAATATAAATAGAATAACAGGGCCTATTTTAAGAAAAAAAAAAAAAAATAAAGTACACACTTTTTCGTAAATAATTTTTTGGCTTCAGTAACACAGCTACCTCATGATTTTTTTGTAGCGGCGCCGAGTTTGACTTTCGAGTGTGGAGCAAGACAACTTTTTGCAATTTGATGAAGCAGTGGTTGTTCCTAAATTCTTAACATTCAGACTTGTAGTATTTTTCTGTGTCGCAGTTTTTATAATTTCGAAGTCTTATAGCGCATTAATGACCAGAATAGTTATTCATGTTTTTAATTGGGTTGAAATCATTTTTTCAGTTATCAGTGACTGAAGTGAACGAAATTCGAGCATTTTAATTTTTGAAGCGAAATTATGAGAGAAATGGTATTTCTGAAATTAAATCTGAAAGAAAATTTTCCCTGTACAATTAGATGACATCGAATTGATGTCGACATTCAAGTACAAATACGAATTAATGGACATGCAGTTATGAGAATAAACAGACACAGGTATTTGTAGGTGGCAAAAAGCACGCGTAGTTCGTGAGAACGATAAATGCGTTAGCTTTAGCTACAAATGCATGGGTTAGTATGTAAGCAACGGTTTGAAATTAGATCTGATTTGAAAATGTCCACGGTAGCTCAATTGGTAGAGCAGCACCCCGGAAAGGTGAAGATTCTGGGTTCGGGTCCCAGTCGTGGAGTTAAAATTTTCTTTCAGATTTAATTTCAGAAATACCATTTCTCTCATAATTTCGCTTCAAAAATTTTTAATTGGGAGCGAAGCGAGTAAAAAATTTGGTTCTTATAAGCGAGTAGTTTACACCGAGCTTGCTCTTTAAATATTCAAAGTACTCTAATGTTGAGGCCGAAATTACTTCGGTAAATCAGCAAATCACGTTTAAGCAAATAGATGAATTTCTGTGATTTACCGAGACCAATAATTTCTAGTCATAATAAATCACCATGGACGCTATGGCATCATTATTCGTTAATGGTTAATCATGGTTAATCACCCGGTAAATCACGGCTAATCTGTGAATAAGTGAATATACAAATAGGCCAGCATACAAATGTGGAAGAGTCGTGTGATTCATTTGTATTATTAGTTACTAAATTGGAAGAGCCGCAGGCAGCAACTTTAAGATTTGATAACATTTGTGACGTGAAACTTGAAACTACATTAAATATGTTCTAAGTAGGAATAGTGTTATATCACAACATAACTTTCTAGATGAACTTGTTTGAAAGATATTAAATGATTTTTTAACTCGGAATTCATGGAGGGGCTACGCCCCCACATTTTTCCGTGGGGGCAGCTGCCCCCTCTGCCCCCCGAAGTCTTTTTGTCGATATACTCTTTTTCCTTCATTGAAATTTAGAGCAGTATTTCCTCAAAATTCAAAATATCCTGAAATCTGAAATGCTTATGAACTCTGGCTTTAGCTTTTTGCACTGAATAATGTATGTAAGATTGATCCATCTTTCCTTTTAACTTTTTTAGGACACATGAAATTGTAAGAACGAGAAGACAAATTAATGCATGCGCCGCAGGCGAAATTTTTATTTGAATCTTCATATTATTACTTGAAACTGAAAGGAATGGAAAAGAATACAGTGAAAGGCGAAATTTTCGAGCCTTGATTAGATCCTTTCCTTTAATGACATCCTGACCAAAACTATTGTACCAAGAAAAAGATTTGCGGCACAAAATTTTTAACTTCAAATTTTTAATTTTGTGTCTTTTATAGATTGAAACGTCTTTGTAAATCTCATGTTCTTTCGATTTTTCCACCGGTTCGAAACTATACAAATTTTTCATATTCACTTTGACGTACAAATTATTATGCGAGGTAGATCCACTCGTAGATGCCCGACCTTGAGTTTTGCGGCGATGGTACGGGCCAATGCTACTTTCATTGTGATAAAGTCATTATTCTTGTTTCGGCAAAGAATTTTCAGTAACTGTTTCGGATTCGCTTGTCGATTTTCTTCAACAAAAGCTAATTCGAAATATTCCTGGCGAAATGATCGGAACTCATAATCTTTCATTCCTTTCATTCGAGTGTGCAATTACACATTTTACACACAAGAATACACACTTTTTCAAAATCAAGTACACACAGTGTGCAAAATACACGCTTAAAATAGGCCCTGGAATAAATAATTGTTTTTGTGAATTACACGTATATTCAATATTAAAATAATTGCGAAGTTGTCACAAAAATTAAATGTATACCCTCGTCTTTATCCTTTTGCATCTATTCTGAAATATATGACGGACAACACGTTTAAAATTGTCCAACTGGTATCAATTATGTTCTCGAATATTATTCCGCTGAGTATTATAAGCAAAGTAATAGTTGCGATCTGAATCAGAAAACATAACCAAAGACCCGTACGTATCAGAATAGATGTGACAAACAGAATAGATGTGACTCGAACGTACCTAAATATACAAATAAGCAAACAATCCAACGTTTTCTGTTCTTTTATAACTGTAAGAACTTCAAAGATCCGTAGAAATTACCCAAGGTAATGTCAAAGGCCCTACTGAAGTACGTCTCTAGAAAATCTAGAAAAGCTTATATCCAAGGACTACATCGTTTTTCCCTAAAACCCAGAAACAAGTGTTGTCTCAAATTTTATTCTCTACAACTTTGTCTTTGGAAGCAACTTTCTACCTCTCATAGTTCTGGAGATTCGGGTCATCCTGCCCAATTATGCAAGTGGCCATATACCAGGATTGGGCCATATTTCCCCAAAACCCTGAAACACGTGTTCGCTTAAATTTAATTCTCTATATCTTCGCCTTTGGAACAAACTTTCTAACTCTCATATTTCTGGAGATCTGGGCCATCCTGCCCAATTATGGAAGTGGCCATATACCAGGATTGGACCATATCTCCCGAAAACCCTGAAACACGCGTTCGCTTAAATTTAATTCTCTATAACTTCGCCTTTGGAACCAACTTTGTAACTCTCATAGTTCTGGAGATCTGGGTCATTCTGCCCAATTATGGAAGTGGCCATATACCAGGATTGGACCATATTTCCTCAAAACCCTGAAACACGTGTTCGCTTAAATGTAATTCTCAACAACTTTGCCTTTGGAACCAACTTTCTAACTATCACAGTTCTGGAGATCTGGGTCATCTTGCCCAATTATGGAAGTGGCCATATACCAGGATTGGGCCATATTTCCCCAAAACCCTGAAACACGTGTTCGCTTAAATTTAATTCTCTATAACTTCGCCTTTTGAACCAACTTTCTAACTCTCATAGTTCTGGAGATCTGGGTCATTCTGCCCAATTATGGAAGTGGCCATATACCAGGATTGGGCCATATTTCCCCAAAACCCTGAAACACGTGTTCGCTTAAATGTCATTCTCTACAACTTTGCCTTTAGAACCAACTTTCTAACTCTCACAGTTCTGGAGATCTGAGTCATCTTGCCCAATTATGGAAGTGGCCATATACCAGGATTGGACCATATCTCCCGAAAACCCTGAAACACGTGTTCGCTTAAATTTAATTCTCTATAACTTCGCCTTTTGAACCAACTTTCTAACTCTTATAGATCTGGAGATCTGGGTCATTCTGCCAAATTATGGAAGTGGCCATATACCAGGATTGGACCATATTTCCACAAAACCCTGAAACGCTTGAATGTCATTCTCTACAACTTTGCCTTTGGAACCAACTTTCTAACTCTCACAGTTCTGGAGATCTGGGTCATCTTGCCCAATTATGGAAGTGGCCATATACCAGGATTGGACCATATCTCCCGAAAACCCTGAAACACGTGTTCACATAAATTTAATTCTTTGTAACTTCGCCTTTGGAAATAACTT
>CM055404.1:88939291-88988626 GCA_029228625.1 Pseudolycoriella hygida
GCCTTTGGAACCAACTTTCTAACTCTCACAGTTCTGGAGATCTGGGTCCTCTTGCCCAATTATGGAAGTGGCCATATACCAGGATTGGGCTATATTTCCCCAAAACCCTGAAACACGTGCTCGCTTAAATTTAATTCTCTATAAATTCGCCTTTGGAACCAACTTTCTAACTCTCATAGTTCTGGAGATCTGGGTCATTCTGCCCAATTATGGAAGTGGCCATATACCAGGATTGGGCCATATTTCCCCAAAACCCTGAAACACGTGTTCGCTTAAATTTAATTCTCTACAACTTCGCCTTTGGAACTAACTTTATAACTCTCATAGTTCTGGAGATCTAGGTCATCCTGTCCAATTATGGAAGCGGCCATATACCAGGATTGTGCTACATTTCCCCAAAACCCTCAATCACGTGTTCGCTTAAATTTAATTATCTACAACTTCGCCTTTGGGACCAACTTTCTAACTCTCATAGTTCTGGAGATTCGGGTCATCCTGCCCAATTATGGAATTGGCCATATACCAGAATTGGGCCATATTTCCCCAAAATCCTGAAACACGTGCTCGCTTAAATTTAATTCTCTACAACTTTGCCTTTGACAGTAAATCTCCATATTGCATAGTTAAGGAAATATAGAAGAACGAAAAACTGTTTTCGTACATGGCCAAGAATCTCAATTTCGTCCATTCCATTGGTCCCAGTGCCCAGACCCCTGTACCGATTCCCACAAAAAATTTTTCCCAGTTTTGTGACATCAAATGCTTTCATTTGACACCAAAATGAGGAATGTCCATGCTATACTTGCTGAGATATTTGCGAAAAAGCTTCACCGACCTTCGAAAAACCATGTTTTTGGTCACTTCATCGACCATACCTCCAGAACCACTTCATCGATTTTGCTCATCTTCGAACTTGAATCATGGGAGGCATGTACCTTTCAGGGAAAAACAGTTTTACGCTGATGGTTGGCCGTTGGAAAAAAAAAGTTGAACGACGGACAGACAGACGGACCAGACGGAGACGTAAATTTTTTTATTGCTGATTCGTCATATTAGACGATAATAGATGCATCCCCCCACGCCCCCTCGATCTGCCCCATGTTACAATAAAATTGTTTGTAGTAAACGTCCTAAAGGTCCTATCTTTGTACTTCGTACGGGTCCAAATATTTGAAAAATCGACCATTCGAATTCGAAAGTTTATTCAAATAATCTTAAAATGGAAATTTTTTGAATGAAAAAAATATTAAACAAAAATTGTGATAAAATTGATTGTTTTTATGAAAAAAAAGTTGCGCCGGAATTATTTGTCGGCGGCTGGCGGCGGCGTGACGTTTTTCTGATGTTCGGCGGCGGCGCACGGCTTAGCCGAACTTATTTTTTTTCGGCGGCGCTCGGCGCGGCGTACGCCGGCGCACACCTCTACTCTGGAGGTTCGCAGTCCTAATGCAACTTCAACAAACGAGAAATCCTCTAACTTTACAAGCCAAGCGAACACTCTTAAACCCTTACAGTCTTCCACATCCGAACAGACACCAAAAACCAATGCAGATTATTTGTGTTCATTTTGTAAAAAAAGCATCGTATCAGTTCTTGTTTTTCTTTCCATAAAAAACCTTTCATAGAGCGACAGGCCTTCGTGGAAGTAAACAAATTATGTCAAAATTGTATAATTGCTGGTCACAAGGCAGCCTTATGCCCATCCTTTGTAAGCAACGGTTTGAAATTAGATCTGAATTGAAAATGTCCACGGTAGCTCAATTGGTAGAGCAGCACCCCGGAAAGGTGAAGATTCTGGGTTCGGGTCCCAGCCGTGGAGTTAAAATTTTCTTTCACATTTAGCTTCAGAAATACCATTTCTCTCATAATTTCGCTTCAAAAATTAAATGCTCGAATTTCGTTCACTTCAGTCACTGATAACTGAAAAAATTATTCAATTTAATTTTGGATAAAATCACTGGTCAGCTACCATCAGAATTCATCAACATAAAATTACCTAAGAGCTGGAAAGAACTTTCTTTAGCAGACCCAAAGTTTTATCAACCCGCTGACATAGACGTATTACTGGGTGCAGAGGTAATGCCAAATATAATTAGAAGCGGTTTGTTAAGAATGAGAAACCATTAAATTATTGCTCAAAAGTCGTCTTTGGGCTGGCTTCTCTCACGTAAAGTTTGTTTAACAAATCCGATACCCATTAAAATCTCAGGTGGGCTAACGGCAAATAATGATGGTGACTTCAATAAACTCAAACAACAACTACAAACCTTCTGGGAGATCGAAAACCTTGGCTTTGAACATGTAATGGATTCAGATGAAAAATTTTGTGAAGAATACTTCGAGAAAACTTTTTATCGTGATAATACTGTACGTTTTGTTGTGCATTTACCGTTCAAACCAAACTTCGGTGACAATATTTGCTTGGGAAATTCGCGAAACATTGCCATTTCAAGTTGGTTGGCCACCGAAAATCGTATGCTAAAGTCATCTGAATTTAAAGCTAATTATGATACTATTATTCACAAACTCATCAAATATAATTTTATGCAATTGGTTCCGGTGTTGGAAGAATTCATCATGTGGTCTTACGAGGAGCCACTCTTGGAGGAGCTAAAAATACACAGATGGACAGGTAATAAAAAATATGACAAACTTATTGAGTTACACGGTTTTTCAGACGCGTCCCTAAAATCCTACGCTGCTGTCGTTTTTGTCAAAGTCGTGGACAAGGAAAACAATATTATGATTACATTGCTCACTGCAAAAACCAAGGTCGCGCCCATTAAGACTCTTTCTTTACCTCGACTAGAGTTATGTGGAGCTTTACTTTTGGCACGCTTGTTACAGCGGGTTGTTAAAGCAATGAACTTTCGTAATGTCAACGTACACGCTCATTCAAATTCGTGAATTGTACTGGCTTGGTTGCATTCTGGGCATACTCAATGGAAAACATTTGCAGCCAATCGCGCATCAAAAATCACAAGCATTTTACCGGCTGACCATTGGCATTACATTCCTTCTGAAATCAATCCAGCAGACTGCGCGTCTCGTGGACTATGTCCATCAATGCTGGCTACACATTCATTATGGTGGAACGGTCCGGACATACTCAGGACTTCAACTGAAGCATTCCCATTGTCAAATGAAACGGTCGTATTGGGACTCGACATGAATAAGGAGGAAAGGCAAAGTCACTTAACCGTTGCGAATATTTCAGTACAAGCAGCTTGGGAGTTTGGGCGTATTGCTGGCTATTTATAAATAATTGTCGCAAAAGTTCAATTAAGGTAATTAATTACATAACTCCCGAAGAACTAACTCACTCTTTACGCTACTGGATAAAGGTAACTCAAAGTATTTATTTTGCGAACGAAATTACCTGCTTACAAAATAACAAACCGATACCTCGATCTTCACATATTCTACAGTTGACACCTATTTTGGACCCTGTCGGAGTACTCCGTGTAGGAGGTCGTTTAGAAAATTCTGCGTTAGCATTTGACACTCAACACCCTATTATTTTACCCGAAACTGACACATTACCAATTTGATCATCGATTCATTTCACAAGCAAACTTTACATGGCAACGTACAAATCATGTTACAATGTATTCGTGAAAAATATTGGATTGTAAATTCCCGCTCAGCCAGCCGTACGAAACTGGGTTCACAAATGTAACCGTTGTTACAGATTTTCTTATAAGACTGCTCAACAATTGATGGGAAATTTGCCTTCATCCAGAGTCACACCTTCGCGCCCATTTTCTCATTCTGCCATTGACTATGCAGGACCTGTAAAAATAAAAATGAGGAAAGGTCGAGGCAAGCAACCGATTTTGAAAGGTTACGTTTCGGTATTTGTGTGTATGGTGACTCGCGCCATACATCTAGAGCTCGTTGGAGATTTGACAGCCGACGCTTTTATCGCTTCATTTAAGAGGTTCACAAGTCGCAGAGGTCAAGTAACAGATGTTTATACCGATAACGGTTCCAATTTCACTGCAGCAAATGAAATACTATCCGAAGAGCATCGTCAAGCAATCCTGGACACAGAAACCAAATTCGCTGAGCTGCCCGCCACCGATGGTGTCACTTGGCATTTTAGCCCCCCAGTGCCCCTCATTTCAACGGTTTGGCTGAAGCCGGGCTTCGTTCAATGAAACATCATTTACGTCGAATTGTTGGGTCAACTATCCTTACATACGAAGAGCTCTATACTGTGTTGTGTCAGATAGAAGCTGTCTTAAATTCAAGACCAATTTACGCACTAACAGATCATTTCTCTCACTTCACAGATCTTACGCCTGGTCACTTTCTAATGGGTTCAGCACCGTTGTCAATACCAGAGCCCACATTATTTAACGTAAACGAAAATCGTTTGACTCGTTGGCAATTAATGGAAAAAATGAAACAAAATTTTTGGTGAATTTGGTCTTCGGAATATCTAACGTCATTGCAGCAACGACCAAAATAGCACTCAACCGTCAACAATCTCTCTATTGGTCAACTTGTCATCATTAAACAAGACAATTTACCACCAACGAAATGGTTACTTGGTCGTATAGAGCAAATTCACCCAGGAAACGACGGCTTAGTAAGGGTAGCAACTGTTCGTACACAAAATTCTATATTGAAGCGACCAATTGTTAAATTATGTCCCTTGCCGTCACCCCAGCATCCAGGTTTAGAAAATCAACCCCGCTTAAATTGATCCATCGTTTCGCATGCAGCGAGTATCACGCGCTGCCAAAACAAATCGTGATGGCTAAGCCGGAGGAAATGCCGGTCTTTTTTTCTTTTTTAATTTGCGATCAACCTATGGCCCATTCTATGCAAACCGTGACGCCTGTAATGTAAGGAACGGAAATACTGCCTTAACCGTAGGAAATAGCGAAATCATACGTTCGGCGGAAAATTAGACATTACAGTTGTGAACAATTTTTTCATAGAACACAACATTTGGACTCTTGGGCGACTCAGGAGAAATTTTCGTTCCTTACATTACACATATTTGGAATGGCCCCTATAACCACGGGTTATGGCGGGGAGGATGTTCAACGTTCAAGAATTTTAGCACACTTTGCAACTGGACTATTTTGAATTTACTTTTGTTAAACGTTGAACCAATCAATACTCTTTTCGGGTATTCAATACTTTAATGTTATGTTCATGCTTTGTTAGAACTTAGTCGTTCGAGATATTTCTAACACACAAGACGTGTATTCTCAAAGGAATATCATTTGAATAAAGAAGAACCTTTTTGTTAAACTTTGAAATTTCGTATTTCATTTCAAATAAGCAAAAACTAAGCCGGAATAAATCTAGTACAGTCCACTAGTCCTAAACAACTAGAAGCTTTTTTTTGAATTTTCATTCTAATGTAGAACAAAGTTTATGTTTTTGACTCTGATGATGGGGGAATGGGGGATGGGGAAAATATTGGCAAAACATTTTTTCTGAAAATAGGCGTCTCCATGTTTCTAATCCAAGCAAGACAACGTTAAGTCCAAGAAATTGGAATGATATCCGTCATCGATTACATAGATATTTCAAATTTTGTTTCGTCGATGGAACAATAGCAATATGAGGGGAATCTATACAGCCTACCCAACGAGGAAAGCGATATAGATCCCAAGAATCTCGACGATTTCTTAAAGCGTTTCCATACTATTTGGAAATTGAATTGTTTCAGAAAACAGTCCACTTTCATGACTTTCATGTACTGCGTCCGTATTGATCTACTCAAGCTAGGTTGACTCAAAGCAACATAATAATTTTCACCAACATTCGTCTTGTAGGCATTTACCTGCGGCAAATATTCCACTTCCTCCAACAATTGAATTGATGATAAAAATGAAAGTTCCTTCATGTCAAATTACTATTAAAACAAAAACAAAAAAACACAACCCAACGAAATTGCTCCGGTCGAAGTATTTAAATGTGACTCTGAAATGTCATTTCTATTTACTTATTCTAAATCTTCAAAACATTTTACTCATCTAAACTTTCACTCCTATAGAATTATTAATAAATAAATTATGAAATTCAGTATATTGATTAGCGTTTTGTATCAAATCACACGAAGCTTCAGATCCGCCAGTGACCAACGTGACAATGTAATTCGAGTGATAATCGTGCGGAACTTTCCACTGGTGGATCTTAAGAATCGAATTTTTTGAAAATCACACGGAAATATCAAAATTCACCGGTGGATCTTAGATTCACCGATATGAGAATTGACACCCTGTGACCTTAAAGTACAAACCAAAAAAATACGAAATTAAATGTTCGAGTTTAATGTATGTTTTGAATGAAACACAATGGGCGTCATATTTAATTTTTGTAATCAAAATTAAAACGTTTTCTTTGACAAACTTTAAAAATTATTCGTACATTGAGTCAAATAAATAAAAATATTTTTATAAAACAATATTTTTAATACATTGGCAATGAATGACACCACAACAGTCGGATGACATTAGTTTTAAAACACAATCAACATGACTGTCATTTTCATACGATTGATTTTGCATCATTGCATGGCAGTCGTATTGCTTGTGTTTTAAAAACAATAGCTATTTGTGTACCTGTTTTGGACGATTGATTTTGGGCAATTTCGCGAGTTGTAGACCGAACGAAGTACAACTTTACATACAAACAGCGAAATCCCAAAAAACTTTCAAAAATGCCGTCATTTTCGGCCCCGTCGCATGTAATGGTACTTTCCTTCCAATAAGTTCGTTTCGCCCTTCTATGAGTATCGCTGATTTCGGCATGAAAGGCATGAAATAGTACTTTATTGGTGGGCGAGAGAAAATCCAGGATTTCTTCTAATGTGAATATTGTACATAACGAGTGAGCGTAGCGAACAAGTGAGAGTACAATATTTACATTAGAAGATATCCGAGATTTCGCACGCCCACCAATACAATATTTTATTTCATTAGGCGAGAGAATATGGAACGTTATTCATTCGAGCGCATGAATGTGATAGCTGCGAGAAATTATCACTGCTTCGAAGTGTCAGGGTCCTGGGTTCGAGACAAGGCGGCTGCAGGTCTTTTTTTCAATTTTTTTTCCAATATTTTTTTTTTTAATTCTAATTCATTAATGACATAAATAAAAACTGATTCAAATACAAAACGAACAAAAACGTAAACAAAACCTCTCAAAATATAAAAGCTTGAGTATGTATGTTGAATATGGAGAAAAACAACGCTAGTGTTTGTGAGAAGTTAAATTAAATTAAAAAATTTGAAGTGATAAAAATTCACCAATATATTTTTGCATACAACATTTCATGAAATGAGTTTGAAATGACTTCTGAATGCATTACTTCGTTTGTAGTCAACAGACAGTATCAACAAAGTTTGGGTCAGTGGTTAGCATTGTATCCTTCTGATCTTACATGCCGGCCGTGGGTTCGAGTCCGGCGGCTGCAGGTCTTTTTTTTCATTTTTTTTCCAATATTTTTTTTTTAATTTTATTTATTTGGTCGTTTTGGTCGTCACGTGAAATTACTATTTTCATATAGACATTTGAATTTTGCTCTGTGTATAACATAAAAAAAAACAGATTCAAATACAAAACGAACAAAAATACAGATACAAATACAAAACGTAAAGAAAACCACTCAAAATACATAAGCCTATGTTGCATATCGAGAAAAACAACGCTAGTGTTTGTAAGAGACATATTTGTACATTCTACGTTACTATATGCTTCCATTTGTCAACAAACAGTATCAACAAAATTTGTACATAGCAAATGAGCGAATTTGGGTGGGTCGTGAGTTCAAATCACGGCGGTGCCACTGTTTTTTTCAGTGAATTGGCAAAGAGAAAACGAATTTTCCCTAGTGATTTAATGTATGGTTTTTCCTTTATATGCAAGAGTGAATAACGTACGCTATTCTCTCGCCGATGAAATAAAAACGTTTTCAATGTCTCGTATGTTTTCGGCATAAGGAATGACACCACAGCAGTCGGATGACATTGTTTTCAAAACACAAGCAATACGACTGCCATGCAATGATGCAAAATCAATCGTATCCGACCAGGGCCTATTATTAGTGAAACTTCGGGAAACTTCGGGAAACTTCGTGAAACTTTGGGAAACTTAGTGAAACTTCGGGAAACTTAGTGAAACTTCGGGAAACTTAGTGAAACTTTGGGAAACTTTGGGAAACTTCGGGAAACTTAGTGAAACTTCGGGAAACTTAGTAAAACTTCATGAAACTTCGGGAAACTTAGTGAAACTTCGAGAAACTTCGTGAAACTTAGGAAAACTTCGGAAAACTTAGGGAAACTTCGGGAAACTTAGTGAAACTTCGGGAAACATAGTAAAACTTCGTAAAACTTCGGGAAACTTCGTGAAACTTCTGGAAACTATGTTTCATGAGTTTCACTAATAATAGGCCCTGTCAGGGCCTATTATTAGTGAAACTTCGGGAAACTTCGTGAAACTTTGGGAAACTTTGGAAAACTTCGGGAAACTTTGTGAAACTTCTGGAAACTTCTGGAAACTTCGGGAAACTTAGTGAAACTTCGGGAAACTTAGTGAAACTTTGGGAGACTTCGTGAAACTTCGGGAAACTTAGTGAAACTTCGGGAAACTTAGTGAAACTTCGGGAAACTATGTTTCATGAGTTTCACTAATAATAGGCCCTGATTCCGAGCTCTAGAACTCGAGGAAGCAGGACGGTACCAAGTTGAAAGTCACTCTAGATCAGGATGAACACCTTGCGGAATTAATTGGTGGTGTCAGAATTTCAGCACCAGGCTGCCTTCACTATTCCGATTTCTAGAACTCGAGGAAGCAGGCCGGTGCTAAGTTGAAAGTTATTGAAGATCAGGAAGACTACCTTCCGGAATTAATTGGTGGTGTAAGAATTTTAGCACCAGGCTGCCTTCACTATTCCGAGCTCTAGAACTCGTGTAAGCAGGACGGTGCAAAGTTGAAAGTCACTCTAGATCAGGATGACTACCTTGCAGAATTCATTGGTGGATTCTGCGATTCGCTTCGTTATAATAAAGTTGTCATATATATGTGAAATATAGTCATGCATTGGTATATACTGATGTATATCTTTGTATATTGTATATCTTTGCATATTTTTCATACGTTCAAAGCCACCTCATTTACATGATTTCGATATACGCTGAGTGCCCGAAGAAGAAGCTTAAGGAATTGCAAGTTGTGCAAAATGCTTGCTTGAAGGCTATGTACCGACTGCCACGGCTAACTCCATCTACATATCTGTACAGTCTGAGTATACTAGCAATCGAAACTCTGGCTACAGTGGAAATGGTCACAAACATCCGGAAGATGAGAAGCTCGTCGACAAAACACAACTCTACGTTTGTCAACAACACAGCTGTGCACTCGTACGAGACTAGAGTCCGAAATCACATACATTCCTTCAACCCGTACGGCACCAGACGCAATGTAACGAATACGATACATCCTGCTCTCATTCTCGCTGTTGGTGAATACAATCAGCTCGGTAGCGAGATTTTGCAGACGCGATGCATCGACGATTTTAGATCAAAGGTGAAATTTAAAATTATGACTGATAGTGAGAAATATTGTTTACTATTGCCGTACAGTAGTCAGGAATAAATTTTACTAGTGAAAGGAAATGTTGCACAATCTTAATGATCCCGTTACTGTATTACTATGTGAACTGAAATGACAGCTGTGATAATTGTTTTCTAGAAACTATTTAATCTTATTTTAATTTAATTTATTTTATATTTATTAGACGACATAGTCACACCTGGCTGAATTTTGCTACATATTTTTTTATGTTTATTTATTTATTTACTTGTTTTTTGTCAACTGTTTTTGTAACCAAACTGACCGTAGTGCTCTATCCTAAAATTATTTTCTTATCGTCCTACTATGTACTTCACGCGCTATAATGACAAGAAGTGATAATAAATGCAGTATTAAAAAAAACATCGATGTGCATCGACTAGTTAACAAACCTCAGAAAAATTTTTCTCTCTAAGTTGCAGTTAAAAAATTTCTGAGGCTTTTTGACGCTACACGGCATTATGTAAGCGACATTGAACAGAAACTGTTGATCCAATTTCAGCGTAAAGGTAGAAATTAAAACCAGCATTGAATATTTCTAATGTTTTTTATTCGATAGAAAAAAGGAAGATGAACCACCCACAAAAAATACATCTTTTCTCAAAAAGATTGTTACAATTTTAATGCTTCAAATTTTTAAGCATGGTGTTCATGACGTAATTCACAATATTTAGTGCAACTAGAAGGTAAAGAGCGGATATCAACAACTAATAGTATTGTTCGCACAAGCTTTTATTTTACGTGAAGGACACTGCCACGAGAAAGCTGTTGCTATTTCACGTGGACGAGAACCACTGCCACAAAAGCAGTTGCTATTTTACTAACTAATAACATGAAATAATCCGTGTTAAATTCAGATAGGAATCGCATGTGATTTAGATAGGAATCGCATGTGATTTAGATAGGAATCGCGTGTGATCCAGATAGGAATCGCATGTGATTCAGATAGGAATCGCCTGTAATTCACATAGGAATCACATGTGATTCAGATAGGAATTGGCTGTTATTCAGGTATGAATCGACTGTAATTCATATAGGAATCGCCAGTGATTCAGATATGAATCGCCTGTAATTCAGATACAAATCGCCTGTTATTAAGATAGGAATCGTCTGTCATTCAGAAGAACAAATAATTTTCATCGGTTGTCGACTTTCGTTTCGAAGTTTTTGTTGATTTGTTGCATTACAACAACAGTATACTAACACAATGATGCCTCGTGCAAAACTGCTAAAAAGAATTGCCCATTACATTGTATTCTACCATTACTGGAAGAAATAACAACTCAAAATTATATATTTACTGATTCAGTTTCATTCATCATGATTTATCGACCGAATCAGTTTTTGTAATGTTTCATTTAGGGTTTTCAAACAGTTGGTAATTTCAGTGTTAGTTTCCCTGTATTCAGTTATGAACCTCGTTTGTTCGTCCATGCTTTGAGTAACCATTTCGTCCATCGACTTCGGACTTCTTTGTATACGACGATTACGATTTGGAGCTCTTCCTGAAACCGCGCGCCGATTATCATTTGTATTTCCGCTTGAACCCTTGAAGTCATGTAATTGAATGTTTTACTTGATCGTTTGATAAATATGGTTTGTTTACCTCGTTATTATCCATCGTTTTCCTCGGTTTTCGTATTAGTCTATTTCAAATTTGCAGTTTTTAAAAATCCCAAACACCTTATTTCAATCAAATAGAATTCGCAACACAATCAGAACGAAAATGCTAATATGAAAGGGACGGTTTACTTTCATTAGGCACAAAAGAATCTTTTTGGTTGGCCGAAGCCCCCCCACACCCCAAAAAAAGTCCACAAACCCGAAAAAAGTCCTCAAGCCCAAAAAAAAAAAAAACATAAATGTCTTTGGGACAAGGAATCATGTCCGCAGCGGCAGCGGAGGGCGTGACGCAGTCCCTGTAAAGAGTGTGAACGCACTCTTAGATATAGTTAACTTTTGTCATGCGCATTGGTTAGAAAAAACTTTTGTAGTAGAGTAGCGTCGCCTCATTAGACCTTCGACCATCATTGTAGTTAGTTTATATAAAATAAACTCTTCAACATTTATAGTAAATCTTTTATTATAAAAAACTTAAAACATGGTGTCAGAAGTTAAAAAGTAACAATAAGTGACGAACCAAAGAAAGTAAATAGTCGTACCGTTGTGTGAAATTATTTCAATACAAGTGAAAAACTTCGTTAGCGCCATTCTTCGTTACAATTTATTAGAAGATAATTTTTTTTTTTTTTTAAATGGCTACTGGCACAAATCTACCAAATATTAAACCATTGGATTCCTCAGAGTTGGAAAAGGAATGGCCAAAGTGGAAACAAACATTTTTGCTATTTTTAAAAGCAGCTAAAAGAAATGATGATTCGGATAAGATAAGCTGTCCACGTTGCTATATTCAATTGGTGAACATGGTCGGGCCATTTTCAATGTATTGTTTCCTAATGATGGAAGTTTGGATACAATGTTTACAAAACCTGTAGAGCAATCTGTACCGGGAACGGAAGGTGGAGAAGAAAAAGTAATCGTTCCAGTTAAGATCACGTTGAAGGAAGTTATTGAGGCTTTTGATAGACATTGCAGTCCAGCAAAGAGCACAACGATGGAAGCATTCAAATTCAACTCAACGGTACAAAAGGAAAAACAATCTTTTGTAGAATTCGAGACAAAACTTCGCACCCAAATTCAATATTGTGCTTTCGATTGTTCGAAATGTAAAACGTCGTACGCTGATCGAATGTTATTGGATCGTATCGTCACTGGTGTTTATGATAAAAAATTGCAACTGCGGTTGCTAGATGGGGAAACCAAGTCATTGGCACAAATTATCAGCAGATACTGGAAAAAAATAATGTTGGGCCAGCGGAAATTAAGTCAATTGAAGTAAATGAAGTCGATTCAAACAAGGTGGATGCAATAAAGCGGCTTTCATGTTTCAATTGTGTTCAATGATCAACATCGTCGTGTTTGTCCCGCTCGTAATATAAAATGTAGGTCATGTGATAAGGTTCATTTCGAAAAATATTGCAAGACAAAGCCTCTTCAAGGTGATTCATCACAAAGACATCAGTCAACAGGAAATAAAGTGGTAAATTCTGTCAACTGGCGACAAGGTAATTACAATGTTTTTGATTTAGATCAGGCTGACCATGCGCTAAAAGTAGGATCGTTAAGAAATGTTAAAATTGTTTCAAATAATTTAAGTGTTGGTCGTATCAGGTGGTACAAAATTGTCACGATTCAAGATTGTAAAATCAAATTCAAAATCGATACCGGATCGGATCCGAATTGCATAAATATTGGTTCTATAAAAAAGATTAATGTCCCTATTGAAGAAGTATCGGAAGTATCTGATCTTGTTTTGGACTACAGTTCAAACGAAGTAAAAGTTTTTGGTAAAGTTAACTTAACCTGTATTGATGTAAAGTCAAATGAAAAAATGTTTTGCGAATTTCTTGTTGTAGATGATGTGTTTGAGCCTATCTTGGGTCTTGAAACTTGTATTAAATTTGGTATAGTCAAGCGTATTGATACCATTGAAGAATTTCCAACTGATTCTGTGGAATTTGTTAAACGAAATAAGGATATTTTTGATGGATTGGGAACCATTCCTGGAAAGTGCTCTATTGTTTTGAAGGAAAATTCTACACCAACTCTTCATTACAAAAAGCGTTTTCCTTTGAGTGTTCATGAGAAGTTGAAGTGTGAGCTGGAAGCTCTGGAAAGGGATGGTATTATTAGTTTCGTTGATTACCCAACTGACTGGGTTAACAATTTGAAGTTGGTTGAAAAGCCTAATGGGACTCTTCGCGTTTGTCTTGATCCAAAGCCTCTTAATGCGTGTATTAAACGCGAGCAATTTTTGATCCCGACGTTCGAAGATTTGGTGAGTGGTTTATCGGGTAAGCGTGTGTTTACAGTTTTGGATTTGTGTAACGGGTTTTGGCATCTAGAACTGGATCGTGAGAGTTCAGATTTGACGACTTTTATGACGCCTTTTGGTCGCTATCGTTGGAACCGTGCTCCCTTCGGATTAAACAATGCTCCTGAGTTGTTTCAAAAGAAAATGGTTATGTTGTTCGGTGATATACCGAATGTTATGATTTATTGTTTTTTGAGAATATCTTATATATTACTCGAGCTTTGCTTGATCGTGGAACAATTAAACTGTTTCAGTTATGATTTATTTTGATGATATTGCTGTTGCTGGTCGTGATTATTTTGAGCATGATAAAACTTTAACGACTTTGTTGGATCGCGCGCGTGCGAATAACGTAAAATTTAATAGCTCAAAAATTCAGTATCGGACTACAATGATCAGGTTTATGGGACATGTGATTTCGGACGGTAAAGTTGAACCGGGTGACAAGTACATTAAGGCGATCACTGATATGCCTAGGCCGGAAAACAGATCAGACCTTTTGCATTTGCTGGGTTTATTTAAATTTCTTGCTCGCTTCATTCCAAACTTATCGCAAAGGTCAGCTGCGTTGCGTAATCTTACGCGAGGTGATGTTGAGTGGAAGTGGACTGAAGCACATTCAAAAGAGGTTGAGGACTTGCTTTGTGCGGTTGTTAGTTCTCCTGTCCTTGCTATTTATGATCCGAATAAGAGTGTTGTTGTTCAGACGGATAGTTCTAAGGATGGGCTGGGAAGTGTTCTACTTCAAGATGGTATGCCTGTGGCATACGCTTCTCGTACACTTTCGAAAAGTGAACAAAAGTGGGCTCAAATTGAAAAGAAGCTACTTGCGATCAAATTCGCATGTGATAGGTTCAACTATTTTTTGTATGGTCGCGAATTTGTTGTACATTCTGATCATAAACCTTTGGAAGCATTAGTAAAAAAGGAAATCGACGATGTGACGCCGCGTTTGCAACGCATGTTTATACACTTGTTGAAGTATCCCGCATTGACGATCGTATTTAAGCCGGGAAGGGAGATGTTGGTGGCTGACTGTTTGTCGAGAGCACCATTATCGGAGACTGGTGAATATAGTCAGGAACTGTCGGACATGGTTCATTCCCTGACACGAAAGGCTTGTATGTCAAGAGAAAATTATGATTTGTATGTGAAATTGCTGGGTGAGGATGAGCGTTATAGACGCATAGTTGGCTATGTAGAATCGGATTGGCCAAGATATAAGGAACTTGATGACTTTAGTCGTTTGTTCCACAAGTATAAGGACGAATTGCATTACGAGAATGGCCTATTATTCAAGGATCATCGCTTAGTTGTTCCAACTCAGTTGCAAGATGATATCTGTAAATGGTTGCATGCACCGCATTTGGGAATTGAAAAAACGCTTGCGCGTGCTCGTCAACAATTCTTTTGGCCAAATATCACTTGTGATATCACGGAATTGGTCAGAAGTTGTAAGGTTTGTGAGAAGTTTGCTCGTAATAATCAGAAGGAGCCTTTAGTACAGGATCAAACACCACGTTATCCTTTTGAAAGAATATCTGCTGATATTTTTGAGTACGCGGGAAGGGATTGGATCGTTGTGATCGTTGCATATTCGGGATTTATTATTGTTCGGCAGCTACACGATAAGAGTGCCCGGCATGTTATTGAAATCTTGGATCAAGTTTTCTGTTGTTACGGTTACCCAACAGAAATTAGGAGTGATAATATTCCATTCAACTCAAGGGAGTTTGAAAAGTACCAAGATAAAACGAACATTGTGATGAATTTTTCTAGTCCTCGTTATTCTCAGAGTAATGGGTTGGTAGAAAAGGGTGTGGCAATCGCAAAAAATATCCTTAAGCGTTCCTACGAAGCAAATGAAGTTGGGAAATTTCAGTATCGCATTCTTGAGTATAATACTACTCCGGTTGCGTCCATGAAAATGTGTCCATCAGAATTATTTTTTGGTAGATTAGTGAAGAATCGTTTACCTATTGCCGGTGGGTTGTTGTATCGTAATAGCTTATCTGAATCGGAAGTACAAGACAAGATCAGTGCAAAGCGCGAAACCCAAAAAAGATATTATGACAGAAATGCTAAGTCGTTACCAATATTGACTCCTGGTGAGAAGGTTATTTTTAAGAAAAATGGGAAGGATTGGTATTATGGTACAGTTGTTCGTAAAGTTAATGACCGATCATATATTGTTGTTGATTCTTTTGATAATTATTTCCGTCGTAACCGACGATTCATAAGACAAAGCAATAATTATGATTTTAACTCTAGTGATTTAATGTATCAAAATGAGCCCTCTGTACCATTGCCTGAAATTGATAGGGACAAATTGGAACTTGAGGCGGAGCGATTAATGGTTCGGCCCGACATGATCGGAGAAGAATTGAATCTAGAATCTAATCGCAATGTTTCAGGATTCGCGAGTGACAGGGAAACTAGTCGTGAAGCTGTCGCTCATAGCGATAATGATTCACAAGGTGCACCGGAATATCCACCTGATGCAAACAATCATTATCGAACGCGGTATGGTCGGGAAGTCCGACAACCTAAAAGATATGGGTATTGAAGATAATGAAGTATATAATTTTAAAATTTTAATTTTAATAACTGAACTGAAAAAATTAACTGAAAGAACTTGAATTGATATAAATAATACATTAAAATTTCAATTAAGTAAACTTAAAAAAAAAAAATTATAAAAAAATAAAGCGTGTAAAGAGTGTGAACGCACTCTTAGATATAGTTAACTTTTGTCATGCGCATTGGTTAGAAAAAACTTTTGTAGTAGAGTAGCGTCGCCTCATTAGACCTTCGACCATCATTGTAGTTAGTTTATATAAAATAAACTCTTAAACATTTATAATAAATCTTTTATTATAAAAAACTTAAAACAGTCCCCACACAACAAAAAAGTCCACAAGCCCAAAAAAACCCATACGAAAAACACTTCAAAATCGTTTAGAAATTGGCTGAGATAACGACGTTTCAAAATTGTATTTTTCCATACATTGTACCTTAATCCATTATTTTTATTAATTATGAAAACTTTTTTTCTGATCTGTCGGTTTCTATGTAATTTTCGTTCTCGAACGTTAGTCTCGGCCCCAAATGAAAAATTTGATATTATCAAAAATGCTGGAAAAGTCGTGGCGTCTGGAAAAGTGGTCAATTTTGAGGGTTTTTTAGGTCATGCTTGGAGTTTTCGAATTTTAGCTCCGGAGTGACAATACCTAGAAAGTTGATATCTTCCGGCAGGTTATAGAGTTTGATCAGAAGAATTTTTGGGATCTTAAGAAAAAGGCTGCTAGCTGTCGAAACGCCACCATATTCGATTTTCATAAGGATTAAATTATGTTTTTGTGGGTTTTCTAATTTTAGCTCCGCAACGACAATACTTAGAGAGTTGATTCTTCCAAATGGTTATAGAGTTTGATAAGGAGAACTTGTTGGGATCATAAGAAAATGGCTGCCAGCTGTTAAAGTGGATTTTGTGAATACTTAAAAATGCTATCTTCTGAATTAGGATAGCTAGACAGTTGGTTTCTTCATAAAAGTTATAGAGATTGGTGAGAAAAATTTTTTGAAGATTTTTTTTGTCAGAGAAAATATTTTTTGCAAAAATTTTTTTTACGAGAAAATTTTTTTATGTACAGTAACGGAATCATAAGATTGTGCAACATTTCATTTCAATAGTAAAATTTACTCCTGAAATAAAAGGTTGCACAATCTTATGAATCCCCTACTGTAATAAATTTTTTTAAATATAATTTTTTTGGAGAATTTTTTTTTTCAAAAAACAGAAAATTTTTCACTTTAGTTATAATAAGTGCAAACTTCCACAACGACAGATATCACAACAAAAACTTCTTCAAAGGAAAAGTCTGACGCAATCCCTAATTCCACTTCCAAAATTAATGCTTCGCTGAAAATACGCAAAAGTTTCCTTGGCAATAATGTTACTTTGTGTTCAAAAAATGCGTCACAAATTCCAGACTCACTAGCGTAAAACTTTAGAAAACACACAAAAACTGACTTGACGTAAAAAATGTTTGTTTTTAACTTTGCAACTTTGCAACTTACTTTGTAAAGTATTTGGAGTTGAAATTTTGTGAAAAAATTGGGGCATACATAATCTAAATAAAATATAAAAAATTTCGACCTTACATGCGGATAATATTTAACGTTAAATAAAATTATGGATTGAAAAAAAAAAGTTTTCCGAACTTTTTCAGAGTAAACACCCTTTCAGAGCAACTTTTCACCATAAATAATGCAACCTGCTTTCGTCACCTTATCGCATCTATACTTGCCCCCTAAACCTAATTTCAACATGGTGGAAATTATTTTAAATAATGAAAATTGTAAGTTTCCGAAGTCAAATCGAGGGTATGAAATTACTTTGTACTAATAGACTAATTTGTAAAAGTAACGTTTCCAATCACCTCCAGATTGTTTAACAGGCTTGAAATCTCGTTCCATTTCCTGGTTCTGTATTTATTCCTACTCGAAGATTGGTATGTTCCCAATAACTCATAAAAATTATCAAAAACTAAATTAACTAATTTATTTTTTTGATTTTTATCTACTCGCGGCATTATATAGTATTTTCTAAAACATAACCTTAAGACTTTTTCAAAGTAACATTTATTTTAAATTCTAAGATACTGTGTTTTCCTATGGCACGAAAATTAAACTTGGATCAAGGGTGAAAATTTTTGTTTGAGTTATTTATTTTATATACGAAGACGATTTTTTCGAAACGCGCCACTTTTGTCGCGCTGTAGTTATCGTTAAATTCTTCAAAAAGTATGCAAGATACGAAAAAAATGATAATTATTGATTTTGTAGAAAATTTAATTCTGAACAAAATTGGCAATTTGCATTTTTTTCGTATCTTCTACAGTCGGTTTGAAATTCTTTTACGAGTTTTTTTGCTTACCAGCTGGTTCCACTTAAACATTTCAAACATCGAACAGAGTGGAAGTCAATTTGATTGAATTTCATATAAAAAATCATAATCAGTTGGAGTGATTACCCCGTCACAACGAGCTATGAGTGTGTTTGTAAACCAAATGTTAACAATAACTACATGACATATGACAGAGTTATTAGTTCGGATGGCTTGTTTATTAATTTTTTCTACTCTCAAAACTCAAACGATTTCTATAGTTCAGTAAATAGTGTTTAATAAGTGCATACAGTGAGGCTAGCCTAAGATTGTGCAACTTTTCATAAGTTTTGTTTCAGATGGCAATTTATGAATACAAGTTATACATAGTTTGCAGAATACTTGAGACATCAAACCGAGGGGAAGTCACGTCGATTTAACTTCGTATAAAGAATCGAAAATAGTTTGATGTGATTACCCCTTCACATCTAGCTACGTGTGTGTCTGTAAATCAAAAACAGTAAACTACATGACATGAGTTCAAAACGTCCACGTAACATTAAAAATACACGAAAGCGAAAGCTTTCATTGAAATCAGTTTAAACGTCCCGTTTGGTTCATATAAATTACACACATCATCGAAATATGTCTACGCATTTCACTGTTTTACCGAAATTAAAAGTTCTTCATCGAAGTATAGTTGTTATTATTACTTGAGGGAAGAACTTTTAAAATACACTTTTGTTGTGAATAAATACGAAAACGAGCGAAGTTTCAATTTCACAAACATTTATTCTTCCTTAGAATAATTTTACAATGTTCTCTGATGGCCGACCGATCGAATATAAAACAATTCATTCGAAATTCATTACGTAAACGATACGGTAGATATGTCAGAGTTGATAAACCTTTTTATCTTTGTATACGAACGTATACAACAACTTTGCTTCTATAATCAAAACAACTACGGTCATGTAATTAATAGAGAGAGTGGGCAAATCGACTTATCGCAAAATTCCAAACTTATACTTATAACTATAAGTTTGACTTATAAAAAAAGTAATGCTCAAAGAACCTAGAAATAAAAATTAGAACTTTTGATAATTACTTTTGTATAAGTCAAACTTATGGTTATAAGTTTTGCTATAAGTAGGTTTGCCCAAACTCCCTAATATTTACATTGACAGACAAACGCATAGATGTTAAGCTGATAGCTAGATGTGAAGGGGTAATCACTTCAAGCCAATTTCGACTCTTTATATGAACTTAAATCGTCGTGACTTCCCCTCGATTTGATGTCTTAAGTATTCTGCAAACTATGTATAACTTGTATTCATAAATTGCCAGCTGAAACAAAAATTATGAAAAATTGCGCAATCTTAGGCTTGTCTCAGTGTAATTTAATTTTTTGATGACGTACAATCCACATGAACAAAGTTCCAAATGGGCTACTACTATGACTTTTCTTATATTTTTTTGTGATTCTATCTGTTACGCAAATCACAAATCCGAAATCAAAATAAAAAAATATCATTTCGTTTTTTTATAATCGACTTTAAAATTTTGAAAATCCAACTGACGACATGCCGATGGGCATGTTGTGAGTTACTATATAATGAAATGTATTTTACTTTGTGTTGTTGGTAACCGTGACGCTGTTATGCTGTCTTTCTACACGCGCGTATTTTGTTTGACATTTTTGAAGTTGTAATAAAAAGTCAGTTTATTTTTTAAATTTGAAAGTAAAAGTTATTGAAAGTAAGTAAATATCGTGACGTATATTTTTGATATTAATGATTTAATTGTAGTGGCACCGTCGAAAAATTGTGTTGTTATAAAACAAATTTAAACTTGTTTATGTTTACAAACGTATGACAGTTCAATGATCACAGGTGGTGTGATAGGTCTTTTTTGTTGGTACACCTGATAATAAAGAAATGATGATGTTAAATATTTTTATTGGCAAATATTTGAACACGAAATTACAATTTCAATTATAAAAAAAAATAAACATTTTTGATGAGTGTCGTAGAACTTTATAGTGTTTAACTGGACCTTATAATTGAATAAAAATATAAAAAGATGAATAAAAATTTTAGTCTTAACCCATTGTTAGAAAATGAATTTCATTGACCATTAGTAAGGTGCATGTTTTCAGTGAAGTGCTTAAGTTTCAACGAAAAATTTGATTCATTTGATATTTATTTTGATTGATCATGACAATAACAGTTCGGCACATTATTTTAGCTGATTTCTTTAGTTCACATTTGCTGATTTGTTTTTTTCAGTTTTGAGAAAAGAAAAATTTGAAAAATAGTTTTGCCGTAAACAAAACACAAGCGTACGCGAGGTACCGTCATCAAAAAGATGGTAGTCTCAGATTGATAGGCTTCTTTCCATAACGGAGCTAATTGTGATTCTTTACTATGTAAATAGTTATCAAGTGAATTAGTCGAAACCCCCGCCCCTAGGGGCTACGCAGGCTTTATCATTTTCGCTTGTTGTCTATTCACAGAGCCAAAGCAAATAATTTTTCGTTTTAAATAATGATGCGTTATGTTGAAGGTCGTTATATCAGTTCGTTGGTATTACCGCTAATAATACTAAAATTGAAGTGGGCGTATTCCACGTTCCCCGTATTCCACTTCCCTCGTATTCATATTCCCCGTTATTCCACTTCTCCCGTGTTCAACGTTCACCGTATTCAACGTTTCCCGTATTTCCCGAAATTTGAACAGTTTTCGCTGCCTAGCTCCTCCGCACGAAGTCGGATCAAAACGTTTTCTTCTACAAAGTTGTAGGTCATCAAACACTCTAAGACTTTTTTTCCTCGACCAAATCTCTAACACAAATATAAACAAGGGACGAGTAAACCAAACGCTTAATTTTTCTTTTAAATTGTACCAATAATATTGGTTTACTCGTCCCTTGTTTATATTTAATCAATTGTACCGTATTCCGCGAAGTCTTACGTTTTTATTAGTTACATGTAAAAATGCGTAAATGTAAAGAAGCTCTAACACAACATCTTGACTGACCCGTTTTTTACCCATAACTCTCTTATTTCAGAACAATATCCCACCCCGGAATATGTTTTCTCGACGTTTTGCACCATACCCGACAACGTATCAAATAGTATTTTCATGACAAGGGGAGAAAATAGAAAATTGCTTAACAAGGTTGAGAATTTTCTATTTTTACTTTTCACATTTGTTAGGCGAAAATTCATATTTTCTCCCGAAAAAGATGCACTATTACAATTATTGCAGATAACTTAACACATTTAAGCATACAAAAGACGAATTTCACAGAAAACATAGAGAATAACTAAAAAACACATTCAACTGTGTTGTTTTTCCGAACTCTTATATCTCGAAAAATATTTGCCAAATTAGCAAATGAACTACTTTAGAGTAATCCTGTGATCCTAAACTATGTGCTGGCATTTTGTTTAGCTCGTATCCGTCGAGTCCAAAATTAATTATTTTTTTTTTACTTTCTTCATCGCGAAAAAAAATTCATATGAACAGATCGGCCATGATACTTTATGTTAAGTATTTATTTTCTCATCTCCTTTTATTTTCTCACCTCAAATGAGGTGCGAAAATTTATTTTTCCAGCCGCTACAAACTACCCATGCAAAATTCAATTTTCGCACCTCGTTTGAGGTGAGAAAATATCAATTTTCGCCTAACAAGTGTGAAAAATTAATTTTTCAGTAATGATTGATTGAAAATACAACCATTCAGATTGTACCAAAAATTTTTTATTTTAAGACGACTAGTTTCGGTCGCTGCTCCAGACCATCTTCAAGTCAACTTTCAAACTGAATATTAATTTACAGTTGTTTTACTCAAATGAGATCTTGGCCCCACGATAGTAAGGGGCCGTGACGCAAGTCTTACACGCCAAAAAATTCACAAATTCACAAGAAATTTTTTCGTAGACTAAGGAACATATATACAGGAACTTTCTGACTCCCCCCCCCTCAGCGACGTACCCCCCGGAAAATATTTTTCCCGGATTCTACGGAAAATTTTAGGCCGATTTAAAATTCTCGAGCATTCCTAACAACGGTTAAAAATTCCGTTCGATGGTACCGTTCATTCTTTCATCACAGCGCCGTATTTAGGGGGGGGGGCGAGGGGGAGGGGCTGAGATTTTCTCCGCCCCCCTGAGGCTTGTTCCTTCCCCTCTGATATATATTAATGTTCGGAAGAAAATCTGCCCGTAAGGAGAGGATGCTTTTATACTTTTTTCTTGAATAGTGTTGAACCTTCGACTACCTCTGAAACACAGCAAAATTTCTTTATATTTAATGAAATTCATGAGGAAGCCTTGAGTCTTGAAAAGCAAATCATGTTCGTCGGAGATATAAGCAAAAACGTTTCTGCGACCTTCAAAAAACAAGGTTTTGACAACTTATTCGATTGTAACTTAGAAAGTTCTTGAGCGATTTTGCGCATCATCAATCTCAACATTCCTTTTGAAACTACCTTTCAGGCAGACCTGATCAAAGTAGAGTAACGGGAGTAAATCCTCCGGGTCCGTGCCTAAAAAGATGGCCCGGGCGGTCATTTTAGGGGCTCATCCTATGGCTGAAAAAAAGAAAAACTGATCTAAATTTTCAAAATTTCAAACACCTTGATTTAGTAAAAAAAACTAGTTAATGGCCTACAAACTTTCGCCTACGGCGTTAGATAAATAAAAAATCAATCGATTATTGAAATTTTTACTTCCAATAAGCTCTACAACCAAAAACTTTCGCCTGCGGCAATTAAGTCGCTCTTCGATTTGCCTAAAGAACAATAGAAAGCAGCCCAAAATGTTCGCCTGCGGCGCCGTACCCGATGCGGATATTAAGCAATTCTTCGAATTACCTAAAAAACGAGGAAAAGCAGACCAAAGTTTTTGCCTGATTTTTTTTGTCTGATGCGGCGATTAAACAATTCTTCGATGTACATAAAGAACGAGAACAGGCGGTTCAAAATTTTCGCCTGTTGCGCTTTGCATGAAAACCTTACCGTAAAATGAGGTGAATATGAACAGTGGGGTGAATAGGAACAGTGGGGTCAATAGGCACAGAGCAGATGAGCCTCCATGTGCTCTGTACCTATTCATCCCACTGTTCCTATTAACCTCATTTTACGGTAGAGGTGTGCGGGCCGACCTTTTTTGGAAGCCCGGCCCGGACCGAACCCGATCCGAAATTAAAACCCGAAGCCCGACCGCCCGGAAAACGCAGGCGGCTCGGCCCGACCCGACCCGAACCCGACCCAAACCCGATCCGAAATAAAAACCCGAAACCCGACCGACCGGAATTTTCTAGACCCGAAAGCCCAAAACCCAAACCCGTGAAAAGTAGTTCGGGTTCGGGTCGGGTCGGGTTCGGGTCGGGTTCGGGCGGGCTTTTTTTCGAATTTCGTGCAACCCGCTCACCTCTATTCGATTGAGTTGAACTGCATGCATGAAAAAAGGGAGAAAAAAACGTAAAAAACCGACAAAAACGGTTTCTGTTGGTTTTTTCTAGCTTTTTTCATGCCTTGCACAGGAGATACGTACTGGCTTCGAAAGTCATTCAACTAGATTCTCAATTGTTGTTGTCGTTTATTTGCCGTGAAACTATAGTAGTTTGTGTTCCTAAGTGCACAAAGATTAATTTTAATGGCGGAGTCCTAAATGGCGAAGCCGAATAGGACAATATTTAGGACCAGGCCGTTAAAATTCCATTTGTGCACACTACGTTTTGTATTATGAACATAAATACAATGAACCAAAGACAACACATAACTGAGTAAGCGCGTATATCAAAACAGTGACATAAAGTTTGACTTTAAAGTTATCAAATATAAGTATGACATAAAGTCAAACTTCTTATATTATATTTATAGTATGAAAAAAGGAAGGTTGACAAAATTGATATTGACTAATTTGCAGTGTTCCAATTTTTATCGCTTGTGTTACAAAATTGAACTCAATGAAATTTTAGGCCAAATTGAATTGGGAGATTTGACTTTAATTACACCTTTTACACAAAATAACGCTTAAAGTGTTTAAAATAAACTTGCTCATCATACGGCTCACAAACGAGTAATGTTCTTTTATCTGAAATCATTACCAAAGTATACTTACAACAATGACACTGATAACTGGTACATTGCAATACCATTGTTAGTTAGTCGATGTAATTTGGATATTTTCAAAATTTCTTTTTGTACCAATATTATCAAACCCGAATCGTAAACCCGATAAAAGGTACACCTGAAACCCGCCCGACCGAAAATTTAAAAACCCGAAGCCCGACCGACCGGGATTTTCTAAACCCGAAAGCCCGAAACCCAAACCCGTGAAAAGTAGTTCGGGTTCGGGTCGGGTTCGGGTCGGGTCGGGTTCGGGTCAGGTCGGGTTCGGGCGGTTTTTTTTTCGTATTTCGGGCAACCCGCTCACCTCTATTTTACGGTACTTGCACCAGTTGAACAAATTAAAAAAAAATTGGATGCGACGCTTGATTCAAAGAAAAGCTTCCGACGCAGTAACAAAATTTTTCATTGACAAAGTAGAACTTTAACTTTTCTTAAAAACCAGCTTCTTCCATAATTTTCGTGATTTTTTTACTTATTGGCTCTAGGGAACCTCCAGGTCCGCTTCGGACTTAGCTATCATCTTAACGAACTATCGTCCTTCATCCCCTTTTAACGCCTGCCAAGGAGATGGTTTGTTCGCCCAGAGAAAGTCCCCTAACTTATAAATCTGATTTAATTGAATCTATAAGAGAAGGTTTAAGGTTTAAGAGAGGGTCGGGCCTAACACTCGGGACCTGTGCATCCAAGATCCTTTTAGGTAGCCTTTCATTACCCATCTTTTGAACGTGCCCGAACCAGCGGAGACGACTGCCCCTTGCCGCCTCTTCAACTGACGAAATCCTTAAATTTTCCCTAATGTCGTCGTTCCTATTAGGCAGGCGCCTGTAATTTTTTTTTTATTTTTTTATACCATTCGGTAGGTTTGTTACATTAATAATTTCGATAATAAAAAAATTTGGAATTATTTTATTTAATGCAATTTTGATTTTTGCTTGGCATGTTCATGGTTGCAGTTGGCATGTTTGCAGTTGGCATGTTTGCAGTTGGCATGTTTGCAGTTTATGCAGTAGTTTAATTTTCATGCAGTAGTTAATTTTTATGAAGGTGGCGATTCTGAGTGTTGAAGTTTTATGATCTTGTTTACATTTTGTGACATTTTGAATGTTTCAGTGATCTCAACAAAAATCAGAGTATTATCAATTAATTAATTAATTATTATTTTTTGTACACACATGGGTCGTTTCCTTTTGCAAATAATAGCAAAAAATAGCACGCCGGTATCCAAAACTTGAAAGTGCACAAAATGCAAATTTATTCTCCACAAAATATCGACCCCACAAAATGGCTCTTTTGGTCCCCAGTTAACCAATTCCAAAAGGGACTATAGATGTCAGCTATAGGTAAAAAATTTGGCTGAACACAAGTTTTGTCGTTTGTGAGGACCATTTTCTAAAAATATTTAGTTTCTTTGGCCACTTCATGTCCATTCGACATGTAAATCCAACCCTCAATATTTAATATTTGGGTTATGTTATAATAGATTTTGTAAACAGCAATGGAAGCAGTTTTTTCTTGTTCTGTTGGTACTCCTAAATCTTATTTTCGGAAAATATATTTGCAATAATATTTTGGCGGTTAATTTGTAATGTGAAATTACAATTTCAATTTAAAAAAAATAACGACACTTAATGTTTGTCGTAGAACATTGTTTGCCTTAATATTATCCATTTTATCGAAATAAAATAAAACCAAATAAAAAAATGTTAGGCGCATTCCTAATTAACTTTCGCTATATTCCTCATATCAGAAACCTCCAGGTCATGCACGAGATATCCGCAGATATCCCAACTCTCTCTACCATACAAATCCCCTAACAAATCGCCTAACTAACTTGCCATCCTCTGAAAAAATGGTTCCTAAGTTCTTGAATTCAGAAACCTACTTCAGCTCCTCCCCATTTAAACTGCAAGCTATCTCCTTCCGAGATTTGCCGATATGCATAACCTTAGTTTTAGCAACACTTCATTGAATTGCAAAAAAAATCTGGGGCGCGCCCCCCCCCCCCCCTAGGAAAGCGGTCTAGATACGGTACTGTTTCACCAATTGGTTCAACAACCTTCGTATTTAGTTACGTCCTTTGTCTCATATTATTTGTTAACGAAAGATGGACTAAACTTATCAAGTTGATTTAAACGTTTGTGTTTTTCGGTAAATGTTCATGTGATGGAAGTATAGGTGGTAGCGGTGCGAGTGGTTATTGATGAACGTTAAATTTTGGTTTCTGCGAATAAATTTAGTAGGGATGATTTGATGTTACCTAAGTCTTCGTTCAGTAGGTTTTTATGTTTGTTTTTGTAAATGTGTATAGCCTCATAACATTCTATTTTCCATAGCTGCTGGACTTCTTGTACCAACGATATGTTGTTCATGTCACAGGAATGTGTTTTTTGATCTCTCCCATCTGAAAATTCATCGTTACTATCGAAATCCCCTGTAAGAAAATTTGATTTCCCTCAGAGGATTTTTGTCATCTAATTGATCCTCAAATAGTAGTTATTACTTCCCAGAAGTAATGGCCATTACTTGAGGACCCATTATTTGCGATACCACATAATGCATATGAATTGTTTTCATTCATACGAAAACTATTTGTATTTTTGTTGTTGTTTCATTCACTAAAAACTTTGTCCTAATATTGCTTGAAGTGACAAAAAGAAACTAGAAAACCAGTCGAAAAAAAGTTAATTTCAATTAATGTTGAATTTACAGAAAATTTTTTCGGCCATTTTTGTTTTCGCTGATCATCATATTTTTTACGCAAAAACACAATTTTGACTCGGCCGATAAATATCACTGATCACTGTTATATTTAATTTAAATTTAATGATATTTCACTTCAAGCAACATTTAACACAATTTTTTTTTGATATTAATTGTATTAACTAAAACAAAAAAGGACATACCCACACCAAGTGAGTTCGAATTTTGAGCTGTCAAAAAGGTAAACGAAAAGTTTTGGTGCGACGATTGTCTGTGGTATGGCCAACAAATTTTTATTCCTATGATCCAACATTGAAAATAAAAAAAAAATATGTTCATTCTGGGTCCAGACCAGTTGCACATTTCATAACGGCGCAACGTCTTAGAGTGATCATGTTACATTAAAAAAAATAAGAAAAACTAAAGTAATTCAGACTGCACTGGCCTGTGTTAATTATAACTAATAACATTTAATTGGTTTATTTACTGTAAACACAAATTCAACACAAATTCAACACAAAATTCAATATAAAATTACAAAACAAAAATATCCAATCGTCGCACCAAATTTACTTTTTTTGTTTACTTCTTTGACAGCACCATATTCTTTCGAATCTTCGAAATTCGACGTAAAACTGTCAGAAGACGGGATATTTTTTTGGAGGGATATGAGTCGACGCTCATAAGATGAAACCACATGATGTTTCCTATTACATGTGTACATCTACAACCATCTACAACCGAAAGTCTTAACCTCAACAAAGAAATAAATTAATTTCGATTAGGCCAAATTCAATAATACGAAATGTTAAAAAGATGTCAGCGATCCCAGGATTGCTGTAAAGTCATTATTTTTTGCATTCACAACAATATCTGCCGCTACAAAGGCGTTCGGAAAAGTGCTCATTTGATCATTTTCCCAAACAATCACTTCTTGGAAAAATTGGAAAAATAATAACTTTACGATAATCCTAGCATAATTTGTTACGTATTTCGGGCTTTTTGTTTCACTCAAACTAGAAAATCGACATAACAAATAATCCTCGGAATAAAACATAACATCAAAAAATGATTTTCTAATTTTTTCGTTAACACTTTTCGTCGACTTTAAACCGAAGCTGTGTCGATTTATAGTTCGTTTGTTCCAATTTTATTACGAGTATTAGAAGAGACAATCGATAGATAACGGGCGCTGATGTCAATTTGACATCCTTTTCAGGTTTACTCGCAAAAACAATTTGACGAAAAACAAGATATGAAAAAATAGACCGAAAAAAGTGACAGAAACCAAAAATGCTGGTTCAATGTTGTTGTCACCTCTCGATTGTATTCCATGAGAATGGCACGATCTTTTTTTTGTTAATAAGACAACACAACAGTATTTCATCCATCATAAATTATTCTAATTCTTATTCTAAATTCCACGTTTAAGTTGATGACAAGTCTGAAAGTTGTTAATTTTCAAATTTTCTTACAGGGGTTCGATAGTAACGATGAATTTTCAGTTGGGTAGGTAAAAAAATAACTCATATTGGATGCTGTCAAAATAATTCATTACATGAGGGATCAATTTTGTGAACTCGGGAACTTACGAGTGAGTTTTGAACCAACTCGCTTTGGAAACTGTTTTTTGACTCGTGTCGCCTTCGGCTCGGATATACAATCCCCACCCTTGTCAAAAATAGTTTCCAAAGCTCGTTGCTTCAAAACCCACTCGTAAGTTCCGCTCATAACACAAAATTGATCACTCATGTAATGAATTATTTTCACAGCATTGAATGTAATCTACTATTGTTGTTAAATAAATGTTTACCTACTGCTGTTTTTTCCTTTCAACAATTTTTTAACTTGAGATGCTCCTCCCCTCGGATACGTAAGGACCTGATTGTTTTCCCAAGATATAAAGAGAGGCAACTGCAGTTTATGTCATAAATGCCGGATTTGTCTAACTCTGGTAGTTCGTCTTTAGCTGCGCCGAGTAGTTGTTTGAGTGAACCTTCGTTCCTATGTACTACTTCTAGATCAAACTCTTTGTAAATGGGCTTTAGACGTTTCGTGACTTCAGAGTAGAACTTTATGCCGCATCTTTTAACCGGTTCTCGTTCTATTTCATAAAAGGTGAGTTCTTTCCTCTTTTTATGTTTGTTTATGATGCTTGTTATGGCTTTACGGTCGAAACCGTTAATTCTTCCTATCTCTATTATTCGTTCGGTTTCTTCTTACATGCTCTCCTGTGTTAAGGGTAAATTAACCATGAAATGAGCCATGGAATGGTACGCTGCTACTTTATGTTTATGGTCGTGGTGGAGTCGCTGGTGATTCGTCGGTCTGCACTCGTTGGTCTTCTATAAACATTTACGTCAAGTCTCTTTTCATTCCTAGAGATTTCGGTGTCTAGGAAAGGAATTTTTCTATGTTTTTCCATTTCTAATGTAAACTTTATAGTTTCATACTGCTCAATCATAGGATACAACTCATTACGTATTACTTTTACTATGAACGTGTAAGCTCTTCTTTAAATTATTTTGTCATTGACATGACGCTCAGACATTAACACATCTAGAACAGTTGCGTTATGGAGATAATTAGAAGAGATCAACATTTCGGCATCTAGGGCCAATCTTCAGTCAAGTCATGCACCTTGATATGCTGATGGACGTGATGGACAAAGTGCTGACGTATCTATTTGTCTCAGTTAGAGGTATTTTTGGACTAGCGAATTGTAACGGAAATGGTTACAGCTGCCATCTGTTGAAGTTTTATATGAAACATTTCTTACTCTAACCCTGAGTGTATTGTCTCCAAAGTTAACTCAAGAGCTTATCACGTTCATCAAAGCCTATGCGATCTTGTAGCGGCAGATGCCAACATATTGTAACTATGTAATGTGAGGGTTTTAGTTCGATTTAAACTGTTGCACAAATATCGATTTACCGTTCTATCTAATGATAGCAAATCGGTTAAATCATGGGCGGTCGTTACGGAGAACAATTTCCGGCTATGTGAGGGAGCACACAAACTCGTAATTAATTCAGAGAATTTGTTGTTGAGTAAACCCAACTATGAAAAGTCACTCGACACTTTTCAAATCTCTACGAATTAAAGCCCGCAAACTTGGAATCAATCATAGGATACAACTCATTACGTATTACTTTTACTATGAACGCGTAAGCTCTTATTTGAATTATTTTGTAATAATACAAAAATATTGAATATTGAAAATAAGAATGTTGAGAAAAGGGTTAAATTTTCTTTTGTTGTTTATGGCGAAGATGTCGTCCATGTACCTTGCGTAAAATTTGGAAAACAATTCATGATTTTCCAGTGAGGTTTCATAATAGCACATAAACAAATCTGCCATGAAAATGCTTTCAGAACAATATCCCACCCCGGAACATATTTTCTCGACGTTTTGCACCATCCCCGACAACATATCAAAAAGTATTTTTTTTTACTCCTCAGTTTTGACTTTTGTTTATAATTATAAATGCTGCTGATATCGAGAAGTAAGGGATAAAGCTAAGTGTAAGCTGAATTTAAATACTTAGGAACCATTTCCGCATCTTAGGGTTGTGTGCTACGATAATAAAAGCTGATAAGTGTATTTTTTTGAAAGCAGACGTTTGTTTCAGCCCTATATCTCCTCCCTATTATCAAATTTCGCTTGTTATTCAGAACTCCCCACCACTATCATGCCAACAAATTCAAACAAAATTGACCCACTGTTGAGACGCTACTCAAAAATGAGTATGATCCGAGAGTGAAAAAGATGCTTTTTTCCAGGTATTCGAATCTGACTTACCGTTTTTCCCGGTATCCGCCAAAATCAGGCAAAATTTTCCGGTGGTAAAATGTTTTTTTCAGGTGACTGACAACTAACGCAACTAATTTGAGTGGAGAATTTAAAACTCTAATTGAGTGTGTTACAATTTAAGTTGAAGATTCAGGTCGAGATCAAATTCAATTCGTGTTTTGATAAGCATGTTAAAATGGATACAGTTCTTTTCTTAACGTCATGAAAATGTAGGCTGACGCTATTTACAGTTCCTGAACGTAGTCCTCTACGGAGACTATTTGCAGGAACTGCAAATAGTCCTCTCTAGAGACTGTTTGCAGGAACTGCAAATAGTCTTTTAAGAGGAGTATTTGCAGTTCCTGCAAATAGTCTCGTTAGAGGACTACGTGCAGGAACTGCAAATAACTTCGCATCGCGCGCGTGTCAGCTCCAGGCAATGCACCAGAAATTAGAATTACTTAATATTGCGGTGAGTTTTTTTCCTGTAAAAATTACAAGGAAGAAACTTAAGAAGTTAAAAAGAAACAAGTTCAAACCTCGGTATTTTACTTCAAAACGCTTTCAAGATGACAAATGTTTCGTAGCTACTTCATATTTCTGTAATAAACGAATGTGTCAAACAAGTTTACAGATGTCAGTGCTGACTATTCGAATCGACTGATGTCCATCAATTGTTCGCGTTTCCCGCAACTCCCTGGACTGGCTATTTTGTGCTTATCAAAACTTTTTAGCACCCTCTCCACTTGAGCCGGGGTGAATGTCAAATTAGCATTTTCAGGGTATGTTTCAATCGGTGTGGCAAAAGAGTCGTAAATCACTTCATCGACAGGAGTGCTGCTAACAGGGTTATAGACTGAAATAAAATACTTCGCAAATAAATTACATATAGACTCCCTGTCAGATGCCTCTTCATTCCCAAATTTCATACTATTAGGTAGAGAATTAGTTTTGTTCAAGGATTTTGTAAAGGCGAAGAAACATTTGGTATTGGATTTGATCTTATCTTCGCAGTCCTTTACATAATCATCGAAGCACGTTTTATTCCCATTTTCACAGATTTTCGAAGTGCAGAGAACTGTTCCCTCAATTTTTCCTTTGTAATGAGAAATTTCTCTTTCTTTATACTGCCCTTCATTAATGCTTTCTTTTTTATCATAGATATGAGCTCATGAGAGTAGTACACTGGATAATCTCTCGATGACATGTATGTTTTAGGTATCTCATCCACGTATGGCTGTAGAATTCGATAGAATTTTGCCACAGCACTATCAACATCGAGATTAGACAATTCGCTTGACCAGTTTATTTCTTGCCTGTTTTCATTGAGCTTAACATAATCTGATCTATAAAAGTTAGTTCGAGGCGGTCTTTTCTCTGACATGTATTTAAATTGTGCCTCGCTCCTAACTGTGCCAAAGTGTTTGAGATTGTGATTGTGGAACGTTTGAAGTACAACATTTTCCCGCATTCTACACCGACTCAGGATGGATTCTTCCCAGGTCGAAGAGTTGAATCTAACCTGATGGAGCTATCGATATTGGTTCACCAATCCTTTGACAACAACAAACAAACCGATATCTTCCTTGCTGACATACACAAGGCATTCGACGTTATTCGTTCAGTTATTAGTGAAGAAGGTGTCAATCGTCAAATACCAGCTATGTAATTCGATTCTTCTGGGGTTCTGTTCCTTCCTGTCAGGCAGAAAGCTAAAGGTGAACATAAATTCTTGTAAATCCGATGCGATCGACGTACTGTCTGGGATTGGTCAAGGATCTGTTCTGGCAGATCTATTGTTCGTGATCTATTTTGATGATTCTGATTGTTCACCTGGTCCTACTAGAGACATCAACTTTGCTGACGACAAGAAAATAGTTCATAACAGCACATCATCGATCGACGATACTCACTCAATGCAAAAAGTCATAAACAGCTTTATCAAATGGTGCTCCGACAACGATCTTGAGCTCAATGTCAGCAATTGTAAAGTTATCACCATTCACCGAAAACGTTCTCCAGTCCTGGCGAACTATCATATAAATGGCGATGTGATTGAACGTGTTAACTGTACGAAAGGCATCGGTGTAACATATGACGACGGCAATAATTTCAATGGACACCTTGAATTGGCAGTCAAGAAAGCCATGTCAATGCTTTCGTTTGTGAAACGCCAATGCCACGCTAGGTTCAACGTCGATACAGCCGAGAGGCTATATTCAGCGATAGTTCGTTCGCATCTAGAATTTGCCAGTACGATTTGGTCACCACACCACTCGGTCCACATCCAATCCATAGAAAGTGTCCAAAGACAGTTCGTTTTATTTGCAAACCGTGATCGGCGACGCTAATCCATATCGTATTCGTTCATATATGCTGAAAGATGTGAAGAACTTCAGCTCGTTTCACTTTTGAGACGTCGGACCGATGCAGCGATATTTTTCATTCATGATGTTCTTACAGGGAAACTAAACTGTCAGTTTTCCGTGATAAAATCATATTGAACGATGGCCAGCGAATGCTGCGTAGATCTTCACTGAATAGAAGCACTTGTAGTGCCCACGAGTATTCACAATTCTGACCACTAAACTTCGCATGTCGACTATTAAATATTGCTGCCAACCACATCGATCCGACCCTTCCGTCACGTGAATTCAGAAGAGAAGTCCACAAGCTTGATGACTCGGTGTTCGGTACCTTCGGCCTTGTTGGATGATGTGTTTGTTTTGGTGCTTTCTTTTCACAAATAGCATTTAAAACCGAAAGCACTTACCCGGGGGTGATTAACCTTTTTCATTTATCTGATGTTTTCCAAAAAATTAAATTTATTTTCTGATTGCACAGTTTACTTTTCGCCGGAGTTTCTGTAATTGGCTGGCCGTTACTACATTCTGGCTCCACTTCGATGATAACACGACGACGTATTCTATGACGACTGATTTATTTGATACGATTTACGACGACATACGATTTTTGACGATACGCTTTAGTTGAATTTGCTTTTTCACTTTTGACGGATTTTTTTCATTAGATTTTTGACTTAGCTTTACTCGATCTTAACTATTAGTTATTTGTTGTTTACTGAATTTGATTTTTTCTTATCTATGTCGCTTTTTGACGTTTTTTGATTTTCTAATTTTTGATTTGAACATTTGTGCAGATACGCTTAATTTGTAACGTTTTAATGTTTTTTCAACGAGGTCTATGAAAGCAGTCATAGACACTCTTTTCCATGTCATCTAAAACATAGAACACAATAAAATGCAATTCATCATGTGAAATTAGAACAAACGTGAAAATCACATGTGAATTTGCACTGATTTTCGGAAGCTTTCTTTTTTACTGAAAGCTATGCTTTAAATTTCAATCTCACAAGTAAAGTTGGGAAAATTTTTTGAGGTAAAAAGTTGGTTACATTAATCGAGAAATATTAAAATTTCATTAAAAATTGTGTACCTTTCAGATTTCTTTTTAACTAAAAAAACTATAATTTCATAACATTAATTGTCTGTAGTATTGCGAAATCTCTTATTTCAAAATTTCCCGTCTAAGCAAAGATTTACAACAACTTTTGAATCAATTAAATAAAACACTAACTTTCGTCCTATTATCATGGTTACTGAAAAAATCAAATTTTTCTATGTGAATTTCACGTTTCCCGCAGCTCCCCGAAATTTTGCCTATTTGGATAGAATTTTATTTGCTGGGAATAGTGAAAATTGTTTAATTGCTATGCGAACATCATCAGGTTTCTAATTCAACTAATCATTCAGAAATTATCTACATTACTTTTACTATGGGATACATTCACATTAAACATTTACATTAAATGATCGTCAACTAAATAATAAATAAACTAATCTACCTTTACTAGAAAAGGAATACATTGTCATACGTAAAAACAGAAGCAAAAAACCACAACAACAAACGCTAATTCAAATAAACATTTAACGTTTAACAAGCAACAAAATAACAAAATAACAAAATAACAAAATACCCTGAAAAGAATTCATATCATGTCATCATGTTGCTCGTTCAGCGTCCATGTGCGAAATGGTTATTTCTCATTACAAAAACAAAATTAAATTTACTCGCAGTCGTAGAAAGTTTCATTTATGCTCGAATTGGGCGTGTCTTCCGTGAGATCAATTACTTTCTCGTCAATTTTTCTCTTTAATGCAAACAAATTAAGCAGTGGAGATTTAATATTGCCATCGTCAACATTCAGAAGGTTTTCATGCTTGTGTTTATGTATGTGGATCGCTTCATAATATTCCACTTTCCAGAGGCGGCGGACCGGTTGTATGAGTTTCAAGTAACTTATGTTAACTTTGTGTTTTGCGCTAAAAATATGTCTTCCGACTGCCGTTTTGTTCTTCCATCTTGCTGAATTGACATGTTCATTGAATCTAATGAATAATTTTCGGATCGTCATACCAAAATAATAACGGCCGCAACATCCGCACTGTATCCTATAGATTCCAGACCTATGCAAATCTAAAGGAATATCCTTTGTCGTTCCTAATAAATCCTTCAAAGATCCTTCATTTCTATGCACAAGCTCTATGTCGAAAATGTTATACACCTTTTTCAGCGGCTTCGTTACTTTCGGGAAGAATCTAACACTAACTCTTTTCGATGGGTCATGTGGTACTCCATAGAAAGTTGACGTTTCTCTAAGACGTTTTTTGTCCATGTGCTTATTTATTATGTTCATAATGGTTGACTGGCCGTATCCATTCACTACCCCAATTTCGAGAATTTTTTTAATCTCTATCTCGATCTTCTTTTCGCTAATAGGGATGCTTGTCATAAAATTTGCCATTGCGTGGAAAGCAGCCATTTTATGTTTAGGGTCATGAAAAGAATCATTCGTTATATGTCTCATGGTGTAGGTTGGTTTTCTGTACACATCTACTTCCACTCTCCCCTTTACCACCTCACACATAACATTTAGGAACGGAAGGCGACCTTCAACTTGCCTCTCGCGATCATGCGACACAACAATATGCTTGCAAACAATATTCGAAACAATAATAATCGTATCTTGAAAGTTTTAAAATAAGTATAGAACATACTGAAAACGGCTATATTTGCGCTGTTACATGCCTTCTGCGGAATATTTATCATTTTGGAGAAACAAATTCTAAAAGTACTAGAAATTCTTAAAAATTCTAGAAAGTTTTTTTGTAGAATTTTGAAAATCTAGAAATTTTGTCGAATTCGTTGCTAGACGCATTCAGGGGTCGTTAATAACAAATGTCACGCTAAGAGGGGGGAGTAGGACCTAGCGTGACAGAGTGTGACAGGGGGGACTAAACCTGTGTTTCGTCACGCAAATTTTTGAAACCGTTTGACTGAAATTTCCATTTTTGTTCAATTTTCATCGTTTTTTAAACAACTCTAGCCTATAAAACAAAGGAAGAGTATTCTGTAATTCTTACAAATAATCGCAAGCGGCTGGACCGTTGGGCTTCGCAAGGCACATAAGAGTCAAGTCGTAGCTCAATCCAACCTGACTTTATTGTCAAGTTTTCAATTCTCCTTGCAGTGTAGTGACTGCATTGCCGGCACAGTGATATACTCAAAGTTGTGAGTTGTGACACCACGCAGCATCTTTTTTTAAGGCTTAAAGGGCAAAGCACGCAGCCTGATGTCAAGTACCGCCTACAACTTTCACTTAAATCACTTTAATGGTACCAAGAACCAGGCTGCGTTTCGATCTTGGATGGAAATACACTGTTTTGTGTGTTTAGTGACGATTACAAAGAAAACTCACAAGCACAACCAAATAATTTACACAGATACCCCCCAGCACGTGAAAACGTTTAATTCGGCGATGTAGCTCATTGAAATGCAAATATATTCAAAAAAGATTTTATGATCAAAAAATTTTGGACAAAAATTTATCTAAGATCGACGTCGATTTTGCATTATATAATACGTTTTTTCCTACGAATTTACTAAACACCAACAAAAATAACAGCCATTGTTTTTTAATTTTACGTCTTGTTATATTTCAGCTGTTTTGCCAAACAAATACAACGAAATACATTGCAAAACAGCTGAAATTTGACACGACGTAAAATTAGAAAACAATGGCTGTATATCGACATCGGCAAAAACTCAAGCCCGCTGAAGACGCGAGGCTCATACATAAGAAAAATTCAGTGCCTCCACTAAGTTTCAACGCGAAGGGTAGTCCTTTCTGACTAGATCGGTAGTACTTTTTCTGACCAGAAAGGTAATCCTTTCTGACCAGAAGCGTAGTCTTTTCTGAACAGAACCGCATTCCTTTCCGACCAGAACGATAAAAGGATGAGCATTATCAGGCTGCCAAAGCTGCACAGGTTCCGGGTGAACGGCCTAGAGGTAGGCCGAGAGAAGGTAAGTTACATTCTAACATTAAAAGGTTAGAGGAGTTTCATTAGACGGCTGGTGATAAGGTGATTAGAAAATGAAAACATTGTAGGGAAACAAATTATTGAATTTATTGAAAAGTAAAATTGATTAAAACAAAAGAACCTTACGACGTTTGTCAGCTATAAAACTCTTGCTTTCAGCTTTTCTTTTTAATAAAGCGGTACGGAAATTCAACTGTTCATTGAAACAATTTGGAATAATTGGACCGTCAGGCTCGTTACAGTCGTCATCCCAGTCGTCGTTATCTACTCCGGCAAGAAAAATTCTAGCTTTGAAGCTAGACTCGAGTTTGCTGTCGTATGTAAGGTTCTTCAAAAATGTAGCAACATTTGGGCTTTCGTTAAATATGTCTGTTGCTTTCTTAATTCTCGCGTCGAGTAGAATCATATCCTTGCTTCGTCTTTTCGTGATCGTCATTTCACATGCCACACTATTCTTCAACTCGTCCGAGTTTTGCATTTCAATCAACTTCAAGTTGCTTATCAGTTTCCAAATATTCGGGTGTGGTCCGTTCATTGCATTTACAATGCTGTTTAAGCACTCGCAGAAGTTGTTCGTTCGATCGGTCAATCCATATACCGATATGTTTGCTTTCAGCCATTGTGATCTCCAATAGGAACTAAATTTGGCCCAACGCTGAGAATTCAAACTTAGCATTTTTTCATCGATATACTCAAATCCGGAAAGTATGTAGTTATTTGGTAGGAGTGCTAAGGCAGAAACTTCTTGCAGCGCGGCTTGAAATTTTTCGTCTTTTAACATACCTTGTTTTTTGAAAGCTTTATGTATACCCTGGACATAATGGAAGAAACACCCTGTGATTCTTGCGGTGGGAAAATGTTTTTTTAAAGCTTTTCGAGTGGCTTGTTCGTAATCTGTCATGCAGCTACTAATGTTGACTGATGGAAAAAGTAACTTCAAACGAGCCAAAATGAAATCGTAGGAGTCAAAATCCTTTTTTTGCATAAATATGTAAGCCAAAGGGTAGCTTTTGTCTCTATAAATGAAGTTTACGATGTATAACTGTCGGAGCTTTCGTCGAAAGTGTCGCGGCAAAATTTTAAATGTGCCATCCATGAGTAGCGTGACATTGTCCAGCGTATTTAAGATTTCGAGCGTCTGTTTAGTTATGAAAACAATGTTTGAATTGCCATTTTTTTCCCACACTCCTCTATAAAATGGCAATTTCCGCTCGTCCAAAGAAAAATGCTTGTACTGTTCATTTTCAATATTTCTCATGAAATCGGCCATTGTTTTTGGCAGCTTTGGTATCTTTTTCATTCTGCGACGGTAAACAAACGACTCTTTGGATTTCGGCGGCGCAATATGGTTAGTGTTAATTTGGTCAATTAACTTTTGTTTAGTTTTTAAGTACACTTTGAGAGGTTTTTCCATCACATTTTCTTCGAAGACTCGGTCCATCACTTTATTAAATTTCTCATTCTCGACATCTTTGATGTTGGACGCATGGTTATGTTGCTTTCTTAACAATGCACACTCAAGGTCATGATACTTTGCTACAGCTCGGGCGGGGCAGCCATGACGGATGTAGTTTTTACAGCGGAAGAATGAATTTGACAATGTTTTGGTTACCATTTTAGTGTATAAATAGTTATTTTGGTCATGGAAGTTGTTGCTGTTCTCGATGCGGGTCAGATTCAACTCCGAAAATGATTTAACGCCCTCATTCTTTAAAAAATAAATAAAGTTGCAAAATGGTATCTTGACTCTGTTCATTTTAATTTACCAGACTGTTTTGATTCAATAAATCATTTGTGTTATCGATCTCCATATTCTCGGCACCCTCATTTGTACTTTCGGTCTCCATATTCTCAACACTCTCATTCGTACTCTCGATTTCCATATTCTCGACACCCTATCAAAGGCATTTGTAATTTATTATTTGTTTTCGATTAAAACTAAGAACTAAAAATGTAATATGATGGAGAAGGAGGTTGAAACATTAGGAGGAAGCAGAGAGTTATTTTAGCTGGGATTTGTAACATAAAGTTACGTATCGCATCGTAACATAAAAATTCAAAAAATATAGGTTATAAAAACGTAGTGAATATTTGCCCCGGGGGGCAAATAGTCTTTTTTTGGCTATTGCACCGGGGGGCAAATAGTCTTTTCACTACTCGCCCAGAGGGGTGATGAAAATGGAATTGGAAAGAGAATTTTCCTTTTACAAAATGTGACGGAAAGAGAGCCGAGAATTTTTCCTTTTATAAAATGTATGGAAAATGTGATGGGAAGAGAGCGCTTGCTCTACTGTAAAGTGGACTTCACAGAAGAGTGTTATATAAAAGTAAATAAACTACCATTTATTGCCTCTCTCATACTATTCAAAGCATGTACTATACTTACTTACTTACTTAACCTGCACTACAATACAATATCTGTAACACTAATCAGTTCAAACTCATCGAATTAGTATGATAGTAAGAAACTTGTCGTCAGTAACGAAAAAAAAAATAGTTTTGTCAACAGAACTGTTTTAAGTGTTTCTTCCTCATTCTGGTGCGAGTCTCCCAGTTTCTATATTTATCGTCTAGTCTATTCTATATACTGTGGCTAATGGCACCCGGTGCAGTATTTTAAAGACACTATTGCCACTCGGTGCCATTAGCCGCAGTATTATAAAGCGACTATTGGCACCCGGTGCCCATAGCTTATTTCTGTAAGTTTCTTGCAGCATCGTAAAGTTACATTTTACACTTGTCATCTGTGACTTGAATTGTGATGTCTTGAAAATTACGTCAGTTTCATGACGTGCTAGTACTTACGTCTCTGACGAATTCACGCATCGACTGTGACATCAACCAAATGTAAAGCATTCATCTCAATTAGAGTGCGTTCAATATTTACAAATAACTAAGGTTCTGCGAACTTCGAAGTGAGTGTTAATATAAATTTGACTCAAATTTTATAAACAGGAAGAGAACCATAAGATTGTGCAACGGTTCGTTTTAACTCTTTTAACCGAAAAACCGGTTTTACTTGAGAAAAATACAAGCGAACACGTGAAAAGAGTGATAAAAGAGATATTAAAAAGGTGCACAAGCTTATGATTCTCTTTCTGTATGGCGAAAAGTGGATTTGTCAGATAACACTCACTTCAAAATTTGCAGAATACAAGTTGTTTGCATTCAATGCACTGTAATTTAGACGAAGGCCTTGAATTTGCCCAGATATATTACAAATGACAACGTTATAATGAGTACACACATCGTGAAAAATGCGTCAAAAATAAAAATCTCCATACAAAACATAATTTTTCACACATTCGGCAGACTCCTGAAAAATGCTTGAAAAATGCATTTTGTGTGTACTAGCCTTTAGAACGGAGTTTTTGAGAGTGGCGAAAAGTTATATCGTAAAAGACAAGAAAATATTCTCTCTACTGTGGACGGGATGTCATGATTTTTGGACCCCCTCGAAGTGCAGAGGTGATACACGTTTACCACAAACAATTTTATTGTAACATAGACCGAGCCGGGAGTTTGGGGAATACATTTAACATGGTCGAGAGGTGACGAATCAGCGAAGCTCGCCACTTTTTAGACCCGTACGAAGATACAAAGTTCTTCGAAAATGGGTCCTATGCGTTTACCACGACGTTTGTAGCCAGTCGAATTTCGACCCGAGAGTAGGGGGAGCACCGATCATGGTATACAGATGACGAATCAGCAATAGAAAAATGTCCGTCCGTCCGTCCGTCTGCCAACACGATAACTCGAGTAAAACTAAGCCAATTTTTAAAACCTTTTTTTTTCCTGAAAGGTAATTGAAAAAGCTTTTTGGGATCGAATCTGTGCACTGTCGGCCCAAGGGCCAATGAGCTACGGCCATTTAAGTAGTTTTTGGTCTTTTGTACATAACTCGAGTAAATCTTCGATTTTCATAAACTTTTTTTCTGTTTGAAAGGTCTGGGCATGCTTCAAAACTTATGAAAGAAACGTTTTTGATTTCGAGCTCTTGGACTCAGCCAGGGGCCTAAAACTGAGTCTCTACTAGGGCCCAACGTGTTTTTTCTACAAAGATCGGATAAATCTTATCCGATTTTCAAAGTCTTTTTTTTCCCCTGAAAGATATTCATAAAATTTATTACGGGATTGAATTTGGGCAAAATCGGTTAAAAAATTTCGAAGTTATGGTCGAAAAAGTAGTGAAAAACGTAGTTTTTTGAAGTTTGGTGGAACTTCTTCAATTATATCACTACGAAATTAGAACGGAAATCGCTCTTCAAGGTTTTAAATGAAAGATATCAGAAAATCACGAAAACCAAATTAGTGGAAATCTGTAGAGTGGTTCGGGCTATAGAGCCTTTAGTGTGGGCCTACGCAACCAAACACGATATTTGGTCTTTTTCGTGCGAACATTTGCGAACATTTTTGTACATGGAAGTATAGATCAGGGGCCTCTCCGAAGTGGTCTAGGTCGGTTCTAAGATCGGCCCCAGTGCAACTTTTTTCAATTTTGAGACTTTTTTTTAAGGATTTAGAGAGGTTTTTGCGCTGTTTCTTCGGACGGGTTTTTCCTTTCCTTTCGGCAATTTCCAATCCAATTTAATGTCGACGTAATTTCATGCACTTTAGAGTTAAGGCAACATTGACTTAGATACCTTCGAACCTTTTTGCAACATCTATTCTGTTTGCCACATCTATTCTGATACGTACGGGTCCCTGCATATGTTTTCTCTGCAACATTGTACAAAAAATCTCATCCCACACTGAGCCCACACTGAGAACTCTACAGCCCGAACCACTCAACAGATTTTGACTAATTTAATTTTCAAGATTTTCTGATATCCATATCTTTTCTTCAAAACCTTCAATAGCGATTTCCGTTCTAATTTCGTAAAGTAAAAAAGTTCCACGAACCTTCGAAAAACCACCGTAACTTCGAAAGTTTTTGACCGATTTTGCCCATTTTCAATACTGTACTTAGTTTAGTGATTATCTTCCAGAAAAAAAAACGTTTTTAAAAACCGGATAAGATTTATCCGATTTATGTAGAAAAAACACGTTGGGCTCTAGTAGAGATTCAGTTTTAGGGCCCTGGCTGAGAGCAAAAGCTCAAAATTCAAAAAAGTTTCTTCCATAAATTCTCGGAAATGCCCAGACAGTTCAAACAAAAAAAAATTATGAAAAGCGGAAAAGTTTACGCCACGTTAATATCCACCCCCCCTCCTTGAATAAAAATGTAATGAAAATTTTTTCTGATAACGTGTTGGGATGCTTTGCCTCAATTTTCTTGTCACTTAAAAACAAAAAAGTTTTCTCGAAAGCTTAATCGAGTTATCGTGTTGACGGACGGACGGACATTTTTTTTATTGTTGATTCGTCATCTAAGGACCATGATCGATGCTCCCCCCCCCCCCTCCCACTCCCGGGTCGAAATTCGACTGGTTACAAACGTCGTGGTAAACGCAACTGCGTTCTTCGTACGGGTAAAAACCTCATTATCAAAGAAATATTCACGAAAAAAACCAAATATCATATCTTTCATTCAAAACCTTGGAGAGCGATTTCCGTTCTAATTTCGCAGTGATAGAAGTGGAAAAGTTCCACTGACCTTCAAAAAACCACGTTTTTCACCACTTTGTCGACCGTTACTTCGAAAGTTTTCAACTGGTTTTGCCCAAATTCAATCACGTCATCAATTATCTGATTATCTGTCAGTAGAGACTCAATTTTAGGGCCCTGGGTGAATATAAAAGCTCAAAATCAAAAAAGTTTCTTCTATAAGTTGAAAGGCATGCCCAGGCCTTTCAAACAAAAAAAAAATATGAAAATCGGAGAAGATTTATTCGAGTTATGTACAAAAGACCAAAAACCACTTAAACGGCCCCAGCCCTTAGGCCTACAGTGCCCAGATTCAATCCCATAAAAGATTTTTCGACTGGTTACAAACGTCTTGGTAGGTAAACGCATAAGATCCTTTTTCGTACGGGTCTAAAAATTTATGAAAATCGGAAAAGATTTACTCGAGTTATGTACAAAGACGAAAAACCACTTAAACAGACCTAGCTCATTGGCTCTTGGGCCGACGGTGCTTAGATTCAGTCCCATAAAAGCTTTTTCAATTACCTTTCAGCTAAATCGGTTGAGCTTCACTCGAGTTATCGTGTTGACAGACGGACGGACGGATGGACATTTTTTTTATTGTTGATTCGTCATCTAAGGACCATGATGGAAGCTCCCCCCCCCCCCTATACTTCCGGGTCGAAATTGGGGTGGTTACAAACGTCGTGGTAAACGCCTAAGACCCCTTTTCGAAGAACTTCGTTCTTCGTACGGGTCTAAAAACGAAGCTACATATTTCTGAAATGTGCTCTTCATCCTCCTCCTCCTCCACTGCTCTACCCTCCCCGTCACGATTTCCAAGACACCCCATCCCCCCTTGAGCGTAAGTGATGAGGCAACGTACCGACAAAACATATAAAAACATCTAACACATTTAGAGATTTTATAAAATCCTTCTACTTCGTACGGCTACAATTAATTACAAAATTAACTGTTTGCCTACGCGGCTTATAATGAATTTGTTACAGTCGCAATGCTCACTTAAACATACAGTTACTTCTTTTGTTGAAGACGAGTTTTTGTTTAGATATAGAAATGTGTTTCTGTTCAAAGTATTTCAGATAGCTTTTGTTCATACATTGTTACGAAAAGCATTATTGTCATAATTGTTAGAATAGGGTTGTTTAAATTTACGCGATCACAACTTTTTTCTCTAAAAAGCGTAAAACTTCCACTATTAATAAGACTAATAGGAATCAGACGATGGTCATTCAGTTTTTGTTGAACAAGCAATTTATGGGAATCATTTGTAACGAGTTATAAAAAGTTGAATTTTTTGGGACTAGTCGTAAGTTTGTCCTAACAAGGTTTACTTCACCAAAAGTAAGAGGTGGCAGTACTTACAACGAAGATTTAACTCAAAAATAGTAATGGGTGGCAGTTCTTACAAATTTAAATTGCTAGACTTGGCATATCAATCTATCAGTTTAAATTAAAAATATGAAATGAAATTAGGTAGAAGTTGCAGATCTAGCTTAACAAAATTTGATTAAACAAAGTGGCTATAAAAGCAATGACACCTATGTAATAATTACCCATTCCACTATGTGGCTTGCTGACATACGCATAGTGTTTTACTGACGATGTCTTGATAAGACGAAATCTATGTTTGTAGACTGTCCATCATTTTCAACTTAAAATAAAAAATTTCTTTGGTCATAATATCCAAGCAATAGAAAATGATTTAGAAATTTCATATCTTTGACCAGTAATACAAGAATTAATTTTAAATTAGATGTGCAAAAACAGAACTTGTTTTGATTCTTTGAATTTAGTAAGCACTTCTTTGTGGACGAAAAATTCGGTGGATTAAAGTATTGACTAAAACTTGCCGAGTGTAAATGATTCGAAATTAATATGTCACATTTCATCATAAGCAAAAATAAAATACAAATTATCTTACCTTAGAAGAACTGGAACTGTGTAACTCGAGTTTTTTGTTGTCACCGCAAACATTTTCTTTTTCGTTTATCAAGGTAGTAGAATCTGGATTCAACACGATGGTAGAATTATCAGGGGACGGTTTTGACAGGCTTGGAATCGACGAGTTATCAAGAGCTTGAGAATGTTGTTCGAATAACGTGCTAACTTCCTCCACGACCTATAATAAAATTTAACTTAGCAAAACAGCCCAGATTCAAAATAAATACAAATTTATTGATGATTGTTGACAGGTGAAAGAATTTGGAACAATAATGTATTCAAATTGAGTCACTTACACTCATGTCCTTCAAAACTAATTTAATTTTTGATAATAAATCTTGCAATTTTTCGCTTGTATTAATTTGTGCGTCCATTCTTAACGAAAAATTTTTTTTATTTAATTATGTACTAATGGCCTACTAATGTTTTAGGGACAAGGCATCATATTGCTTATTATTTACTTCCAAATTCCAAAATTAAAGCAATTCCTTTCAACGTTTAACGGGACGTTAAATTTAAATCTCTGATTGAACTGATCAAACCTTCCGCACATATTAAACAATTTTGGCCAAACTTCCTTCTAAGTTTTCAATGGGAAGCCATGATGGCGAATCTTCAAAGTTTGAACTGGGAATCCGTCACAATCAAAACTTTACTTCATCCTCAATTCCGGAAACTCGCCATCATGGCATCCTTATATTTAAGACAAAAATTATGAACCTTTTTTTTTTAAAGGATCTCTGACATTTCTATACATTCGCCATTGAAATCGAAAACTCTGTTGTTAATGTTGTTGTTGTTAATGGTATAAATCTGAAGTAGTAAGGCAGTTTGTGGCCTTATTGTTTAACAAAACACGGTAAGGTCCGCGAAAACGAAAGCACACCGAACGATTGAAAAATTCATTTTATATACTTACAATAAGTGGGTCGACAGTAGCCACGGAACTACCAAATGGAATTAAATCAGTTTGTCTGTCTTCGGGCTAACAAAACAAAAAATTTAAAATATTAAAGGAAATTAAAGATTCCTAAGATAATTCACAATTACATTAACTGGATAACACTCTACGTCATTGAAGTTCTGGAAGATCAAAACAGAACCGACTGGATATTTTGTTGTTAAACTTTCGAAATCTATTTGGTGTTGTTCCGGCTGTGAATAAGTATAATTAAAGAATTTTGCCATAGAAAAAAAAATTAATTTTGCACATAACTACTACTTACTGTAATGAAACAAGTAGTATCCAAATTCAAAGAGATTGAGCTGACTGTGTCGGAACTATTGCCGTTAACACCACATCCGAATGAAGTTAAATCAGTTTGTTGATTTCGTTCAGGCTGTCAAAAAACGATTCAGGTTCTTAGTAGCGGCAATCGAATGAGGTTAATGAGTTGCGTTATCTACTCACATTAACCCTAATCGAATGGCCAAAACACGAATTTACGTGTTACTTACTTACTTTACGTGTTGGTTAGCCAAAATAGAACCAACGGGAAAATCAATTAAATTTTCGAACTCGATTGTTCAGTCTTTGAACATAAACAATCAAGGAATATTTTTAGACCCATAGAAAGTATATGTGTGAAGAATTTGTCGTTACGTTTGTAACATTTCGAATTTCTGCCAAGAGTTATGCGGTTTGCCAATTTTGAATTCTGTCTGTACGTCTGTCGCCTTAAATCGATCATTTTTTCCCTTAAAGGTAGTCAAGTTCAAAGATGAACAAAACCAAAAAAGTGGTTCCGGAGATATGGCAGAAAAGTGATTTTTCGAGGGTCGGTGAACCATTTTCCAAGTTAATCATATATAATGCTCACAAACATGTCAACTGAAAAACCTTCAAGATCTTCACGATGACCTCACGAAACAGGGAAACGTTTTTTGTGAAGATCACTTGAATATGAGACTAGAACGAGAAACGATGAAACTATGAGAAAGAAATTTTTCAAAACTTGAAGAATACACGATGAAAAATAAAATCTTTTCATGTTAGTTCGAATTTGCTTTTTGGCCTAAATTTGACCCGATTAACTAAGTTTGTCTCAAATCTGACGTTGAATTAAATTCTAACTTTGTACGTTCTTTATTCATTTTTGATTTAAGTGACATTTGAGTAAAAATTAGTTCAAAGATTCTTTACTACAAAGTTAGAATTCAATTTTAAAGCTTAATGGCCAGGCCAAATTTCTTTTAACGTTTTCAGTGGGAAGCCATGATGATGTAAACGGTGTGGTAATGCATTTTCTAGCCTAATTGTTTTACAAACACCGTACTCTCTAATCTCTGAAGATCCGAGGCGTTTTTTTCACGATTGAGATTTTTAAAAACTTTAAGTGAACTCATATACGTACATAGTAGCTTGAACAGTTATCAGCGATAATCTCAGGGCCCACATTGAAATCTGGTTGTTGCTGCTGGCTTGATTGTTGGTGAATCATTTCTGTTTCTGTTGTCTAAAAGTCAAATAATAGATTTTAAATGAATAAAACGAATATTCTCAAGTACTTACCAGTATAGTATTCACAATCGAATTCACTTCTGACAATAATGCAGCCAATTTACTTTTCTCAATAGCATTTGCATTGTGTAATGCTAAATTAATTTTTTTGGAGTCCATATTCTGCAAATCTTTCCTATTTCGAACTTGAAACGTTTATAGCACGCGACGTTTTCATAATTCTCGGTTGCTTAAATTTAATTGAAGGTATGCGTAACGAATAAAATTCAACAATGTTCTGTTAATGACGACCTGGTACTATTTTTGAAAAACATATTTTCGTGATGATCTCTTCGCGTTTGTTTTTTCTAGAAAATACACAATATTTTCGATGTTTTCCATAAAATCACTAAAATTCGCGGAAAACGTATACCCTTGAAAAGCGGAAGTTAAAGAAAATCCCGAAATTTTCTCTCAAATTTGAGTCAAATTTAAGTTTTTTTCCATTTTGAGGTCTTGAACCAAATTTGAGTTAAATTGTAGATAAGGTTGAATAAAATTTGCGTTAGTCTTGAGGTGAATTTGAGTTATTTGTGAGTCATATTTAAGTTGATTTTGTATTAAATTAAGACGTTACCATGTAATGAGTCAATTTTCAGTTAAATATGAGTCCAATTTTAGGTAAATTTGAGTCACTACTTATACGTACCGACACGTACTTATACGCAGGGCATTTTTATCGAACAAACTCGGAGGAAAAATTCACCCCAGGCCCATGTCAGTCAACTCATTTTCAACTTAAATGTTCCACTTATATTAAACTAAAAAAAATCGCCTGCAGCGCTTTATAATGATTCTTAAGATTCTGGTTGGACGTCGTACGTACACACAAAGGACGCCAGCAATTTCGTACGACCTTTTTGGGGGGGTATCCTCAAAATGTGACAACACTGTGCAATGGTGGGAGGGAGGGGCGTCGAACAAGACGAAAAATTTGAGGACGTCCTTTGTGTACGGCTCCTTGGCAAAAAATGCGGGTGTTCTCACCGAAAAGGGGCCCAAAAATGGAAAACATTGCCTTACTTTTTTTCTCACTCGGTACAACTTTTTCGCTCGCCACACCTGCGATTCCTTCATCTTATACTCAAAATATTGCAATTTTAAAGAAAAAATTTCGATTGCGGCGCTCTAAGGTATATTTTTTCTTGTGTTTCTTGTGTTTTTTAAAGAGTTAAATAGTAGAGTCTGTGGGCTTTTCACGTATCGCCCGTATCACGTATAACGAATTTCTTGAAATTCTTCATATAAAAATCGAAAAATTACGTTATACTTCATACGGGCGGTACGTGAAAAGCACACAGACTCTAATAATTATGGATTTTTATCCTACACCTGTGTCAACGCACGACTCCAAATTAAACTGGTTATTAAAAATATGTCGCGTTTCCTCCTAGGCTATTTAATTGTGTCGATTAATTTATCTGTTCAACAGTGCAAAATTTTCTCGCTCGCGCTGTTTAGACGATCTTTGTCCATTGTATGCATAAAAGAACACCTCTACTTACTGAAAAAGTCATAACATTCAATAAAAAATTTGGGCCCTCTCAATAGAAAATTTGGGTCCCCTCGATGAAAAATCCACCCAGTCCAAAAACCTTATAAAAGGCTCTGCTTATACGCACCGGCACGTACTCATGCGTACCGGCACGCACTTATGCGTACCGGCACGCACTTATGCGTACCGGCACGCACTTATGCGTACCGGCACGCACTTATGCGTACCGGCACGCACTTATGCGTACCGGCACGCACTTATGCGTACCGGCACGCACTTATGCGTACCGGCACGCACTTATGCGTGCCGGCACGCACTTATGCGTACCGGCACGCACTTATGCGTACCGGC
>CM055404.1:89014474-89036144 GCA_029228625.1 Pseudolycoriella hygida
CTCTGCTCAAATATCAACTAATTTAACAGTATCGTATTCCGTGCCTGTTTATATTTTTCCGTAAAGATGCGTAAATTTGAAGAATCTGATAATCCATCGAACAGGCGTGCTTGGAATCCCGTCAATGGCTCAAAGTACTTTCGTCTCATACCAAAAAAAAAGTCCTGGAGGACTTAGACGGTGCTTCGGAAGAATCGATAGCCCTAGTGGCAGACGCTGAAAAACAAAACGCAATTTCAAATGGTCGTGTCGATCAAAATGGCAACACCTTCCATAAAGGCTTATGTTGACGCTGCGTGGTCGAAACGTTCGTATGGGTGCAATTATTCGTCGCTCTCAGGAACCGCATCGTTAATTGGACATTACACAAAGAAAGCTTTTTGGAATGGCGTTGCGGACAAATATTGTGTAATTTTTACGCGCATTGCATCCAAAAATTTGGATCCATACGACCACGAGTGTAACATTAATTGCGATGGAACGTCTACGGGTATGGAATCAAAGTTGGTAATGAAAGGCTTCAAGGAATGTGAAAAGATGTATGGATTGAGAATCGAAGAAATTATTGCTGACGGTGATTCGAATGTCCTTGCGGAATTGAATAAGTCGAATGTGTACAAGTATCCAATGGTGAAGGTGTCCAAGCTTGAATGATGCAATCATCTTATCAAGAACGTTGTCAAGAAGCTGATGATGAAACGTAAAGAGTTCAAGCAGTATTTGACGAAAGGTAAAATTGGAGAAATTATCAAGAGCATGCGGTCAGCAAAAGATCACTGGAAAAAGAGTGGTCTCCCCGAATCGACACAAATAGAAAATCTTCGACACGACATTTTGAACGCTCCGTCGCATGTATTTGGATGTCACGACAAATGTGCTGACTACTTTTGCAAAGGTACAAATGAACCAAATTTAGTGGCCGTCATGACGAAAAACAACACCTATAAATTCATTGCTGACGCATTGTCACAAATAAGAATCAATGCCAGAAGCATTTTGGCTTATGAAAGTACGAATGTTGTGGAGCGCCTACATTCATTAATCGCGAAGTATACCGGTGGAAAGCGCGTTAATTATACAAAAAGCAAATCCTATAAAGGCCGAGCCCGGTGTGCAGTCATTCAACACAATACTGGACGATTATATTCCACCCTCTGTGAATATAAAAATAAAGCTCCAGAGGATGCCATGAATATCCTGGAATTCAAACGTATTCGTGCAAACTTGATTGAAAATGTAAAGGAAAGAACGAACGTACCAAAGAAACGTATACAAAAATCTGGACCAGACTGCAGCTATGGAGCTTGTAACAAAACTGAAGTCGAATATGAATTTGAAAAGCAATTATTCCTGGCAGCACTTGAAGAGAACTTTACTTTATGGAATTCTATCCAGACAAAGCCTGTAGACGAACAAAATGATTCGAAGTATAACAGCTTGAAAGCTATGCTTCTGACAGCACTTCATTTTGGAAACATTTGCAACGCTAAATCTGATCGTTTTCAATCCATCGTAAGTTAAATATTGTATGAAGGAGTTGATACTGCTATTCAAATCGACCACCAAATGTCGTATAAATCTCACGCTGTATATGCAAACTGGAAGAGCTGCAGAACATCAGTGTGTCTGCCTGCAGCTTTATCATAGATAAAAATGATCACAGCCTCGGAGCGACGCCCGATAGGTTGGTCGGCTCTGATGGCATTGTCATAATCAAGTGCCCTATATCCAGATTCGAAACTGAAATTGAAAAATCGATATTGGCAGGCAAATTAACGTTTTGGAAGAAACAAAACAAACGAAAAAAATGCCCAGATTTCATTCCAGTAATCACAGGCTTGAATACGAAGCATAAATGGTATTTTGAAGTTCAAGGTACGCTACATATAACTCGAAGAGACTATTGCTATTTTGTAGTGTGGGCCAGTGATGCATTGCCTGTGCGAGTAGAAAAAATTGAACGGAACAACGAGTTTTGACAAGCAAAAAGTTCGTTGCAGATGTTTTATCAAAAAGTTTTACTTCCCGAACTGGTCGATCCTCGAGCGGGTCGAAAGATGCCACTCCGCAAGTTTAACGAAGATTATGTTTGTTTATTATTTTTATTGTTCTTGTGAATTTGAATAAATTTCCGAAAAAATGGATTTGTTTGACTTTTGTAGATGCTGTCTAGAGGATTATAAAGTAAAAATTGTCAAAGGTGGTCAAAGGAGTTCAACTGTTTGTGGATATTTTCGGAGTTGAAAATTCAGCTGAGTATTGCTGCCAACGGCTTGCAATGAAATAATGACTCCAGAAGCGCTACACGTATCGTATTTTATACGCAAACCTAGTGAGTCCAACACTGAAGTAGTTATCTTCAGTATAAGTGAAATAAAAAAATGTTTCGAGCGTATAGATTTCGTGACATTATACACATGTTTACATCTTGCACGCATCCTTATTCCTATTTGACGGTGTTGTCACAAATTAAAACCACTCGATTATTCCATTAAATATGCACTTAAAAAAATATGCAAAAAATTTAATTATTTTGACTGTTTTTTATCGAATTCACATTGTCGAAAAGTAAACAGTCAGAAAAGTCACCATATATAATTAAAACCACGCGCCATCTCGTGGAGACTACAGGATCGAAAAAATCTGACATCTTGTGGTCACCCATAGGAAACTACAGTTTGTGTGTTCGGTACAAATGGCGCAGTGAAATATCATTCAATGCCCTTAAGTAATTTGTTCTGTTTTTCCGTTTCTGTTTTTCTGACATTCTGTTTTAGTTCTGGGAATTCATTGATATGTTTCATAATGGCTACTTACCTTTGGGTATTCCTCTTTTGCTTCAAAAAACGATAAGTTCTTGAAGCCCATAGCTTCCTTAATCAAGACATTACGATTATACCCAGGGCATATCTGACTACTCGCGTCATGGCTTGGGCTTTGGCAGTGGACACAGCATGTTTGGTTCACACATGTCGAGATACTATCTTGTTTATGTGATTGGCCACAATTAACACAGATGCTTTGTTCCCTTTTACAGTATTTCAAAGGATGCCCGAATTTCTGACATTTTTGACACCGAATGACTCGCGGAATGAAATGTTTAACCTTTCTCAAAGCATAGTAAAGCACCTCAGGCAGGAATTGCCCACGAAAGGAGATTTTAATGGTACCTGTTGGGATTGCTTTCATTACCCCATCCTGTGTAATACTTCGATTAAATCGGTAAACCTCCTGGATAGGAAGGCATGCTTCAATGTTCTATTTTAAAAATTCTATGGAATAATCCGTAAGCACGTCAAATATCAGTCCCGTCCGAATAACATTTCCAAAAGGAATGGCTATTCCATAACCTTGGAATTCCGCCTTCTCCACCTTTAAAAATTCATGGGCCTTTACGGCTGATTCAAAGTAAATGCGTACCTTCCCCATTCCTGCTTTCACAATTTTTTTATAGTGAGAAATGTCATGAAAGGTAATTGATGTTTTGTTGTTATTTTTTGTATTGAACAAAATTGACAATTTTCTGCGAAATTTGTCATTGCTGTATAACGTGACGAATAATTGAAAACAAGGAAATTTAATCGATTTTGTTACCGAAATATGTAAAAAATAATTTTGTTTTGTGTTCGAATAATTTTTCATGTCGAAGTGAATCGTTTCTGAGCGACAAACGTCAGAACACTGTCATGGAAATTCACTGAGCGATAATTTTAGCTGAACATTTTAGTTCCTGAACGCTCTCCAAGAGAGGTTGAAATTATGAAATTTGAAAACAACGAAAATTATGAAATGTCAATGAAGCAGAAAGATGGCATAAAACAAGTTTCAGTGGACGCGTACATCTCGTCGATTTGGCGATTTGATATTTACATTACAATTTAAAACTATGTGTTTACGAGGTCAATAATGTGAATTAATATTAAAGATTACTAACTTTAGCATTTGTGTCTCAGATCTTAATGTTCAAAACTGAAAATGCAAAAAAATGCTTACATATTCTGTTGGAAATTAACAATTCAATGTACGTATTTCTACTTTAGTTTCGAATTTTTAACAAATGAGGAGTCGTCAATCGGTTGTTTGCAAAAGTGGCCAGACCAGAACGTTTAGGAAATTTGTAAACTAATTGTATTTACGGTCATGGCAAAATAAATATGAACTTTTTACTTCTGTGCCGGTTTTTGCGGCGTTAAAAACCTGCACAGAAATACCAAGTTCATTATCTACTTTGCCGTGAACCGTTTACTTGTGCACTGGTTTTTGTGGTGTATAGGTATTGTAAGGAAGTTCTTCACTTCATTAAAAATATGAACGCAGATCCTGAGGGAATCACAAAAAATACGGAGTCCAAGTTTGCGGTGGACATTGTTGTCATGTTGCACTTATATGAAAATTGGCTTCGCCAAGTTGCTGTAATTGCTTCGTTTCTATATAATCTTTTTCACCTAATCAACAGCTGCAACTTGACGCAACCGAATTCCATATGTGTACAACATGACAAAAACAATATTCACCGCAAACTTGGACTCCGCGACTAACTTTGGATTTAGATAGCGACGTAGTACGTTTGAGAGTTGCTGAATTGCAACGCGAGATTGGCAGGTCGTAATGTCCTGTTTTGGTTGAATTTATTCTAAATTTATTTTTCTATGGCAAAACCACTTAAGAAACACTTTTTTGATATTGAAATTTGATGTCCATATACGCACTACAAAACTTAACACAATTACACGAACTATCAACACAAAAACAATGTATTCAAAAAACAAATAACTTTTCACCTCAATTTGAATCAAACAATTTAGGGTTTAATTGTCACTGTTAGTCGCTTTTAGCATTAATTAAAGTTAATAAAAACTTATTCAATAATTTTTACACGAAAACGCGAAATAGAAACATTTTTTCAAAAATCAAAAATCAAAGCATTTTTGTTTTGCTTTTGTTTTTATTTGTTGTGTGCTGAATTGCTGAATTGCAACGATACGGAGGCTGAAATTGAAAAAATTCAATTTTGCCGATGCGAGTTTGACAGTTGTTTATATTTTTTATGAATGAAATTCGGTGTTGTCATATCAGACAAATTTGGTGTTGTTTCGACGAATTTTTTGGCATACGTCGCTATCTAAATAAACAGTAACTGTGGGTCTGCGCTAGTTACATAGAAAGTTCATAGAAAGTTTAAAGTACACAGCCATATTATGAAGCTTGGCAAGTTTCATAGACTGTTGTATAGGTTGTATACTGTATCCATGTAATCTTTTTATTTTCCTTCGTAGATGTTCACCTACAAAAATACAATCGAAGTTGTTGGGCATATTTTAGAATGTTAAAATGTGGTTGTGAAAACATGTGTTCCTGTATATCTTGTGTTTAACTTGTGTATCAAACGGACGAATTTTTCAGCAAACGTATTTATCACATCGGGGCCTATAATATGCCAATTATAGCACTGAAAGTAGGACTATAATCGGCTTATTATAGTCGAGTTTCTTGCATTTAGAGAGTGGTATAATGAAGTCATTATAATCCTCTCCAATGTTTTTCATATTGTTAAAAATGTTAAAAAAATAGCATATCGCCTTTTTTCGAATCAGCTTCCACACCAGAAACGCTTACTTGTTTCACGTACACATTTTATTAAAATAGAATAGTGATAACATACGAATTTAATTCGAATTGGACTCAAATCGCGTGTTATTTTAGTTTTCATGGACTGACAACTGGTTACTAGATTGTAACGATCGCTTTTGTATTGATTTGGATAGCAATTTTATGTTTTGTGCAAAATTGGCAATTATAGGCCTCGATGTGATAAAATATCGTATAACACAAGGGTTATATCGCGCAATTAGAATCTCGGTAGGTAAAATTTCATGGGGCTGACGCTCCTCGAAATTCTACAAACCTCGACGCGATTATACCCTTAGGATGTCAAATGGTGTGATATGCGTAATATAGTACTCCTTATGTACCCTAGCCTTTATCCACCTACTCCTACATCCTATCCTACCCGTAGTGACACCTGTTATAATGAGCAACCCCATGAACGAACAGGTAAGCAACCCTGGTGTAGTAGTGCAAGTCACTTAGCTGAAGGATAAGGGGGACTGTCTTCGAGTAGTACCTAGACGCTATGTTTAGGGAGGGTCGAAGACAGTTAGACTCTATCAAGATGGGATGGCGGATGGAGTGCTACGGGCACATTAGGGCCAACGCCAGTGAGGAATTTGGTTAAACGGATGTGATATGTAGTCAAGTGCTGACAACTGTGGTATTCCACTAACATACTAAGGAAGGTTGACACTTTCACGGAACGGCTAGTGGGCTAATATCATGGTTGGGCAACCATGATATTAGCCGTCCCGGTAAAACCTTGGCAAGCCTCCAAGTACGTTCGAAAGCTCGTCCTGTGAAAAGGAGGTGATCGCTGATCACGAAGGTAACTGCAATACGAGATGGAGATAGCGGCTTGGAGGAAGACGCAACGGAATGGAAGGATATAATAGTAATGACGAAAACAAAAACCAGCAGAGGAAATCGGAAGATCAAGCGATCTGGCCCTGAACACGGTGCCCCAGGAAAGACCGTGTCAACCCTAGCATGAACTCACTGCTTGCATAGGTAACCATGAGATCACGAAGGTAACTGCACTACGACATGGAGATAGCGGCTTGGAGGGGGGACCCAACAGAATGGAAGGATATAATAGTAATGACGAAAACACAAACCAGCAGAAGAAATCGGAGGATCAGCGGATGAACCTATCGGAGATTCGGATTTACGATGTGTTCGCAAGTAGTTCGAAGATGGCGAGGTCACCCGTGAGAACAAGCGAGAAAAAAGTAAATGGCAGCCAGCCCTACAATACTGGCGAACCAAAGCTGACAAAATCGGAGCTAGCTAAAAAAAATGACAAAAGAGCTGCATGAATTTATTCAAGACAAGAATAACGTGCATAAGGACATTAAGAGGATGGTAATTAGCATTATAGCCTGCTGAAACGAATTGCAGCAGGACCTCAAGTCGTGAACGCGTAAAGCAGAAAAAGCTGACAAGAAGGAGAAAACCCGCCCGATAAGGGTAACCCAGCAGTTAGAAATGTGGACACCAGGCAAGAAATTGTAGGGGAGAGGATAGATCCAACCTGTGCAGGAGATGTGGGGGAGAATACCACCTAGCAAAGATTGCACGAACCCGCCAAAATGCCTGCTGACACGTCAGAAAATGACAACACGACTGGTGGACCGAGATGCCCAGTATTTAAACAGGCGCTTAAATCTAAGACAGGACAAGAATGGAAGTGATCCAAATAAAACTGCATTGCGTTTTTATATCATCCTCCAGTTATTGTTTTGTTGTTCAGGATGTTAAGGAACGGCAGTGTGCTTTTAGTTAATAAGTTAATAATAATAGTGTTGTAACACCCGTGAATCTTAACCGAAGCGACCTACCGCATTTTTGAACTCCTTGAACAATCAGTCAAAACCAAAAAGTTGTCAAGCTACATGGTACGCAACCAAAGTGGATGGTAAAATGGTTCAGATAATGTGGATTTTGAAAACGAGAAAATACCAATAAGCGGTACATTCTTATTGTGCACCGCTGTATAGAATGTGAGAAAAGTTGGAAGCAGAGGATTCCTCAAGCCTGACTTTGCCATGACTATATTTCAGGAAAAAAAAAAGATTTTGAAAATCGGATAAGATTTACCCGATTTATGTAGAAAAAAACGCTCTTCATTCTTGAATGTATAATCTTCGAAACTTTCAGCGAATGTTCTCATCACTAAAATATGAAGAAATTTTTGTGCATATAGGTCCCGCAGTCGAAACACTGCTTTTAACAGAACGTTTTTCCTTCGGAACAATGTGGAACAAATCAGTTTAACGTTCTAATATATCAAAAAGTAACGAACGGGATTGAATTACTGCAATTTCCTTAGCGCTTATTTATAAAATAGATAAACAATTTAATTCTGAGCAAAAAAGTCTTCCACGACATGCCTTGAACATTTATCGTTGATCTTATATAATTTTTTAATAGAAACACAATTTAATGTAATGTTGTGATTCTGATCTCGTTTGTATGAAAAATTTCTAAAAAAAATATTGATTCTACAGTGTATTTTGTGGTAATCTGTTTCTTGTCTGTTGCTTCATACAAATTACCGTTTCGAAAATGTATGGGAAGGATACTTTTCAAAAAGTAATATAAAACCAACGAAGCATTTGTAAGGTATATCACAGAATAATTTTGAGCTCACAAACTTATTCTGTATCGATTAAAAGTTTTTTTAAAAGCGCTAAGGTAATTGGTACAGATCGTAGCAGACCCACTCTGAAGAAGGAGGAGTTGTTACGAATGAGTCGTAACTAAGGTGGTTTACCCCTCAAAAGTATAGTACTTGCTCTAGCCATTCAAACGTGCAACGATTCTCTAAGTGGATGAGTTATTTTCACTGTGAATTTTCAAATGTAAGGAGTCAGAATCCTAAAATTCAAAAACCGAAAAACCGGGTTTTGAGACCTAAAACCGCGGTTTTTTAACACGAAAAATGGCTGGTTAACCGAATAACCGGTACGGTTAAAACCGGGTTGCAGTCACTAGTCCTAGTAGAGAAAAGATTTGCATAAGTTATATATGTACAAAAGACCGAAAACCACTTAAACGGCCTTAGCTCATTGGCCGTGCCCAGATTCAATCCCATAAAAGATTTTTCAATAAACTTTGAGGGAAAAAAAAGCTTTTTAAATTCGACCAAATAATTATTTTGACTTTCAGTATATCTCTATTACAAGCTGGTGATGTTACTAAGGCACTTTTGAAGATACGCAGGAAATATTTACAAAAAATAATAGAATGTGTCACTTTTTTCACTTCGGTTTTTTATATTTTTTCAAATATCAGGACGAGTGATTGATTTAATATCAAGACCTTTAAAGTCTCTGTTTGTAATAATTGCCCTTTTTTGCAAAAAATCCTTGAATTGTTCATGTTCTTGCTAGTGTGTTAGCGTAATAAATCCAAATTTTACCAATTTTCTACACTGCATGCAGTAAATTCTGGCATAACTTTTAGATAAAATGAAAGTACCAATTTATAATTATAAAAGTCAAAAGTTTGTCTGTTTGTTTGTCTGTAAATTGTCGGTCACAAATTTCCAGCGTGAACCAACATACGTCCGACCTGCTTGACGAGTCCAAAGGGACTGAATTAAAATGCGGTTTTGCATTGCATTTTATAGCATAAAAACCATTAAAATTATTTGGGAAGGTATGGGAGACAGATCATTGGTTTCTTCGGCAAAGTCTCAGAGTTTTGTTAGTAAAAGTCACCAGTATTGGTGAAAATGTCGGGTAGTTGGACATTGGGTCAATTTTTATGCTTTTAAAATTATTTTCGAATGTATGTGAGTTGGGCGATAGTTGTCTTTGGCAAAGTCTCAGAGTTTTTTGAGTAGAAGTCACCAGTATTGTTGAAAATGTCGGGCAGTTGGACAGTGGGTCAATTTTTATGCCTTTGACAGTATCTGAGGTATCAGAGACAGACCATTGGTTTCTTTGGTCGCAGTTGTTCGTTGACACTCGGGCGTAACACTTGTGTTTATTTAAATGTCCAACAAATCGAACATATTATCAACTTTGACTAGCACTGCCTTTAGGCAGGGTGATTTAGAAAATACCCTTATCGCGACAATGCCCCATCACACTGAGGCTACTATCCAAACTTCTGACGATATGGCTGAGGTCATCAAATTGAAAGATTTTCAAATAGCTCAACTTCAAACAACCATCTAGCAACAATCAAAACAGATACAACAACAAACAGCTGCCATCGAAAATATGCAAAAGCAGATGACTGAATTATCCTCCCATCTTGCTAAATTGATTCAACACTCAGAGCATACAACACCAGCACAAAAATTAGCGCCGATTTTTTTGGGAAAGAAGGATGGCTTTCGAAAACCGACACAAAATAAAATTAAAGAGAAAACATAACCAAAGACCCGTACGTATCAGAATAGATGTGGCAAACAGAATACATGTGGCAAAGAGAGTCGAACGTATCTAAATATACAAATAAGCAAACAATCCAACGTTTTCTGTACTTTTATAACTGTAAGAATTTCAAAGATCCATAGAAATTACCCAAGGTAATGTCAAAGGCCCTACCGAAGTACGTCTCAGATCATTCAAATCTAGAAAGGACTAAGGACTAAGTCATTTTTCCCTGAAACCCTGAAACACGTGTTCTCTAAAATTTTTCAACAACTTTTTCTTTGGAACCAACTTTTTAACTTTCATAGTTCTGAAGATCTGGGTCATCCTGCCCAATTATAGAAGAGGGCATATACTAGTATTGAGCCATATTTCAACAAAACCCTGAAACACGTGTCCGCTTAAATTTAATTCTCTACAACTTCGCCTTTGGAACCAACTTCCCAACTCTCTTAGTTCTAGATATTCGGGTCATACTGCCCAATTATGGAAACGGCCATATACCAGTATTGGGCCATATTTTTCCAAAACACTGAAACACGTGTTCGCTTAAATTTAATTCTCTACAACTTCGCCATTGAAACCCACTTTCTAACTCTCATAGTTCAGGAGATCTGGGTCATCCTGCCCAATTATGGAAGAGACCATATACCAGTATTGGGCCATATTTCACCAAAACCCTGAAACACCTGTTCGCTTAAATTTAATTCTCTACAACTTCGTCTTTGGAACCAACTTTCCAACTCTCATAGTTCTAGATATTCGGGTCATACTGCCCAATTATGGAAAAGGCTATATACCAGTATTGGGCCATATTTTTCCAAAACGCTGAAACACGTGTTCGTTTAAATTTAATTCTCTACAACTTCGCCATTGAAACCCACTTTCTAACTCTCATAGTTCTGGAGATCTGGGTCATCCTGCCCAATTATGGAAAAGACCATATACCAGTATTGGGCCATATGTTCCCAAAACCCTGAAACACGCCTTCGCTTATATTTAATTCTCTACAACTTTGCCTTTGGAACCAACTTTCTAACTCTCATGGTTCTGGAGATCTGGGTCATCATGCCCATACATGGAAGTGGCCATATACCAGGATTGGGCCATATTTCCCCAAAACCCTTAAACACGTGTTCGATTAAATTTAATTCTCTACAACTTCGCCTTTGGAACTAATTTTCTAATTCTCACAGTTCTGGAGATCCGGGTCATCCTGCCCAATGGAAGTGGCCATATACCAGGATTGGGCCATATTTCCCCAAAACCCTGAAACACGTGTGCGCTTAAATTTAATTCTTTACAACTAAGCTTTTGACAGTAAGTCTTCATATTGCATAGTTAAGGAAATATAGACGAAAAACTGTTCTCGTATATGGCCAAGAATCTCAATTTCGTCCATTCCATTGGTCCCAGGGCCAAGCCCCCTGTACCGATTCCCACAAAATTTTTTTCCTAGTTTTGTGACATCAAATGCTTTCATTAGACACCAAAATATCTCCGGAACCACTTAATCGATTTTGCTCATCTTCGAACTTGGATCATTGGAGGCATGTACCTTTCAGGGAAAAAAAAGTTTAGCCTGATCGGTTGAGCCGTTTGGAAAAAAATGTGGAGACGGACAGACGGACATTTTTTTTACTGCTGATTCGTCATCTCTAGACGATAATAGATGCATCGCCCCCCCCCCTTCCCACCTCGATCTACCCCATGTTACAATAAAATTGTTTGTAGTAAACGTATAGGACCTTTGTACTTCGTACGGGTCCAAATATCAAAAACAGCACCATTTGATAATGTCAACCTGTCGAATCATTATTCGAGGTCATCTTTAGTACCACCAAATGCGAAGAGAGCACGACATCTGTTGGACGATAACATAAGCAACAATGACAAAAGTGATAATGTGGATAACGCCAGTGATGAACATAAACATGTTAGCCAACCCGACAATGCTACTCCAGCTGATACGGCTGACGTTAGCCAAACTATAAACACAAACAATAACAAATCGATGATATCATGTAGCAACTCTTGCAACGATAGCACCGATGATGATCATGAAGATCAAGAAAATAATTGGGCTGACAGTTGCCTAAAGAATTCCATTAATTTTGTCAATTTTAAGAAAAATGCCATCGTCAAAGACAAAAATGTCACTCCTATCGAAATCTCGATTAAAAACACCGAAAAAGGATCGCTTCACAGACTTCTTATCCAACATTTCAGCAACAACAGCTTCTTGTGGTCAAATGCCGGAAAGCGTAGTGTTCGCATAAACCCCTTTTCGCAGAAAGTCAAGGATGGCATGATAGTATGGCTTCAGAGCCGTAACTATCAGTTTCACACTTTCCTTAACAGTGACAGCAAACCTAATGCTTTCATTATAAGAGGATTACCTGACAGTGTCACACACTCCCATATATCGAGCGCTCTTCAACAAGCTGGTATACCTTTCAACTCACTTGATAGTCACTCAACAGGCTACACTAGATTCCATCAAAAACAGTCCGACCTATGGAGAGTCACTACTCCGCACTCAGTCACTATTCAACATTTCAAAGTTATTGACGGGATTCTTAAGGTACGATTATATTGGGCGAGCGATGCGATTTTTTTCGTCTACAAAATCATATATCCCGCACATATTATGATAATGTGTCTTGTCTGGTGCATGTCAATCGATGATAAACCGTTTATATTTGTGATTTTTATTAAAACCTATCGATATTAAGCTGGAATAATTAAATTATTAACAAAAAAACATAAAAATTCGCGCGAGTAAAAATATTAGCTCGAAATGTCAATGTGGAATCTGAAAAAAATCGCTGGCGATATGTTCCGCACGGCAGCGATTTTTTTTTCGCTTGAGACAAAACCACACTTCGCGCGAAACAACTGTAATCAAAACAGTCTTCATTTCAAAACAGTTGTCATTTTGATGGTTTGTTCTGTTTTCACTTTCGTAAAAGCTTTAAATTTACCTGAGCAATGAGCAAGTACGCACTAGAAGAGCAATTAATAATCGAAGTGGAAGCATATCCAATTCTGTATAATTTACGACATCCCGATCGTAAAATCAAAGCAAATGTTGATAAGGTGTGGACAAAAATTGCAGCCGTAATCAACGAAGACCGTAAGTTTTGTGCGCCATATATTTGTAAGTGCAATGTGTTATCATAAGCAAAACACATAATCAACTTTCACAGAGGATTTCGTCAAAAAGAAATGGAAAAATTTTAAGGACACCTTTCGCCAAAAGTGCCGTGAAAAGTTACAGCCAAGTGGGTCACAAGGCGGAAGAAAGAAAGAGTGGGTGTTTTATCGACGATTGTGTTTCCTCATCCCCTTCATCGAAATAATTGGCACTGAGTCCAATTATTCGCATAGTAGTGCGAGCAATACACCCGGAAGACCGGGTTCTGATTCAACGGTATGTGCATCACAAAGTGAAAATCTTGGTGAGCAAGCTGTAGAGGTAGAGGAGCAGAGTCAACAGATCGATTTTGTCATATCGTCGGCACAAAAACGGAGACAGGAACAGAAAGACAGGGAGCAGGGGGTGAAAGACAGGGGGTGAAAGACAGGGAGTTGGGCGAAAAATTCTAAAAGTGTTGGACAATCTCGAGAAAGAAAATGTGTATCCAAATCCTGTACAAAATGAGTCGTCGATTCGTCAATTTTTTACTGCACTGGCGACAAAAGCCGAAACGCTTGACGAATACAAACAACATTTACTGGAAATGGCTTGCCTCCAATCATATTCGTCGCTGAAGTTTCCAGTTGACGAAGATGATGCCCAAATTTTTTGTTGTGATAAACTAGCCTGATTGGCAACATTTTGTGATATTGAAACCACCGCCTAAACAATAAAAGTCATTTTGTTTTTGAAAGTGCTCGACTTTTAATTTATTGCCGAACCGAATTTATATATAGAAGAATTTATATAAGAAGCGAAACGGTTTCTCATCGCAACAGCTTCACCGGACGATCGATTCGTAGCTATTGCTAGCGGCAATTGTGTTTCGGTCGAATCTTCTCGATTGAGTACTTTGACTATTTCGGTCAACGATATTTTAAGGAAATTGTGGAGAATGCAGCACGCCGTTACGAGCTTTTTTGCAAATCCCACATTTGCTTCGACTCGCTTCAATAAAATTCGCCAAACTTGGCACAAAATTCCAAAGGCATTTTCCACTACACGCCGAGCTCGACTCAATCTAAAAGTCACGAAAAATAAAAAAATTTGAACGTGAGAACGTTTCTTCATAAAATTACCGGTAATTGAATATCCTCTGTTCTCTCCATAATCCATTTCCAGGGTAAGGTGTCATAATTGTCGTCGTTTGACCAAATGCATCATCAGCAATTATTTGATATGGAACTATATCAGAAGTCTTTGGTAGTGGCTTTGGAGCAGGTAAATTCAATCGAACGTCTTGGTTGTGCCACATCTTTCCAAACGCACTGTTCCAAAACACCGTAGCGTCGTGGTTTGAACCACTTGCTCCCACATCGATCATGACGAATTTATAGCTCGCATCGACTAGAGCCATTAGGTTGACAGAAAACGTTTTTTTGTAATTGAAATTTTCGCTGCCGGACTTTGGCGGACAGAAAATTCCAATGTGTTTTCCATCGCCAGCACCCACTGTGTTGGGGAAATGCCACTTTGTGTAAAATTCATCTGCAACTTCGGTCCAGCTTTCTTGAGTTTGAGAACTCATCACGACGCTAAGCAACTGTTCAACGATAGCCTCCACAGTTTCCATGACGATTTTTCGAATCGTAGATGCACCCATCCGGAAGCGAAAAGCAAAGTCAGCATATGAACTTCCAACTGCTAAGAATCTTTCAAACAAATTGAAATATTTTGATACAATGCCATTTAAAACCATTTCTTGTTTACCTTAGCGTCACCACCAATTTTTCCTTGGGACCAATAGGCGTCTTGAAATTCGTTGTAATCCCTGTGATTCGGGCTTTTATTTGATCCAGTAAAAAATCGAATCGATCTTTCGACATACGTAAATACTGTTCATAACGCTCCGGATACTGTTCCAACTTTGGGAACAGGGTCGCAAATTCCCCATTCTCTTCTCGGCTTTTGTTTATTGGGTGCACAGCCCATCGACGATTCTCCCGCATTTTCATGTAATTTATGAAAAAATGTGCACAAATACACAATTTGATGTATTTGGATCGCTTTTTCATTTGACGAAATTTTTGATTATTTCTTGCGATTACCATTTTGACAGTTGTCAACTGCCGCGATTTTTTTCGGGTATATAACGACACGAGCGAATATTCGCTTGTGGAAAGCGAAAAAAATCGCATCGCTCGCCCAATATAATATAATCTGACCTCCAGGAAGTTATCAGCCATCGTGCCGAAAACATTGTCAAATTATCCGACCACACAGGCATCGCAATCAAGACTTTTCTCAAGTTCGACGACCTGCCAGAAACCAATAAATCTGCAAGAAAATTATTCGATCAAGCAGATTTCGATGCGATCAATCAAGAAATTTCCGCCAAACTCGATCTTCTGTTGATTCCGACAACATCCAACTTACATCACGATGACATCGAATCCATCATCACTGAGCTACACGATATCTTCCAAGCAGTCAATGATAAACACGTTCCAGTTTCATCTGCCCCCACCGCCATCCGAATTTCTAAGAGATCGCGAAGTCTTTTGAGAGAAAAACGTCGATTATGAGGCTGCTAAATCGTAGGATACAACCAGCGCGCCGTTCCACAAGAGATAGCTGGTATTCATAGCTCGATCAATCAAGTGAGTGTCACGATAAAAAATTCTTTGCGAGATGACTTCAGTAAATTTTACAAGCAACGACTACGGCTAATCGATAACAACCGAGACGCGTTCAATGCAGTCCGTCAGTTCTCGAATTTCAAACGAAAATCCGGAGAAGTTGAACGGATTTACCTAGACGAAGAGAAACAAAACGAAATTACTAACGCAACCGAAATCGTCAACGAATTTTCTTCCAACTTCCTAAAAAATCACCAACTCACAGCTAACGTCGTCGACACTGCCGATACTCTAGTTCAGAAATCTATCGATCATCTCAATACAATCAGTTACAACATTCGCTTTAGCCAACAAGTAAGAGCAAATATCGAGACCGAAGAAGAGCGTAACGAAATCGATCTTTCGCTACCTGAAAATCAAAAGGGTATTCTTACGTATGTTGAGGAAATCACTGAAATCATCATGTCACGAAAAAAATAAAATTTCGTCAGGTGACGACAACATGCCGATAACCGTTCTAAAGAAAATGTCCTCCGCAAACCAGCTCAAGATTTCAATTATCTTCAATCATCTTCTGGCCCTAGCGATTTTCCCAAAAGCGTGGAAACATGCCATCGGATGACCGATACCAAAACCGGGCAAGGATGCTACGTATATCGCGAACTGGAGATATCTAAAGTCTTCGAATTGATCCTTAAAAAGCGATTACGGAAACACCTCGACGACAACAATCTTCTCTCAAGTGACCACTTTGGATTTCGCAAGAAAAGATCAACCTTACACGCTCTTCCCAAATTCCACGATTGCATCATAAAAGGACTAAACTGTGGGAAAGCTACGATGGCGGTTCTACTGGATGTTCGCGCCGCTTTCGACACAGTGTGGCACAAGGGTCTTATCCACAAACTCATTAATTATAAGGTTCCACCACTGCTATGTAAAGTCTTCCAAAGTTTCCTGGCCGAACGTTACATGTCCGTCAGATTGAACGGTATACTGTCGCAAAGAAAAGACATTCCAGCTGGAGTTCCTCAAGGCAGCTGTGTCTCAGACATCTTGTTTTTAGCGTACGTCAACGATATGCCCACCCACACGGGCATACAAAAATCACAATTCGCCGACGACTCACTCTTCTACCGAACGCACAAAAACGTGAAACTCGCGGAAAAGACTTTCAACTCTTACCTAACTCGCACCTCCAAATATTTTCGACGCTGGAAGCTGAAACTATGCGAGAAAAAGAGTCAACTGATAAATATTATTGGTCGTTGCTCTGACACACACCATAGTTTGAGCTCCCAAGCCAAGAACATGGAAGTCGTTATCAACGGCAGGAATGTAGAAAAAGTTAGCTCGTTGCGATATCTGGGACAATGGTTCACTAAAAATGCATCGTCGAAGGTACACGTCGACAAAACGTTAAACAAAGCCAACATCGTAAACAGCAAATTGCGTCATCTGCTGCGCAGTGCATCAATATCATGTAATGTAAAGACGATGTTTTATAAAACCATAATTAGACCGATTATCTGCTATGCGTCTCCTATTTGGGCCAACCCAACTACGATGTCATCGGCTCAAATGGAACGAATCCGAGTCATTGAAAGAAAAATTCTCAGATCGACCACAAACACCAAACGCGACCGAGGCTGTTTCATGTACATTAACAACTCTGCTTTATACAGAAAAGCCAAAACTCAAAGAGTGGATCATTTTATAGCGGACAAAGCCTTAAAATTCATCGACAACTGCGAGGAAAACCAAGATAACGTCATAAACAGTATTGCTCGCTTCAACCACCTTTCAGATTCCAAATATCTCCTAGTCTCCTTTTGGTCCAAATGGCGTTCAAACAATACCTTGCTTACAGGCCACCAACTACTCATTTTCAACAGAAGCCAACGCGGTGCTCCACGTTTGGTGTACAGTACAAATCAGTGATTTGTCTATTAGGGATGCTGTGTTTTTCCTAATTTTGCTTAAGCGCTAGTTTTTTTTCCTTCTTTTAGAATAACTTTTCTTTTCTCCTAAAAACATTTTTCGGCATCATCCCGCTAAGACATTCTATTTTTTACTATACGCTATGCGCTATACTTTGACAAGAGACCTTCTCAACATAAAGTAGTAGGATTGTGATTGTCCGCAAATTATAACTGTTAGATTTATGTATTTGTTCTATAAACAAATAAAACACATTAAAAAAGTTGGTTTCTTTGGCAAAGTCTCAGAGTTTTGTGAGTAGAAGTCACCAGTATTGGTGAAAATGTCGGGCAGTTGGACATGAGGTCAATTTTTATGCTTTTAAAAATATCTTGGAATGTATGGGTGGTAGACCATAGGTTTCTTTGCCAAAGTCTTAGAGTTTTGTTAGTAAAAGTCACCAGTATTGGCGGGGCCCGGGGGAAGAAGGAGTGCGGGGGTAACCGGTTGTATGGAGAAATGGTAGTACGGGGAAAACAGTAGTGAGGAGAAAATGGTATTACGGGAGAAACGGTTGTACGCGAAACAGTAGTACGGTGGAAAATGGTAGTACGGGGAAAACAGTAGTGAGGAGGAAATTGTAGGACGGGAGAAACGGTTGTACGGGGAAATAGTAGCACGATGATAACGTTTGTACGGGGAAATAGTAGCACGATGATAACGTTTGTACGGGGAAATGGTAGTACGGGGGAAATGTTCGTACGGGAAAACAATAGTGAGGAGGATATTGTAGGACGGGAGAAACGGTTGTACGGAGAAAAAGTAGCCCTTAGGGGCGGGGGTATTTACTAGTTTTTCATAACAACATCCAACTTACATCACGATGACATCGAATCCATCATCACTGAGCTACACGATATCTTCCAAGCAGTCATTGATAAACACGTTCCAGTTTCATCTGCCCCCACCGCCATCCGAATTTCTAAGAGATCGCGAAGTCTTTTGAGAGAAAAACATCGATTATGCAGGCTGCTAAATCGTAGGATACAACCAGCGCGCCGTTCCACAAGAGAAAGTAGGGAAAATCGTAATTTCTGGCGCGATTCTGTAGTTCTTGTCGTTCGTGGACTTGCTCGGAAAATGGAAAGTTTGAAGGAAATTTGCCACGTGGCCATGCCACCTACATAGTTTTTTATCCTATTTCCTAAAACAAATCAGGTGCTAGGATGAAATTTGTTGTGATTCGGACCATTCGTTCCGGAGATATGAGGAAATGAATTCAGGCAGGAAAATTTCCCATGAAATTTCTTAAAATGGACAATATTCATTTCATCCAAAAAATATATGTAAACCTAATCAATTTTGACGTGCGATGGCTTCATTCTCATGAAGCTCAAGGAAATAGGAACAAAACTCTCAAAATTCAGCTGCTTTTAAAATTATTTCTTTTTTCAATGTTTTTTGTATTGGCGGAACTGTGAAACGGCTACAATTTGACAGCTAATAAAAAAGCAAAAGATTGTAAACTTTTAGATAATGAAATTAGGGCCTTCAAACTTATAAATTCAATAAATTTTATCAAACAATACAAAAGCGGATACCAACTACTTATGAATGAGCTTTTCAACACTTATTCTTACAATTTAGAACAGTGAGAACAAGAAATAAAAAACAATAAAAATTTAGGAAAAATCTTGCATTTTCAATCATTTCCCGCATCATCACTTACAGTTGTATGTATCTTTTCGACCCATGTTTTGAATTTTGATGGCGAGGCAAAAAATTCTGTTGAATTATCTTGAACTTCGATTTCATCACATTCAGCAATTTCCACTTTTATCTGATACGAAGTCACTGACAGTTTTTAAATATTTCTTTGCATTGAGAGCGTAATTGTCCTTTTCGTATTAATTTAATGGACCCGTACGAAGTACGAAGGTCCTATACGTTCACTACAAAAAATTTTAATAAAACATGGTGTAGATAGAGGTGGCAGTTGGGGCAATGCATTTATTATCGTCTAAACATGACCAATCAACAATAAAAAAAAAATGTCCGTCCGTCCGTCCGTCTCCACATTTTTTCCAAACCGCTCAAGCGATCACCCTAAACTTTTCTTTCTCTGAAAGGTACATGCCTGCCATGATTCAAGTTCGAAGATGAGCAAAATATGCCAAATAGTTCCGGAGATATGGTCGAAGAAGTGAAGGTCGGACATGAAATTTTCGAGGGTCGATCGGTCGATGAAACTTTTTCGCAAATATCTCAACAAGTATAGCACGGAATTCCTCATTTAATGTCACGAAAATGGCAAAAACTTTTGTTGGAATCGGGTCAGGGGTCTGGGCACTGGGACCAATGAAATGGACGAAATTGAGTTTCTAGGCCATATAAGGGGCCATTCAAATAGTGCGCACGCATCTAAGGGGGGAGGGGGGAGGGTTTTCGAAAAGCGTGCGAGGGGGAGGGGGGTATGATCCGAAAACGTGCGCACTCTTGTGATATTTGATCTGTTTAGGTTTATTTTCCTTTTAATTAGCAAAGGGACAAGATATGATGATACAAGTAAAGTGAAAAAAGCATTAACATAGCCATTCTTCGAATTCGGATTGAATTCTAAGCCAAAAATGAGGTTCTTGGAAAGTTATGGTCCTAGAATATTGTCCATTTCTTTAATTGTGTCAATAATATACTCACACTCGTCATTTTTCTCATCTCCATACTTTTAAATGGGCACTAATGAGATTTTCCAACGTGTCGTCGACTATGTGAAATTTTAAAAGGTTAACCACAACACATCGAAACATGTGAAGCAGCATGAACTATGCCAACCCCGAATCGGTTGACGAAAGTAGCTGGGAGACGTTAGCTGCGGATAGGTTAGTTTGGAGATGCAGAAGACTTTCAACTGGTGGTAGTGCACTATTTCCAATCTAATCCAGGATTTCAGAGAGCAGCCGATTTAAAATAAATCTTTTGTTTAGGTACTGGCGTTTATATTTTCTCCCAATTAAATGTTAAATGCAATTTTCTTCTTGTATACTAATGTGGTAACTACAAAAAATAGTCCTACTCAATTTTTCTTCTAGTGTACTAGTTGTGGATCGAAGTGTGCGGGACCATGGAGAATTGAACATTTGTCAACTTTGGCGCAATTTTTGAAAGGTCTCGCAAATTTAAAAAAAAATTTCAACGAACTCTTACTACTTCTGAGCACATAGCTGAATAAATGAGCTTTCTACGTTGTTTCTAACTCAAGTTATAGATTTATGAAACTCACAAGTACCATTTCGCCACCCTACTTACGTAGTATACCATAGAATTTAATTTGACATTTGTCAATTTGAGTTAAAAATTTTTTTCAATTTCAATTCCAATTTCATCTCCAAAAGGTCAAAAAAAAGTAATTTCAAATCCAGAAATTTAAAATGGAGATAAATAAGGTAATTGTCATAATTAAATCTTAAATTAAAGTAATTTCTTTTTATTTTAATAATAGATTTAACTCCCATGTTGCCATTCCATCTTCAACCCTCTTCTTAGTTTTTTGCCCATAACCGTAAAACGCATACGGTCTAAAATATCATCACTCTTTTACGTCCCTGACGATGGCCCCAAAAGAGTTTGTTTTTTCGGTTAACATTTTAAGATGTTAAAACGAACTTTTGAGATATTTTAGACTAGCGGGCCGAAACGGTGGTCTCTAGGTCTCTCTGAGATATTAGGCTCTGCAATCAGAGTACTCAAGTTGTTAGGCTCTGTAATCAGAGTTATAATTATAACCTATATCCAAAACACCTACATACTTCGTAGGAATACACGAAAATTCGGACATGTCCGATGGAGGATTGTTCCAAATGTCTTGTTTCAAGAACGTTAGTGGAAACATGTTAAACCTGGTTTACACCGACAATCCAGAACTTTGTGTGATCAGCCAAGCCGAGTTTCGAATGCTACCTCCGTCGAAAAGTGAT
>CM055404.1:89043727-89061901 GCA_029228625.1 Pseudolycoriella hygida
CATCCACTCGCCAATTCAGACTTGGTCATCTCTATCTATAGACCGATAAAAGCCACACACATTAAAACGCATCTGTGGGAGGGATACTATCACAGCATTTGACACACCATATGATCTGTTCATAACTTGGCTTGACTGGAGCGTTGTTTTTACAAATACGCTAACGCCACCACCTTCCTTATGCATCCTTACACCATGATAGACATCATAGTCATTTAAGTTAAAGTAGCCTTCTTCGCCCTCCCTAAGCCAGCTTTCACTAATGACAATTACGTCAGGCTTTTTGCTAAATGCTTCCATCAAGAGCTCTATCATCTCTAGTTTATTACGTATACTACGAGCGTTAAAATAAAAAACAGTGAAACTGTACTTACTGGGAACAAGCACATCGTCGTCATTGCTATAGTTTACATTAAAGAGATTCATTCTGAGAAGTAGTAAAAAAAATTTACGAAAAGTAAGAAAAGAAAAATCACAAAAAATTACTTAACTTAGCTTATTGTTCACTGTGATTTAAATTGTTGTTAAGACTTGTTATTGGTGGAGATAAATTCATTCCCAGTTTAACAAGATCCGAAATTGATTGGATTTTGGTGGTTGGTTGTTTAATGTCTTTTTTGATGAGGACTGAGTTATTTTGGAACCACACAAATTTAAAATTTATTTGATGCTTGTGTTGGTTTGCAACGTGATATAGATGTTGGTTGAACCTGGTCATGTGATGGAGTAATTGTATAGTTGTATTTTGTCTTGATGGGATGTTTTTCAATATTTGATTGATTTTCAGCTGACCGTACGTTTTCTTGTTTGCAAAAATTTGTAGCTTTATTGCAGGGTTTGTAAATTTTACAAGTAAGGTTGTTGTTTTATTTGGGGGTTGCTGTGTAGCTGGATTTGTTTGTATGCTGACGATATCAGATGTTGCAATTGGTCTCTTAACCAAAGCGCCTATCGTTTTTACAAAGTCCAGTGGATTTCCAATATCTATTCCATTAGGGACACCAACAATATTCATGTAACACTCTAACTGCTGCTGCTGAAGATCATTAAGATGACCTTGTAAACGAAGAACCGATATGTCAAGAGTGTTCAACTTTTGTTGAAAAAGGTTGATTTGTGCTGTTAAATGCTGTGTGTCACTTTCGATGAGACTGACCCGATGATTGAATTCTTCGAATTCCGCGACTAGCTTCAGCTGGCTGGTTAATACGTTATCCAGTTTTATTAGAATGGATGCCGAAACATTTGGTGATGCGTCTGTGTTGGGCGTAGATAGTGCAGAGGTTGAGTTTGAGTTTGTACTTAAACGTTTACACGCAGTAGAACAAGTCCAAGTTTCCTTGTTTTGGTTCGTTTTCAAATTGAGATGACACTTATTAATGCATTGTAAGTGGAAGAATTTTTTACACTTTATGCATTGAAGAGGCTTACATTTAGTATTAATATTTAGCTTACAGATTGGGCAGTTTTTTGTTACTATGGGGTTATTGTTCATTATTGTCAGAATCCGTTTTCGAACAATGTCTACATAATCAAACGGACGCATAAATATTTATTTATTTACTCGATGCAGACTTATCTAATTGAAAAGCAACATTTTACTGTTATGTTTCGCATCCCAAATAAACAAACACTAAAGAGTTTTTCTCAAGTTCAGGACATTTGCACACTATCAGCAATAAGTGAATTTAATTTAATTTGCTGTTATTTTTAAAGATATAATTTATTAAATGGCTATCAGCTTTGTCTATTCAATATGTCACTCTGTTTAGCTTTTCTGAATTTAATTTAATTCAGTTTAGGTTTGAGTCTTCACTTTACTTCAATATGACCGAAAACTGAAAGCTTTTTTCCAAAGTGCGTAGGGAACACCTAAAGTTCAAGAGTCAAGAGTGGTGGGTTCTCTTTCACCACTCCATCCACCGTTGACGACTCACACACGAAGCTTTCACAGTCCTATTGTTCATAGTTCACCTTGACAAAAATGTGGCTTGAGCACAATAATTTATGTTTGCAGTTTGGGTGTTTTGATTTCCTTTCTGCTTTGACTAATAGATCAACGAATTACACTTCGTTACACCGTTTATGCTATTCTATTTCAAGTTCAAGTAATGATGTTAACAAAACGAAACAAGCACTTGAAAACAACAACTTCTTTCCAAAGCCGATATCAATGTCAGTTGAAGGTTGTAAAATTATGAGGACTCCAATTTTACTTCGAGTTTGGTAGATTTAAATTTTATTCCAAATAAATTTTACTGCAGTGGGGAACAATTTAGATGCCGGGAAATATGAGATGTTAACTAAATAAGATTAACAGGAGGTAAATTTTTCCTCTTTCCGTCTTTTGAACACAAAAATTGTAGACTAAATTTAACGAGGTAGACGAAACACGTCTTCTCCCTTCGACACTTCTACTACTACTATTAATTTTGTGTGTGAGACGTGGATTCCTGTTAATCGATGCACCAAGCAGAAATTTGATTTCCTGTACAAAAATATGCCATACATCCCATAAAATCAAATTTTTGCATTGTGAAAGCTGAAAGAACAGAAAAACTATAACACTGGGCGGTCCGGCATTTGTGACGCATTTTTTTAATCAAAAATAATAATATTTCAAAAGAATTTTTTTGCGTTCCGAAGCTGCAAGCGTCACAAAAGTTGATATCAGTTGTTTTGGAAGAAGGGACGAGGACTTGCGTCACGTTTCCCTTTTTAAAAGGGTTTTTGTTTTCCTATTTTACAACATTTGACTCGAAAATTTCATAGTCTTTGCGCTTTTTGAATTGAAAACGAAATTAGCAGTGTTACTGCCCATCAAATATAATCCGTTCATATTGTTATCGTCTTTAGCTGCTGGACTCTAACTACCACACAGCACATTTTCCGGCCAACTTTGAAAACCGATTTAGGGCCAATTTCTTCATTGATCAGGTTATTGTAAGTATGACCAGCCGATTTGATTTGAATACTGTTTATAAGATCTTCAGCAAGATTGTAGAGTTCGGACACGGGAATACAATCGTTGGCCAATTCGATCTTCGTTGTTGGTACGAACTAAAAGTAAGATGCATACACTTTCAGCGAGACAGAATGACTTTGCAAGATGAAACGGAAGAATCGTTCTAACTATACAATATTTATTTCCTTCGCTTAGTAGACAACTAAAAGTAAGATGCTTCACACCAGCGGTACAAATAAGTATCAGCTAAATATTGATCAATGTTCTCCTTATATAGCGACTAGTAAATACCCCCGCCCCTAAGGGCTACATGACCAAAAGCATTCTTGCCGCTAGGTCGGAGATATGCGACTTGAGTACCTAATACTAAAATGTATGCAAGTTTGATGTAGATGAATAAGAAATGGATTTAGTAGTATTTTAGTAGTTACCATACAAACGTTTTTCCCGTACAACCGTTTCTTCTGTACTACAATTTCCTCCTCACTACTGTTTTCCTCGCACTACCATTTCACCGTTCTACCATTTTCCCCCGTATTACCGTTTTCCCACGTACTACCATTTCCCCGCACAACCGTTTTCACCCCGTACTGCTTCTTCCCCCGAGCTGTCCATCATTTCCACCAATACGACTTCTACTCACATAACTCTGAGACTTTGCCAAAGAAACCAATTGTCTGTCTCTCATACCTTCCCACATACTTTCAAAAGCATAAAAATTGACCCAATGTCCAACTGTCCGGCATTTTCACCAATACTGGTGACTTTTACTAACAAAACTTTAAGACTTTGCCAAAGAAACCTATGGTCTAGCTCCCATACATTCCAAGATATTTTCAAAAACTGATTTAGCCCTATGGTCTAACTCCCATGCCTTCTCAAATACTTTTAAAAGCATAAAAATTGACACCATGTCCAGCTGCCCGACATTTTCACCAATACTAGTAGCTTTTTTTATCAAAACTCTAAAACTTTGCCAAAGAAACCTATGGTCACCCTCCCATACATTCCAAGATATTTTTAAAAACTGATTTGTCACCGATTCTTCTAACAAAACCCTAAAACTTTGTTGAAGAAACCTATGGTCTAACTCCCATATATTTCAAGCAGGGCCGAAGCTACGGGTTGGCTATGGGGGGCGTTCGTTGGCTCGTTCACAATTTCTATTTAAGTTTCTAACTATTCACTCTTAGCAACAAAATTCGAAAAACTTTGCTCTTACTTACACTCATTAATGATACAAAAAAAAATTGAATGGTAGCGGGGCGTCAGCCCCCCCTGGCGAAGCTGTCTTGCTACGGTTCTGATTTCAAGATAACTTTAAAAACTGATTTGGCCCAAAATTTTCTAATTTTCATTTGTCAGCGATTCTACTAACAAAAGTCTAGGACTTTGTTGAAGAAACCTATGGTCTAACTCCCATACATTCCAAGATATTGTTAAAAATTGATTTGGCCCAAAGTTTTCTAATTTTGGTCATTTGCCTCCGATTCTACTAACAAAACTCTAAGATTTTGTTGAAGAAAGCTAAACTACGAAGAAACCGAAGATCTAACATAAACCAAAAAATATTTACAACAAATATTTACTTCGTTTCATACAAACAAAAAAAAATATTTGAAGACGACACTTAATAAACACCACATAAAATTTTTTTCGTAACACACAACAGAATGCGTGTTAGTAAATATTGCCCCTCCTACATTGCGGATATTAATGAATGAAGCCACGTGCATAATAGTATATTACAGAGGAACACTGTTATGAGTAATATTACAAGTGTGCGTTACGGTAAACATCGCACACCTGTAAACAGTGTTCCTCTGTACTATGTTTTAACGTGTACCCACAAGGTAAGTTGAAATCTACAAAACATCTTTACTTGATACAAATTGTGGTAAAATCACTGTGCCGTGAGTAGATTTTAAATTTGTTAAATGTTAAATGTTCCACACACAAGCTAACATAGCGATTAAGTGATATTTTATTATTATTTGAACGAATTTCTCAAAAATATATCGCAAAATTATATTTTTGAATTAACGGTTCATTGACCGGTACATCAACACATTAATTAACTTGAATGTAAACAGACGAATACTTGTGAGTTGACACCAAAACCACTTACCTGAGTCTCTTGTTTGTGCTGTCTCTTGAATCAGTGATTCCTGAGTTTCACAACTGGTCGAGGTCCAGACGTTTTCTGTTTGCTACTCGTGGAAAATTCGTTTTTGGATTGTTGTTTTGTTTTGTTTTGATTTAACTCAAAACATTAGTTTCGTCAGCTGTCACACAGTTTTATAGCTTAGCCGTCGTAGCTAACGAGCCGCCAAACTTCTGGTGGGAATTTTGAATTAAATAATATTTGGAACTTTCGAAAAGCGAATAACTTATAGTTCGGTGTTGGGAGTGTACATAGTCCAGAGCTACAGAATCATATTTCGGTGTTGGGAGTGTACATAGTCCAGAGCTATTCAGTGAAAATTCGACTGGAGGAGTAATCGAAATCATTGGAGAAAGCTCTGCGTATGTGAACCCCGCGGCTTCGGATTTGGATTTCGTTTGTATTCGCTCTTTCGAACATCAACGACGGCGTATGCTAGCACATCCTATCATCGATATGGTGAGCAACCATTTATGTACGGATAGCTGTTTCACAGCTAGGACATCGGACAAGTACACTCTAAATTGCTTTCTATGTGATAAGAAATGCAATTTAAAGTGTTTCGATTTATTATCTCAACATAAGCTATTATCATCATCTAACAACACGGTATTCATGTGCTACAAATGCATCGAACGCATTTCCAAAATCAGGCAAAATCAACGGAAGTCAACAGAACGAAACTCATTAACGACATTTTCCAAAGAAAACGATAGCACATCAACCAGTACGTCTAATGCTCCAGCTAACAGAAATGATGATCTCACTGTATCATCAATTATGTCTTTATTGAACAAGATGAATGAGAATATCTTACGACTGAATTCGAATGACAATGAAATGAGACAGCAGATGGTCAGCACTAATGAGACTTATCACAATGACATCCGGGTGGAATTATCAGCAATAAATCGTAATCTTGTCAACTTACAGGCGAAAGTAGACGATAAGGAATTGGTTCGATCAAAGAATGAAAACCAGACGACATCATCAGTGATGGAAAAATTGAATGCGATTGATAGCCGGATACAATCTACTCCTACACCTTTATCATTTAATACAACAACTAATCACAATGCCCTCCCGAGCTGTCGCAGAAAATCCTCATTGATGGAAGACCCCCAGAATTGGTCTTTTTCATTCAACCAACCAACATTACTAGCGGAGAACAGTGAATTATATCATCTGCTCCATGGATTTGAACAAAACACTTGGACATCATTCGACTATTTAACTCGCAAGATTAATGAGAACACCGAAGCTGTACTGAATATAAAATCTAGTTGTCAAGAGGTCAACTTGAAGAACATGGATGTGCTACACAATATCGAGTCTGTTTCCCGTATTTTAAATTCGAAAAATATTCAACAGCAAATCAGCTCTCCGGTAGTGGATTCAATTGCAGTGGACACATTACAACAGATCAACGATAAATGTGAATCCATCGAGAACAAGCTGTGTACAATCGACTTGAACACCTATTGTCCTCCAGTTCAACGTTTACTGAATACCAAGGATGATAATGACCGGTCCGCTCAATTTCTACGTAATCGACATTTCGAAAGTATCGATGCAAATACAAATGGAACCAATTCCTCGGTGATAGAATCCCATCCAGTTGTTATTGATTCCACAGACTGTCCTCACGATTCTATTACTAGTGGTCTTTTGGCAATCAACCGCCCTTTAACGAATGCTATGGATCAACCGTCCAACACCAACAATTCAATTATGAACAGTTTACACTTGCTTGGAGGAAATATTCGACGAACTAGTCTCGACAAAGCGTTCCATATCTCGCCGTTCGATATAAGTGTCACGCCCGCAAGGATTACTGACTACATAGCTGCAAATGCTCTCATTGACAGGAAGCGTATAAAGATACGCAGGCTGACGAAACGCGGACAGGACATTTCGGGGCTGAGACACATTAACTTTAAGATAGAGACCGATGATGCTATCTCCGAAATCATATCGAAAGCCACTTTTTGGCCAGATCATGTGACTATAAAACCGTGGATAGACCGAACCTCATCTAGAAGTTCATCTATGCCTTTTTTAGCCAACAAACTGACGTAATTGAACCCTCTGATTCGGTTGAAATGAATTCTGTTTTGTCGAATTCTCGTATGTCTCTATATTACAACAACATTCGAGGGATGAGTAGCAAGAAAGACGATATTCTGCTGTCATCAACAACGTGCGACTATGATCTGATCGTCCTGTCTGAGACATGGTTAGATAAGAACAAATTTAGTGCTGAGTTCTTTCATCAGCGTTTCACCGTTTACCGTAAAGATAGAGAGGACTCGAACATTAGTGCTAGCAAAGCTGGAGGTGTGCTGATCGCAGTTGATTCTAAATATGACAGTGAAATTGTTGATGTACCGGAACTAAAACCACTCGAAGCCATTTGCATAAGGATTCATCTTCGGTCAACTAACTCCAACTTCAACTTCATTCAATACGGATCCTCTGAAGAAGTTTATTCATCCCATTTGAGAGCAATTAAAGCTGCACATTCGATGATTAATCATGGCGACATCTTTCTTGCCATCGGTGATTTTAACATGTCTTCTGTTAAATGGCACGCCAACGAAGATGGATTTGATTTTTTGCCGCTGATTGGAGACTCTATATCGATTCAGGCTAACATTGCGAGAGAAATGACTTCAACTCTTCTGAGCTGCGGTTTATTTCAAATGTCCGACTTACAGAACTCATCACGAAATGTTCTCGACCTCGTCTACACCAACATGTCTCAGCTGTTCCTTGTCAGTCCAGCTGATCTTCCACTGATCCCAGGTTCATCACAGGACGTTGCGCACGTGCAAACTCAATGTTTGATCGAATGTGAACCGGCTGTTTATTCTGCCTCACCATCCACTGAGCAGATCTATTGCTTCATGAAGGCTCCATACGGCTTAATCCGTGAAGAACTTGCAAAAATTGATTTCGACGCCCTGTTTGATGGAAAGAATTCAGACGAGATGTTGAATGCTTTCTATGACGAGTGCTACCGGATCCTTGATCTCCTGGTACCAAAGGCAACGCTTCGTTTGTCAAATCATCCGATATGGTTTGATGGCAAACTGATTAATCTGAAGAACAGGCGTAACCGTGAGTATAAAAAGTTCCTCAACCGATCTGCCATTGACCCGAAAAATGCAGACAACTCTTCATTCATTGCTGTTAAGAATGAATTTGAAAGATACCGTGACGATCTGATGATCCTTTCTGCGTGATCTCGCATCTACCTATAAGAAACAGCCAAAAAAGTTCTGGAACTACATCAATTCAAAATACAAGAAAACGATCCTACCTGGTAAAATGACACTTGGCGATGAAGTTGCAACGAATGACACTGAAAAAGCAAACTTGTTTGCCAAATATTTTGCTTCCGTATACAAGCGATACCCCGATGATGACAAAGAGATGGTTGAACTGATCTCGTTCATTAACAGTAGAGACGATATTGGGTTCACAAACATCACGATCACCCACGATATCGTGAAGAAAATCCTTTTGAGTATGGACTTAAGCAAAGGTGTTAGCCCAGATAAGATGGCTCCCCTGTTCCTCCGTGAATGTGCAGATGAATTGTCCCATCCACTAGTGATGATTTACTCGAAGTCATTAATGGAATGTCACTACCCTGATCGCTGGAAAATGGGTCACTTAACTCCAGTATTTAAGTCAGGCAAGAAGAGTGATGTCACTAATTACCGTGGGGTATGCCTCACCCCTAACTGTGCCAAAGTGTTTGAGATTGTGATTGTGGAACATTTGAAGTACAACGTTTTCCCGCATTCAACACCGACTCAACATGGATTCTTCCCAGGTCGAAGAGTTGAATCTAACCTGATGGAGTTATCGATATTGGTTCACGAATCCTTTGACAACAACCAACAAACCGATATCTTCCTTGCTGACATACACAAAGCATTCGACGTTATTCGTTCAGTCCGATTAATGAAGAAGATATCAATCGTCAAATACCAGCTATGCAATTCGATTTTTCTGTTGTTCTGTTCCTTCCTGTCAGGCAGAAAACAAAAGGTGAAGATAAATTCTTGTAAATCCGATGCGATCGACCTACTCTCTGGTATTGGTCAAGGATCTGTTCTGGCAGCTCTATTGTTCGTTATCTTTTTTGATGATTCGGATTGTCCACCTGGTCCTACTAGAGACACCAACTTTGCTGACGACAAGAAAATAGTTCACTACAGCATATCAACGATCGAAGATACTCACTCAATGCAAAAAGCCATAGACAACTTTATAAAATGGTGCTCCGACAACGATCTTGAGCTCAATGCCAGCAAATGTAAAGTTATCACCATTCACCGAAAACGTTCTCCAGTCCTGGCGAACTATCATATAAATGGCGATGTGATTGAACGTGTTAACTGTACGAAAGGCATCGGTGTAACATATGACGACGACAATAATTTCAATGGACACCTTGAATTGGCAGTCAAGAAAGCCATGTCAATGCTTTCGTTTGTGAAACGCCAATGCCACGCTAGGTTCAACGTCGATACAGCCAAGATGCTATATTCAGCCATAGTCCGTTCGCATCTAGAATTTGCCAGTACGATTTGGTCACCGCACCACTCGGTTCACATCCAATCCATAGAAAGTGTCCAAAGACAGTTCGTTTTATATGCAAACCGTGATCGTCGAGTCGAAGGCGATTCTAATCCATATCGTATTCGTCCATATGCTGAAAGATGTGAAGAACTTCAGCTCGTTTCACTTTTGAGACGTCGGACCGATGCAGCGATATTTTTCATTCATGATGTTCTCACAGGGAAACTAAACTGTCAGTTTATCCGTGATAAACTCATATTGAACGATGGCACGCGAATTCTACGTAGATCTTCACTGATTAGAATCACTGGTAGTTCCCATGAGTATTCGCAATTCTCACCACTAAACTTCGCATGTCGACTATTTAATATTGCTGCCAACCACATAGATCCGACCCTTCCGTCACGTGAATTCAGAAGAGAAGTCCTCAAGCTTGATGACTCGGTGTTCGGTACCTTCGGCCTTGTTGGATGATGTGTTTGTTTTGGTGCTTTCTTTTCACAAATATCATTTAAAACCGAAAGCACTTACCCGGTGATTAACCTTTTCCATTTATCTGATGTTTTCCAAAAAATTAAATTTATTTTCTGATTGCACAGTTTACTTTTCGCCGGAGTTTCTGTAATTGGCTGGCCGTTACTACATTCTGGCTCCACTTCGACGTATTCTATGACGACTGATTTATTTGATACGATTTACGACGATATACTATTTTTGACGATACGCTTTAGTTGAATTTGCTTTTTCACTTTTGACGAATTTTTTTTTTTTTTCTTTAAATTTTTGACTTAGATTTACTCGATCTTAACTATTTGTTAGATATTTTTGTTGATATTTTTGACTTAGATTTACTCGATCTTAACTATTTGTTGTTTGTTGTTTTGAATTTGATTTTCTATGTTCTATCTATGTTCGTTTTTTAACGTTTTTTGATTTTTTAACGAGGTCTATGACAGCAGTCATAGACACTCTTTTTCCATGTCATCTAGAAGATAGAAGACAATAAAATGCAATTCATCATGAAATTCAATTCAAGTTTCAAATTTTGTTATGTTCACTCTACTCAAAACAAGCACGTCGCATAAGATTTACCGACTACTCTGACTACACGTACGTTATGCGCCATTTACCTATCGCATCGCACACCGGTTATATCAACTTACCGAGTGGGCACACGTTAAAATAGTTTTTCCGTTTATTCCATTCCACATTTACACACCCACACATAAACATTATATATTCTCCCTGAAATTACTTGAACAAATTTCTCATATGAAAAATTTGCAAAAGCGTTACATAAATGTTATACGGAATATACCCATTTGCAAATGTATAAATACCTCTGTGCAATTTGCATGAAAGTATCGCCGGTTGGTGATGTCCAGCACTGAAGCATCGTTGAAAGATGATGCTAAGTGCGGGTGGCGATATTGTTCTTATGGGAAATTGCTCCCATAATAAGAACAAACTATTTTTGAGAGGACTGCTTCGTTGCGGTCCCGGTACTTTAACAAAAGGAACGTCTCTGCCTCTAGGTTTCGCTTGTTGATTTTCTCTTGCCATTCAAAGTTAGGTTTGCATTGCTTTTTTCAAATTTTTTTTTTATTTCGTAGCCATTTAACATTTTAGGCATTTAGCCTGTACATGCCATGTTTGTGAATCAAAATTAATGTAGTGAGTCGTTTGTTTTTTTGATCTAATAAATCAAAATAATCCTATTTAAATTAAATCTAATAAATCAAAGGAAAAAGTAGCAAATAACAAAACAAATCAATAGATGGAAAGTCATCATTATAGCAATATCTGATGAATCATCCACGAGAGAAGGAGGTTTGTAGAAGCCCGTTGCTTTTTGTAAAATGCTCGTGAACATCTGAATTGGTGTGAATGGGAATGTGGTTTTTTAGTAGACCATTTTTCATGGAAATTGATGATGCTCTATATAGGAAGGCCGTATCATCAGCGTAAAGATATGGATTTCCATTAAAGCCTATTTTGAAGAGGTCTTAGTAATGAAGCCATCGTGGCTGTTTCGATAGGAATGTTCTGGAATCTTCGCGCTTCGTTAAGCGACATCAAATTGGTTGCGCCATCTCTGTTGTCAGCGTGAGATGTGTGATTCGCGCGTTTTGCAAGTTTAGTTTTGTTTGTTTATTAGATCAATAACAGGCCAAGCGCCCAATTACATATTAATCGATTTACAAAACAGTGAAATTAGAATTGAACAAATCTGAGTTATTGAATGAAAAATATGAAATTATGAAAAATATTAAATTATGAAGTTGTAAGTTCATTGAATTTAATTAATTAATGTTTGAATTTATAGTTTAGATTATTAATTTATGCGTAAAGTTTTATTTAATTTTTTATTGTGTTTCTTAGTTAATTTTTTGTGTTTCTTAGTTGTGGTTTAATTATTTTGAAAAAACTTTTTGTTTCATTTTTTTTATTTAATTGTAACTTAAATATAGATTCTTTGAATTGAGAATTGCATTAGAACGGATAAGTTGAATGCAAACTTTTGATGAACGCATTGTAAGAAGGGCATTGAAGATCGGATTTGGAAAAATACTTGTCGTGGTGATTTTGAATTCGATGAATTGGTGAGTTTAGAACGATGTTTGACGGAGGAGTTGGTAGGTAAAAAATGGATTGGTTCCTCGTTGAACGCTGGGGTATATTGAAACTCAGTTGAGATGCCAATGTCGTGTCGAGTCGTCCATGGATGATGTTGTATAAAAGCTTTTCATCAGCTATCATTCGACGAGTTTCAAGAGAGTGTAGTTTTAATTGTTTTAACCTGTTACTATAATCTGGCTTGGTCCAGAAAAATTTAAAGTAGAGCAATCGGGTGAATTTTCTTTGAACTTTTTCGATGCTATCGATATAAATTCCATACATGGGATTCCAGACCGGGCAGCAATACTGCAATCTGCTTCTAACATATGTGTTGTAAAGTCTAATCTGAAATTGGATGATTTGACTAAGATATCAATATTTCTTCAAGAGAAAAAAACATATTTAAGAAATCGTATCGGAGTATACCAAGTTCACAAGATTACTTCTTACATGTCTGCAGACGGTGTATGTTTCTGAAAGATCATTCAGTGATTTACGGCACTTAACTTAAAGACTTACGTAACATCAAAGAAACAGCGGAAAACCAACGATATAGCGCTGTTCCATATTCACCGTGGCATTGCGAATAATATTGATTTAGATAAAATTATTTATCAATTTGTCAATAAAAATCGAATTTGAAGAAATAGTTTTGCACTCAAAAGTCAAAGGAAGTAGCTTGTCTTTTTTTACTCGAAAAAACTTACATTTTCCATGCACGAAATTTTTGTGTACAAAAAATAATTACTCATGTTTGCCCCCTACGCGAAGAGGTAAAGTCGGCGTGTCTGGATTTCATTGTAGCTTCATCCTTGCATTTGAGCAATCCTAAATCTTCAGATCGGCACCCGCAGTTCAGTTCAGAGAGAGCTAACGGTCAGACGTGCTTCACTCGTTAATAGTGTAGTGAATTGTTAGCCCATATCGTTATAGAATAAAATTTGCACTGACTGTTCTGATCTTTAACATTGGTCAATGTTTTTTACTTCTATCGATATTTTTTACGATAGTTTATAAACTTTTCACTGGTGTTACTTAATTCTGGATTTGGAAACATCAATTAATATTTTTCTAGTAACATAGAAAAGTATAAAAGATCGTCACATTCATTGTTCCGGGCTTGTTTGTTAAAAGTTACCGTTGCACGTTAGCTGTTGAATTACAAAGAAAGCGTTGTCGAACATTCTCGCATTCTTATCATAATTATGCCGCCGATTACATGTGTTAGCTGTAATACAAATATTACATCAAAGACGAAAATTGGATTTATGTGCACGCAGTGCAATCTGAACTATCACGCTAAATGTGAAAAAATATCCAATAAGGTGATTAACGACATTGCGTCAGGTGATTTATCCAACTGGTGCTGTTCGAAATGCATTATTAGTCGCAACGTGCAATTAAATAATGGCTCAGTACGAAATCCACCCATGGTTTCTGGTGAAACTTTTAACTTGAGCTCGGCTATTCTGATGTTACAAACCGATGTTCGGGCATTATTGGCAAATCAAACGACCGTCATGCAAACTCTTAAGGAACATGACTTGCTTCTGAAAACATTAAATGACAAAATTCTTTCGTGTGAGTCATTCATAAAAGATTTTCAAATACGCTTGGACTCATTGGAGCAAGATACTTTGGTTAATAGCATCGAAATCTCTGGTATTACCCCAGTGGAAAATGAAGACTTGGCATCCATTGTTATGAAAATTGGTAAAGTAATTGGTTTCGAATTATCGGCATCCGCAATCGTCAGTGTACATCGTCGCGGAAAACAAACGCGTCTTGGCCCTCCACCAATGGTTGTATTTTTCAAGCACACAGGTATTAGGAATGGATTCCTTTCTGCGTTTCGTAACAACAACGGACTCACTTTGGCAGACATAGGACTTAGTGTTGGGAAGGGAAATGTGAATAAAATATTTTTCAATGAAAATTTGACAGAATTAAGACTTAAACATTTTTAAAAGGCAAAGATTTTCAAGGTTCAGAATGATTTTAAGTACCTGTGGATAAAGAATGGTTGTATTTATTTAAGGAAAAATGATAATGTGAATGCAGTAGTTATAGATCAACATACCGATTTCGATCGGCTTCTTGGTACAAACAATTAATTGCTTAGTACTTGCGGGATGTGTGGGTATGTGTTCTCTATTTCATTATTTATTGAAGATTTTTCTTTGAAATGCCGTTCCCTTTGAACGAATTTGGTAGTGATAACTTTTCAAATGACTACTTCAGAGACATTGATACTTATTTGGTGCCTGAATTATTTGATCAAAATTTTTGTGTTTTGAGAATTGTTCAATGTAATCTGAGAAGTATACGTTTGTTGAATAGATTTAACCTTTTTTAGTTTTACATTTCACGATTTCCGCACTCATTTGACGTGATTATTCTAAGCGAAACATTTATTCATGTCGTGATGGACACGGCGGTGAACTTGCAGTTTTTATTAAAAATACATTTGCTTATCAAACATTAAGAGTCTATTCGGGTAACTTTTTCTATATTAATGTCCACGTTAAGCTAGAGCAGTCTAAATATGGACGACTGAACTTGCATGCGTATTATAGGCCCCCCTGGAGGGAAAATCAAGTTGAATTCTTAAATCATCTTAATGGGGCACTGATCATCATTTTCTGAATTCCTATGTGAACACTCTTCAATGTTTCGGTTATAAGGTTACCAATGACTTGGTCACGAGACCTCAAACACGCTCGCTTTTGGACCATGCAGGATTTAAATGCGATTCCGTGGTTAGAATTCATAATGCCACGGTTGTTAACCATGCGAGCGACCATAATGTCGTTGTTTCTCATGTCTCGTTCCCTATAAAGATGCAGAAGTATGCTGAAGTAACTAAAGTGAAGACAGATTATATTAAAATGAATGAGAAGTTGAAAGACTTGCTCCATCCTATGAACAGGCTTGCTACTAATGATGTCAATGTATTGTATTCTTATTTTTTGAATACTTTTGAGAGAGTTATGAAAGAATGTACCTCTACGAGAATATATCGTGTTAAGAATTCCTATGGGTTTTGCCCATACATGAACGATCATCTGGAGTTTTTGATCGAGCGAAAGAATAAGCTTTGGAGAAAGTTTAAAGCTAAAAGGCATGATGTTGTTCTTTACAATGAGGTTGTAGCTAGTAACAGTGTCCTGAATCAGTTCACGGACCATTATAGGTTCGAATACTATGAAAGACTGTTCTCTGAATCCTCTGGCCCTAAGAAGACGTGGCGCGAGATTAATGTTCTGCTGGGGAAGCGAGACAAGAAAACCAAGTCGTATACTGTCAAGGTTGATGATTCGATAGTTGAGAACTCATCATGTTCGGATGTGTTCAACACGTATTTTGCTGGTGTCGGTCCTGATTTGGCCAAAAAGATTCCAGTGGAAAGCAATAAGGTTGTGAGGCGTGCAGTGTGCCCTAGTTCGATTTTCTTTAATTCAATAACTCCACCTGACTTGGAAAGTGTGATTCTATCGCTAGATGGTAGTAAGGGGCCTGGCTTTGATAGTGTTACCTGTCAGTTTCTTAAGTGTTGTGTTAACACTGTCTCCTCTTTATTGAGCGATATCTACAATTGCTGCATCGCTTCGGGAACGTATACGGATATGCTTAAGATCGCTAGGGTTGTCCCAATATTCAAATCAGGGAATAGCTTTGATGTCGCCAATTATAGGCCAATATCGATTTTGTCGGTGGTGAATAAAGTGTTTGAAAAGTTGATTTATCGTCGTGTGGTAGAATTTCTGACTGTTACTAATTTCTTCTATGGTCGTCAGTATGGCTTTCGCTCGAAATCTGGCACCCACATCGCGTTGTGCGAGCTTCTTGACGATATTAGTGCGGAGGTTGGCTCAGGGAAAATTGTGTCTGGAATATTTCTGGACTTGGCCAAGGCCTTCGATTTTGTCGACCATTGCCTGCTGCTAGCAAAGTTGAACGACGCGGGCATCAGAGGAGTATGTAACGACTTTTTTAGGAGTTATCTGACGTCTCGGAAGCAGTACGTGTGTGTGAATGGGGTCGACAGTGATATGGCTGATATGACTTATGGAGTACCTCAGGGTAGTACGTTGGGCCCCCTACTATTCCTGATCTTCATTAATGACCTCTACTGCCTCCCTCTTCACTCTAAGCCTACTCTGTTTGCTGACGATACCAGCTTCTTTACCGCTTCATTGTGTATATCTTCCAATATTAACAATATCAAGCGTGACTTGAAAGTTGTTATGGCGTATTTCAATGAGAATAAACGGACCCTAAATGTTGGAAAATGTAAGGTTATACACTTTAGGTCTTTCGGAAATAGGAGCGTTCCGCTACCTGAGTTTGTCGTTGATGGCGTTGTTGTACCTACGGTTAGCTCAGTTAAGTTTCTGGGTGTGATCTTAGACGAATGCCTTAACTGGAATGCTCATGTCACTAAAATGTGTGACACGATTTCTGGTCAGATAGGCATCATCAAAAGGCTCAGTGTCATGTTACCTATAGGAATTCTTAAACGGCTGTATTTCGCCCTAGTTCATAGGCATCGGTACTTGGGGAGGCGCTAATAAGTCGCTTGTGGGTAGGCTTGTGGTGCTGCAGAAGAGGGCATTGAAGATTGTTCACAAGGTTCCCATTAGATACCCGACTCGATTATTATTTTCGAAGCTGTGCCCAACTATTCTGTCTGTCGATAGTTTGTATAAGTTCGCTGTCTGTAAGTATGTACACCAATCCGTGCACGACTTATGCCATCACAATATAGAGTTTGCTAGGCCCTCGCATCCTTATAATACCAGAAACTCAGATGTACTAGTGAAACCCAGTATAAATACCCTGATTGGGAAACGAATGATGTCATATGCTGGTCCCACTTTATTCAATCAGTTACCAAGCAACATTCGTAATGCATCGTCTCATAGTTTTAATCGTTTGTTAAGGGAGTCGCTACTTTTGAATTAACGTTATTTTTCTGTTTGAAATCGAGGACTCATACTATGCATCTTGTATTATATATTTTTACCGTTTGATGATCAATTTCTGCTGCAATCACACCATTCTATCTAATTATTCTGTTTCTTTTGATCTTTGCCCATAGTTATATTGAACTTTTTGTATGATAGAACGCATTTTTATAATTTGGCAATAAATGAAAAAAATGAAAATGAATATGCACTACGTACAACTGGTTGCCACGGATTTGTAAATTTGTTTGTTGGTTTCCTATAATAAATGTCAGAGTTAGTAATATTGTTTGTTTTAAAAACCTGTACTTATACAAAATAAAAACAACAATTTAGGTATTCAAGTTCTTCTATGAGTGGAACGAGTAACTTACTTTCTCCCCGTTACGCCCCGTTAAGGGGCTTTGTGATTGCCTTCTCGGGATTGCATGCATCCAAATTATGCATTGGCCCCTTCGTGGGAGGTGAGCTGAAAAGGCTAAAAAAGGCTGAAAAGCAGAATACTACGTGGCCCTCATTTCTTTTAGGCAAAACCGACGATGGTAAGCCAAATTAAGAATATAAGCACTGATCATGCCTAGGGCATAAACACTGATCATGCTGACGTTTTTAACGTTACGACGCATATACGCATACATTTCCTTGACGACAACGTTACCCTGTGTTAAAAAAATCGCGTCACAAATGCCAGACCCACCAGCATAATAATTTTTCAACACTTTCAGTTTTCACACGCAAAAATTTAAAACTCAAAACAATCTTCGCAAAAAGGCACGAATGTTAAATTTTTGCAGCGTAAAAACTGAAAGTACAGAAAAATTATTTCGTCGTTGGGTCTGGCATTTGTGACGCGATTTTTTGAACAC